>VZTQ01006656.1:314953-435600 GCA_013400755.1 Pelecanoides urinatrix
CTCCACCAGCTCCCTCAGTACCCTCGGGTGGATCCCATCCGGCCCCATAGACTTGTGAGGGTCCAGGTGGCATAGCAGGTCGTTAACATCTTCCTTGTGGATTATGGGGGCTTTATCCTGCTCGCCATCCCTGTCTTCCAGCTTAGGGGGCTGAATACCCTGAGGATAACTGCTCTGACTATTAAAGACTGAGGCAAAGAAGGCGTTGAGTACCTCAGCCTTATCCTCATCCTCGGTGGCAACGTTCCCCCCCGTCCCCGTTCACTGCAGTATATTCCTACTTATGCTCAAAACACCGCTTAGACAGTGTCAGAATAATTTCTAATAAATTACCAATGAGAACAGACCCATGCAAATAGTTAGGGATCATTTGGAGGGGATTAGATTTTGTAGTACAGCAATTTTTGTATAAGTTTGAAACACAACCATTCTCTTTATTGTACTGCAATCAGCTCTATCTGGCTAAACTGTATTTCTCTCCAGGTGTTAGGCGTTTTTTAAAGTACATAAGAACTGTACTATTTTGTGATTTTACCTATTGTCCATCCCCTTTCCTCTTCCTAATCTTCGCCACAAGCAGCAGTGCCCCGAAGTTACGCCCAGCGCTGGGCTCAGGTCACTTGCCGGTTTCCTTGTGCTCCCTCTGCTGTACATGCGGCAGAAAAGCAAGGTCGGAGGCGAGCGTCTGTCTTGCATGAACTACCGTTTTGTTATCCTTCAGCACACGGGTTTGCTGGTGCCACCCCTCTAGCTATCTCATGTTTCGGTACGTATGGTTCTGTAGAGAAATATTTGGGGGATATTCAACCAGAATTTGATAAAGTCACTAGAAATTTCATACCAAATCAAGTGCACACGTGCAAGTCCCTGGTTTGAATACATATACAAAGAGCAGAGAGAGCTTCAGCCTAACCGAGATTGTTGGCTAAATGTAAGTTATCAACAGGGAAAGAAGCTTTTTAACTATGTTGTTGTGGAAATCTATGGGAGTCACATCTCCAACTTCAGCAGGGTGAAAAGGAGGAGCACTTTGGAAAGACTTTGCCCAGTGGAGTATGACTGACCAACTTACCCAATCTTATCCTTGCTGCTTTACGCCCATTCTGGCTTATGCTTGAGACTGGAAACCACTAAGAGCTGCAAATGCCCTCCAGCCCTCGGCACACCGGGCCTTAAATTGTAGCACCAACAGCAAATATAATGAGCCTTAAGTAAGGAGCAAAAGCAGAGATGGCAAGTTCATCAGTTGGAAGTGACAGAGAAAGGCAAAGACAGGGTGAGAGGGAGTTTCTAATCAATCACAGGCCAACAAAGATTGACTGAAGTGATGCAGCTGCAAAAAAAAGGTGAAGGTGAGCCCAGGACCCAGCTGGGGGGGCTGTTTTCTGGCTGTAAGGAGGGGCTGATACCACCACACAGGACATGACTGAGACCTCAGCAGATACAAACATGCCCAGTTCTCTTGAAGAAAGTGGGGTCCAACCTAAATTCAGTGCAAAGAAATAAAAAACCCTAGCTTTATGCAAGGAACTTCCTGCAGATTACAACTGAATTGGGGTACAAATTGTTTTTTAAAGAGACACAGTGGGTAAAAATAAGGGAAAGCAAGGCTACTTCAGCTGAAAGACAATCTGACACAAAAGCAAATTAACTGCTTGTGAAGAGTCAAGGGGCGTAGGGACCTAGCACTCCATCCCCAGAGAAGCACCCTCATTACTGTGATGATTCATTCTTTCTCTTTTTCTGGCCCTGAGAGTTTTCACTCCTTTCTGCCCCATGGCACAGCTTCCGTTGAAGCACTGAAAAAGAGCCTTATCCAGAACAGCCTCTGGGCACAATTATGTTTGAAATCTGTCAGGATGAGGAGCAGTTAAACCCAGGTATTGCATTTGTGGTAAAGGTTGGGGCCATAAGACATTGCCTGTGATCATATGCAATGACACCAATGTTTTCCAGCAGGTTTAAAACTACAGACTGCACCAGGGAACCTCAAATCAGGGCACGGTGCCGCTCAGCATCAGTGATCATTGGGGAGTCAGGAATGCACAACATCACAAGGGCAGAGCTTCTCACACAACATTGCTGGGTAGGGACACAGGTATCATCAGCTTCAAGTTTAATCTCAACTTGTAATGAAAGAAAAGCAAAAAGCAACAATTCCTCTCCATTTACAGTTTCACAAATAATAATGAACAGGTAAAGTCCAAGTGATGATTCACTTATGGCATTATCAGTATTGACATTCAAACATAATGAATCCCACCATGCGGCTGGCTTAAAATTAATACTATGTTTATAGAAATCATAAAGTTTGTATTCCTTTTTGCATCCTATTTAAAATGCCAGCATGTATTTTGGTCACAGGACCCAGCTTGTCTTTGCAACTGTGAATTGATTTTAAAAAAATCTCCACATTATAGAAACACAAGGTACTTGGAAAATGCCCTGATTTCATAAGCCAGTTAACTCCTACAAGTTAACAGTAATTTTCCCCAAATTAAAACACAGTGCTTCATACTGTATTGATATAATTTGTGAGCTAGTGATGCTAAAAAATGCGTAATAAGAAAATCAATGCAATTAAAATGATGAGATTTTCATATCCAGACAGAGTGAGGTTAGATGCTTTTAACTCCAACAGCTTTTCTGCTAGCAGGTCTAGAGCAGTGTGTAGGAAGAGGGCAGGAGGTGTTTTGCAAGGCTGCCTGGTAAATGCATTCCTGACACTGCTCTTCCTACCACCTAACGCAAGGTACTGATGGATGGTTATGTCACAGTGGATGTGGGAATAAAGGACTTCTGCACATATCCAGCAGTTCCTATAATGACATAGCTTCAAGCGCTGTAAATATTGGTCCAACCCCCAGTGTTTTAACAGGCTGTTAGAGGTACTGATTACACAACAGATTACTTCAAACACCCTTGAGATTCATATCATCTAACAAGATATGAGGCGCTGAGAGGAGGAGGGGCACGGTTTACACAGTAATGCACTGCTCTATAGGGGCTATTGAGAGATTTGACAATATAAAGACTGTGAGTGGCTTTACAGATCGTTCAATGAGAGCCTCAAAAGGTATTCTGTATCTTTATGCATATACAAATATTTACAGATCTTTTAAAGATCAAGACTGTCGTTATCAGTTTATGTGCTATATATTGACATTATCCAGTGTGACCTCAGGAAAGCCGATGCTCTGCAGCGGTAATGCGACGGTATGTTCAGCTCTGCTGGATCTCCATAGAGCGGGCCTGGAATGCACTGATGAACAATACCCAGGACTGCACAGAGCAAAGAATGAAGGGCAGCAGAGTTTGATAACCACATTAAAGCACTACCAACATCTGTTCAAGCCAAAGACAACACTATCTCCAGGAATTAACCTTCTGAACCACTTAATCATTAACCTCAGACGAGAGAAAGTTAGACAAGAGCCTATTTGTCAGTAGCCCCTCAGAGAGATGCGGCAAGCAATATTTTACTGAGAACAGCGTGAGAAGGGCTTGCCCAGCTTTATAAATTTTAAACACAGAATATATTTGTGTGGGAAACAAGGAGACAATGGATGTAAATAAACAGCTGATCCTACCTTGAAGCATTCGTTCATTTATCTGTTTAAAGTGGCTTGACTGGTTTGTCCTGCATTGTGTAACAAGATTTCCTCTAAACAAGTAGAGACGCTTCAGTTCTTATTCAGAAATATTCCTGGTTGTGGGAAGATCTATAAATGGATAGGACGTTACAATTTTAAACTTGCCCTCATAATCCCAAGTTTTCTACTGAAAAACAAATTGGGGATTATTGCTTTGCAGGAAGCAGTAGAGCTAGAGAAGCAAAGCAGTTTTGTTCAACAATTATTTGTTTATATATACTGTTCAACATGTGAGGTCACCCGTTAAGTTATTCTGCTATAACCTGGTCAAATGCCCTCCCTTCACACAGTTACAGTTGTTACAGATTTTGTTTCTTTTGGGTTTGATTTTGTTTTTCAGAGGAGGAAAGGCTTTGGTTTCTTCAAACTACAGTCCCCAAATTTGTAGCAAAACTGCACTGTAGTGTATTGGGGCTGACAGTTTATTTCTCCGGACCTCGTGTAATCATTTACCAAGGGGGTGTAAAACACTGCCACATAAGAATAATGCTGTTTAACACCCACTTTGCACCAACCTCAGTGGCCACACAGGGTGTAGGACAATGCATAATGAGGGCCCATATGTCTGCTTAGACATTGCCACAGTTGGAGGGGGCAAAAAGAAGAAGAAAAAAAACGGTTGGAAAGTTGACTGACTGAAGGGCTGCAAACAGCAATCTGCTCCAAGCCAGGAGTTATAGAATAACAAAATTGGGTTATCCCAGGAACGGCCCAAGGTCTCAACCCATCAGTGCAGGGAACAGAAAGCAAGTTGCAAGGGAAAAAACACTTGATTAAAGTATATTGTCCAGGTGACAGACTGGTCCCTACTTTTCACATGAGGGGCTCCCGTCTATTACTACTTAAACTGCCCTACTTAAAAGAGAATTATGGTGTCTCTGGTGGGGGAAAAAGGGATGGTCTAACACCAAGAGATGGGGAAGGAAGATCTCAGCCATCTGCCATTTTTTCTGGGTTAGCTTTCTGATGGTCAGCAAGTTGAACTGACTCACTACAGAGCCTCACGTATGTCAGAGAGAGCACTAGGACAGCATCACACAACCAGGGACAGAGACTCACTCTTTCACACAGTAGCAAGACCTTAAATCAGCTCAAACCACAACGTGTAACTTCACCTTTATGCATTTGCTTACAAAGCAGACCAGTAACTTCAGCAAAAAAGATCAATAATACTTCATTTGTTAATAAATGGTACAATATTAATGCCCTTGGTAGAAAAGCCATAGTTGAATGGGCATAGAAGTTTAATTAACCACTCAGATTAGGGGTCAGACTGAAGAATGTGTGGACTGAACCCAGTCTGGAGGCATCATTCCTGTCTGTCTTCCCTTACCTGTGCCTTTCGAGACAAAACACAGAGACACTACAGTCCAACATGTTACATTAGGCATGAATTATGCCCCCAACTCACCTGACCTTAATGCTTTCAGTGTGATTAGTGGTGTGCTGGCAAAAAAGAACAAAGCATAATAATTACCTATTTTTAAATCAGTAAAAGGTAAAGAGTGTTGTCTCCCCAAAGACAGTCACATTTACAAACACACTGGGAAGATGCTCCTCTGGTCAAGACATCTTAAGGAAATGTTCCTCAGACAATTAATTTCTCTAACAGGATTATTCATCATAGTCTATACTCCCACAAATTGATTTCTCAGCGTTTATCATGGCAATTTAATCCTTACTGCTGACTGTTGGTGCTCTTCAGAGGCCGAGCTGCATAACTGGTTTTTAAACCACTGTCTGCTGAGAAGACTAAACTGGAGCAGCAGACAAGGCACTCTCCTTTCACTTGGGTCGCAAGCTCATTAATGTGGATAATTAATTGGAGCTTTTTAGCCCTCCCTTTGTACACCAATAAGCAAGTCATAGTAGCTGTACTACCCCCCTCACCTGAGCACTCTTGCACAGACACCTGCTGCTCATAATTAAGATCCATTGCCCGAATTTACATATCCTAATTTCTATCACTCAGCTCCTAGAAACAAAGGAAAGCATTTACTGCAGGGAAATGACAGCTCAAATTATGCTTCTTGTGTATGGCTTGCCTGGGCAGCTGCTTATGTTAAAGGGCCCTGACATGAAACACCAGAATGTTTCTATTTAAAAAGTATATGTTTGGATTGAATTTAAAAAAAAGCACATGGTGGTTTCCCCCCTAGGGGGATAATAGTCTTTTCATTAGATAACAAGTGTCAAAAGATGCCATAAACTTCACGGCAGGCTTTGTTAAGGCACAGCGCTGCACAGAGCTCAGCAGTGAACTTGTGGAGTCCCCCCTTCCCTCCTGAACTGGCTGTTCAAGTGCCTGCATCTGGTGTAGGAAGAGCAGACATCTCACAAACCACACAGTGAAGACCTTACCCTCAGCTCACCTGTGAAGGGGAAGCTGACCCTCGCATCCACAATTCAGCAAGGCACAGGAGAGAGAGCTACTGTGAGGTCAGTTGACAGTCTTTGAAAATGCCAGGTATTCCTATGCAGAGCAAATGGAGCGTGCAGCACCTACTGATACTTCAGAGGGAGGCAACTTTCCATATGCACACCTTTATTGCATCGGTAACATCAGCTATCACCTGTTCCTCAGCTTTTTGAGTGATGCTAATAGCTAGAATGAATCTCCTGATAATAGCTCAATGTTCCTCACTGCATTTTTCCTCCAGGTTTATTAGGTTGCTGCAATGCCCCAGTACAAGATTCAGCTTTCATTGGAAGCCTTTTAGAGTCTTCACTGCATTTAAATCAGTCATCCAGATGATTAAAATTATTCTAAATCTGATTTACTCACACACCAAATGGGGCCAACCCAGAACAGCTACCAGGGCAGAACTTCAATGTCAGTGGGATTTGGATTTACAACTTGCTTTAGTTCATTTCCAGACCTGGATTTCACATACAAGCATGTTTTCAGCTCATATTCAAGAGAAGGAATAAAATTAAAATTATGAATGGGCAACACCATAGAGTGAATACGGAGAGCCATAGGGTGACCTCAGTACAAATGTCAATGTTAATCCAGAGTGATCTGCAGGAAGTCCAAGGGGTAGTGGTGCAAAACCAGATCAACAGAGACCATAATCTGGATGACTGTCATGATGCTCAGCCCCTGGTTTGCTCCTTAGCTGAGGATCAAGATGAAAAATTGACTTTCATTCCCACCTCATTGTTTGCTCTGTGCTTTATTCACTTTTTAATATGAGCTAATCTAAAAAGTGATGGCTACACTTTTTAAAGCACTGTCTCCAAATTCTCCTAGTTCTGCTCAGAAGAATGAAATGGCATTCAAGACAGAGGACTCTTGAGAGTTACAGGGTGTCTCTGAGATTCTTTCCACACACAATCTTTGGAAGTATTTTTCCTTTCACTTCTTCCTTTATAAAAAAAAAATCAGCTAGACGTAAGATGCATTTTTCTGCTTCTTGAACTTTGAAACAGAAAGTGCTTGCTACTACCGGAGCTAGGACGATAAGTTACGTACACCTGAGGTCTGACCTGGCTTGGCAGTTCCTCTTTTCAAGGACGAAAGCAAACATCCAGTTCATGGCATCTGAAGAACAAAGTTCCATTCCAAGTTTCTTGCTTTATGGGAATGTAAAAAAGATCTAACATTGAAGTTACCTAAAATCATGACTGTTTCTGAAAAGAATAAAGTGATGGATATTTGATTGCTTACATTTAAGAAAAGCAGAAAAGAAACTAATTTCTAATGGAATTAACAGCTACCAAACTTCATTAAAAAATTAAGACACTTCAGAACTAGACGTAAAAATGGTACATTATTCCTTATCTGTGACATAACTTCAGAATACATCCATAGGAGTACCTGTTCAGCAGCCTGTGGCAAATGAAAAAGACAAAGAAAAACATTGCACTGGGAGTCATTAATTGAATTAATTAACCTAGTGACATTGTCATAAGAAGAATTTATCTGGCAACCAGCAGGAGCAGATCTCAAATCATTTCACCATGGTTTCTTCCACAGATTAACAGTCACACAAGCTCCTGGCAGCTGGCTGTTAACATTGCAAATTATCAGAAATTAATTAGCCAAATGCTGTGCACCCATGTGGATATTTTTGTTTTTAAGTAAAGATTATGAAGCCAATATCTCGTCTGATGATTTATTGAGAGAAAACATCATTGTTTAAACAAATAGTTTGCAGCATAGCTTTCTAATGGGAGAAAGAAAAAAAGCAGAGAGGCACATGGGGGGATGGACAACTTACAGCAAACTGTAGTAAAAAAGCCAAACACTTGTAAACAGGAACTAAAAATTCCACTCTGAAAATAGGGACATACACAAATTAATTCAGAAAGGTCTATTATTTTTTTGAGAATAAAAATAATTCCATTTACATACTTTTCAGAATAATTAAGGTTGCTTCTTCAATCTATTAAGCTGGGATTCAACTATTCTGAAGTACTTCTGCAATATAGCTTTCTTCATACAAATAGTAATCACTATATCACACATGAAAAACAAAATTTTAAGGAAACTGAAAGAGCAACATGAAGCTTAGCCTTATTTTCTGCAACCTCTTGTCAGAGTAACAGGCAATGTAACCATAGCACTTTGGAAAGACTCCTTTTGATACTACAGTGCTTCTTAGGAGTAGTCAAGGACTTGTCTAAAATAAAGTCTTAATCTCCATGTGATTTAAACAAAAGTAAAACAGATTCATTCTCACTAATGGGTTTCAACTGTCCTCTTCAAAATCTCTTTTACCTCCACCTGACAGTGCTTTATTTCTATGTTTTCTGTTTAAATGGACTTGTAAAACTCAAGGAAGGAGTTTTTAAACATGCAAAATTGTCACTTTACAATCAATTGGGAAGTGTAATGCATTTATATTTAACAACCTACAATAATCCATGGTTTTGGAGGAGTGGGGTTTATAGAATGCAAGCAATAACAAATTTAGCCCCAGAATGCACATATTCATCTGGACATGGAGCTGCTGTGAGGGTAAAAGAGGGGCAAGGGGAAAGAGAAAAGGAGAAAAGAAAGATTAGAGTGGTGACTTTCTTCGAGGATGTATGGAAACACAGAGGGTCAGATGGGATGTTGCTGACACTCAATACTGAGGCTCCGAGAATGCTATCACAGGTTTGAAATAATAGCTTGTAAGAGACCCCAAGGGAAACATGACTGGCCAGGTTATCATTCCAGGCTAATGCAATATTCTTCCCGTTGGGAGCTGCAGGCTCACAGTCTCAGGTTTCCAGTCCCTGGGGGAAGATGAGGCTGTGAGGGTCTTTCTGAGGACAAGGCAACCCTGTGAGCTGGGAAGGGACCTCCCACAGCCCATACGGATGCGGAGCTGTCCAAACACAGCTGGGGCAGTGCAAGGAGAAAAAATAGGTGATGCTCTCCCCTCTCTCAATGAAAGCAAAAATATCCTGAAACTAAGGAGCACTGGCCCTACCTGGGCCAAGCTATCCCCACCAGGCCCCCTATTCACAGGTAGGGCATGTCACAGACTCACAACACTCATTTATGCTTGGCTGAAAATAATAACTTCTATTTATGGGAAACTGGAGGTTTCCAGTGTTTCATTCTATATGGGAACAAAGTCCACATTACAGAAATGCCTCTAAACCAGAATGCTCTGTGCCAATGCCTATCCAAAAAATAGGGATGTTTGGAGCCAATCCATTGGCAAAGCAGGCCAACTTTGCTTATTCCTTATTTGTCCAGCTAGCTGGTAGGTTACTTCCACACCAGGCATGGAGCTAGGAAATGTGCCTATGTGCAGGCAGCCGAAAAGTCTTGCCTGGAAAACACGTAATGTCTAGAAACCCGAAGTTCTCAGACATCAATAACTTCCAGTGCTACTAAGCAGTCTTTCTAGTATATTCCAGTGCTTCTGCTACTGGATGTACAGTTACTTGTTAACACGTGTACTGTTCTAATTTTAAACAGCTGCTTCTCTTCCTATGCTTGACAGGAGGCTTAGGGTATAAATACTGCAGAAGCAAAATAAAAGCCAGCTTCTTGAAAGCTGATATCTCAGCTAGGCTCAGTTTCTTGCTTCTTGAGAAGCTGCTTTATCACAGCATGAATCTTAGTGTTGCATAGCACAAAGCATCAACTCGGGACTTACAATTAAGCTCCTAAATCCACATTTATGCAACAAAAAAGCAAATAACTTGATTTTTTGAATGTTGATTTCTCATTGCCTGGCTGTAGAAACCTGATTTATACCTTTATATCTATACATTATACGTTTATGTTTTCCTACCTATAAGCTGTTGCCTGCTCAACTGCACTGAGAAAGAATGAGGTGTTGGGAAATGGCTACAAGGAATACGGTGGCTAAATAGTAAAACAGACACTAGAACTTGAGCACTTAATTATAGGATAATTTTCTTAGGACCTGAAAATTTCTACTGTAAGCCTCTTCAATTTTTTATTATTGACTACTGTAAGCATTAAAATAATCAAGAGCCAACCTGCCTAAACTCTTCAGATAATTTTTACTATTATATCTTATAGTGTTTGAATTCTTATAGACCCCTTTCAAGCATTTGTCTTACACAACTGTCATAATGTCAAAACTACGTAACTTCTATAAATCAGTTTTTAAATAAAGCTATCGAATATCATAAAAGAAAAAAGAACACCATTGCAAAAACAAGCTGTAGCTGAACTCTTCTGAGCATAAACTTGTTGGACATTTCCAATTATGCAGCACTTCAGGAGAACTGAAAAGCACACTTAGTATAAGCATGTGTACAAGGATTTACAATATTTTTTGTGCAACAGTCTGTGTGCATAGATGCTCAAGCAAAGAAGCAGTGGAAGAAGGCTGCATTTCATCCTAAGAATAACTTTAGAAGGCCTGTGAAAATTTTGTACATCATAACCTGAACATGCTACTGAGCCAGAAGTAAAGAGAACAACTCTACTGTAAGAGGAGACTTTTTCCTTAGGTCTATGAAACTCCTGGTTTTGTATTTTTCAGTATTCTTATGCCAGAACTGCCTTGTGCAAGTACTTTCAAGTAGAAGAACTCTTCAGCATGCATGATATGCTGCTATATAAAGTTACACAGGTGTCTAATTTCTTTTGTGGATCTTGTCAGAAGCCCTTGTGCATACGTGTGCATGTGTGTTTGTCCCTACACTACAACAGCACTTGTACTTTCTGTGAAGAGTCTTGTGCCTCATATCCAAAGAAAAATAACATTCCCAAAGGCTTCCGCTGTGAAAAGACTGAAGGAACACTTTTTGTCTAAGTTTTATTGTGCCCAGATAACAATAGCTTGTATTTTTTCTACATCAGAAAATCTTTTCATGTATTTTCCCTCCCACTACCCATTATAAAACATATGTTCCTCAGTGCAATGTAAAACAAAACATGGGAAAAGACAGCAGCTTTAACCAGAATTTTCAGAAAAACATGTTTTTTGTTTTCTTGCACTTTCCTGGGTGACTTGTCATATCAAATAGTGTCAGTCACATCTGATTACGTGACTTTACGACTCCAAGACATAAAGCTACATGACTGATGCACCTCGATGCAATGCACTGCAAGATTACTCACCCTCTGGGAAACTTAAAACAATGCACTTTTCAAAAAGCTTAACCCTTAATGCTCGGAGTCAAATTCCACTAGCATGCTTCCATCTTGGTGATATGATAGAGGGTGACCATTGACTTAAAGGTGTAAAAAAGCAGCATGGCTTTTCAGAAAGTGAACTGATTTAGTAAAAAGTCTGAAGAATACGCTGGTGAGTTTTTGACTTGGTATTAATGTACCAGATGGTGGCTCAATACCCCTTATAAAAATTGTTTTCAGTAAAATACTTAATTTTTGCTAAATCTATAATATTTTTCTCAAGATTCATGTGGAATAAATAGGACAGATCATTTCTTTGTATCATTTATCCAGCATTCCAGTCTGCAAAATGATGTATACAGGTCATACATCGCATCTCTATGTTGAAGAATTATTAGCAATGGTCTTACGCATCTGCAAATATTGAGGCACTATAATTGAAACAACAGTAGACAGTTCACAGAGTAACAATGTACAAGTCATCATGGTTTTACCATCACATTTTTTGTGCCTAAATGAGGTGTTTCAATAAAATATTAATTGGATGATGAAAAATTTTGGAGGAGGTCACATTAGTTGCCACCAATGCTTATTTCACCCTTTTATTTAAACTCAATGATAAGGCAGAGGTGCTCTGAGATATGTTTTTTTGAGGAGGAATATTTTTCATGAGATTTTGAAAGTAATTTACTACTATTTTATGCAGGAAAAAAGAGACACAAAGCAATATACACATGGTATTATTCATCACAGATTTCTGCTTTTTTTTTCAACAAAAGATAGTCCAGATATCTACTTAGATATAATATAACAACACAGAAATAATTGTGCTGTATTAAAGTAATACAGGTGTTTTACCTCTAGACAGTAACACATTTCAACATTAGCTATTACCATATCATAAAGTAATATTACTTTCTTGCATTACGTGATTATTAGATCTCAAAAAAATCACAGTCTTTGCACAATCTTCATTTTAGCTATTTTACCTATTTAAAAATAATTCACCAGTAAAGAAAATGGAACAGGTTGTAATGATATTATTCTAAGAATGTCATTAGCTATGTGTGGAAATATTAAACCATGTCCAAACAAACAAGTAAGAAATACTGCAGCAGCAAGAAAGGAGCTGCACTTTGCCTTAGAGCTCATGGTGAGCCATGGACAGCATCCATCTCCCTCTTCGGACCTTTCTCTGAACTTTGGGAGGTTGAAACTCTCACTTGCTAAGAGCCATCTCCCCAGAAGAGTCAAACAACACAACACCCACTAAAGACAGACAGTAGTAACAAGAAAGGCATCAGTCCAAAGCTAATCAGCATCTGTTTATCTACAACATATGCTGTCAGACTAATTCAAAATGAAAAGTTTGTGTGCCAGTGGTTGATGCAAAGTGTTTGTATGTCTATGATGTTTTACGGGTGATACCTTTCTTAATAAACCAGACCAATAAAAACCTAAAATTATGTACATTAGATGGATTAAAAGCTGGGTAAATAATAGGTTTCCAGATGTAATTATAAATAGGAATTGTGTTTAACAGCTGTTTCGAGTGCAGTCCCTAAGGGTTTGTTTTCTGCTACTTAACATTTCTATGAATGACTTGGGTCAAAAAACAAATATAAAAACATTACTGAAAAAGAATACAGACTGGGGGAATGTTAACTAAAGAATACTAAACCAATAATACAAAGTAAGCTGGATGGCTTGGTAAATTATGCACAATGAGCAAATACACATTTCAGTAGAGCCAAGTATAAAATCACAAACTGGAAAGGAAGTATGCAGGCCATAATACAGGCTGAGGATCTATCTGGGGGACCACCGACTTTGAAAAAAATCTGTGGGGTTGTGGATGAAAATTAGTCTCCTGCACAATAAAGCAACCAAGGGGGCCAGTGTAATCTTGGGGTATATAAGCAGCAGAATCTCAAGGAGCAGCAGGCTATATTACCTTTTTACCTGGTATTGGTATTACTGTTCCTGAAATCTGTGCACAGTTCTGGCATTTACAGTTCAAAAATGATACTGGAGAATCCAAAAGTCCAGAGAAGAGGCACATGAATGAGTAAAAGGCAGGAAAACATGCTTTGTGGTGAAAGACTCTAAGTGTTCAATCTATTTAGCTCCTTTCAAAAAAGACCATCTGATTCGATCATAGCCCCTACACAGTACAAAAGGAAGAGAAATCTGACAGCTGATGCTGTTGTATTTTAGACAGAAGATGCAGTGGCTGGATTTTGAAACTTGATAAATTCACATTAACTACAAAGTTCAGATTTCACTCCAAAGTTGAGCTGGGAGAAGAACAAAGTAAGTGCAGAGAATCTGTAATTTTTTTTCTTTACTGTGCATGGATGATTCTGTAAAGATGATATTCTAGTTGAAGCACAAGTACTGATCTTGCAGCAGGAATTCATAGGGGAGTCCCACTGCTTAGGCTATTCAGGAAGTTACGTTAGATGACCACAATCATCCCTGTTGACCTTCAAATCCATGACACTAGTTGAAGATTAGACTCTAAGTGTGGAAGAAAAAATAATGCTCACATTGAAGATAGCTACACACTAGAAACCAGTCTAAGAACCATTTTTAGTGTGCATGCCATTGACCATGAACTCCAGTTTGTCCCTTACAGCCGTGAATTGGCTAAAAAATCCTATGAAAAAGACTGACAGAACATTTTCACCTCTACATGAGCTGCACAAAAGGTTTAAGAACAATTGTTCCCAGTGGGAAGGGGGAAACTGGAACAAGGGAATCTTACAAACCTTGCACTATTGATTAGCTGCACTCAGCTAGGACAGTAGTAAATACTGATGGACTATTGCCTATCACTGTTAGTCAAGGTTGCCATGTACACTGGTGTAGAAGAGACCAGAAGCATATGACAATTCACTGCAGAGAGGAGACAATTTATAAATCTATTTTCTGAAAAGAAGTTGCATTCAGTTATTAAAATTCAATCCAATTTTTCACAACTGCAGAATTTATTTGGCTTTGCTAGGAGGGTGGGATTGAAAACTGGCTGCTAGTAGCTTTTACTTGTATTTATTCTGCTATTCCAACATGAGAGGTGACTGGCAGTTACCCCAGCATCATGCCATCTGTATTAGTAAAATCTGCTATAGCCTTATGATATTTGAAAGGAGACATTGACTGATTCAACTGTTCATTACTCCACTATATCACTCTCTTATTTGCTTGCATTCTTAAACTAGGAATAGGAAGACTGAGATGCTGTAAGCAGGCAGACTCCTATGCAATTGCAGCCTGAGTGCAAAAAGACACTGCATGATAAATTCCCACCTGCATCAAAGAGTCTTATCTTCTTCCCATTTCTTGTGCCCTCTCCCACTCACCTGGAACTGAACACTTCCCCTTTGTTTTATCTTATCTTGAAAACAAGGAAATACCACGAGTTACATGTCAATATGACCTCTGTGAACTAGGAAAAAGCTGTCTAATGTAATGCCTTGTGGCCCCATTAAACCAATTAAAGATGCATCTTGAGTTCTAGCAGTGTTGGGAAAAGAAAATATGCTTTAGGCTGTGAGTTTAAAAAATGTAAAGAGACTAGAGATAACGACTTGCTCTTCTGCTCCGAGATCCTTCATAAGATGAGCTTACATAGGAATTTCCCAAAATTAGCTTTAAACTCTGTTTTTCCATTTATTGAATATTTTCACTTTAATTTAATCCTCATGGATTAAATTGAAAATGTTAGCATTTTAGGCAAGCTGAAGGTTAACTGGGGAAATAGGAAGCTATCTCTAACAAAATAGTTAGGAGTTTTCTTTCCATAGTTGTGGAATCAATGAAACAATAAACAAGATGAAACATTCATATTTATGGCATTTCCTTTGCCTTATCAATGTACAAATTCCTTGCCCCATGGAAGACTGGGCACTGAGTTTTGCCTTTAGCTTTTCTCTTATACTTCCATACAAGACTGCGCTTTTTGACCAGAAATGTTAAGATATATTAAATACTCTTCTAGGCCAAAGCAGATCCCCATAGGCTTGATTTATGACTGGGCTTCCCACATTGACCATATTGCAGTGTATAGCAGAGCAGATCCAATGTGGAGGAGCAAAGGCAGGATGCTGGCTCTCTCTGAGGACATCTGAAATGGTTGTGACATCCCTGGGCTGTGCAGAAAAAATTATGAAAGAGCTGAATGTCCTGCTCTTCTGCAGTTGGTACTTACCTTTGAGTGGAATCAGCACCAGATTAATGCTGTCTGAAGCCAAGGATGGCCAAGTCTAAGCAGCACTAAGGATCCAGATGAAATCTCTAATTTAGATCCGTATTTGCCAGGAAGGGCCCAAGTTTCCTAATGCTGTGGAGGTAAAATAGTCACTTTTCATTACAACATTAAACTAAGCAAAGTCAAAAAGACCTTAAAAACTTCTCAAGGTCTTTGGAGAATGGAAGAAGACAATGTTGCTGCATGACTCTTACCCTACTGATGTCCAGATTTGATCTGAAGACAGATGACACTACATATATGCCAACTACATTAATATATTTTCACTGGATAAATTAATAAAGAGACCTTTTCCACACACAGCTGTTGCAGCAGTATACATTATTTTGGTTGGGGATGTCATCTAATTAAATAGATAAACTGGCATGATCTTTAGTATGGGCACCTATATGAAGATCTCTTATATATCAGACCAGGTTTTTGCTCTTCCTATAGAGGAAAAGCTGTAGTGAATGCTTACAGTGATATGTTTGGTCCCTGACTATACCAGTGTAACAATATTGGGTTTTAGGAAAGCAGTGTAATTTCTGGGTAACACATCAGTGTCAGAGCAAGATTTGACAGAAAGTTACCTTTGATTACCTTCAATTTAAGTTGCCTTTGATTTCAGCCTGACTCATATAAACAAATCATTAGCAAAAAATGTATAATGTAACAAAGGTATTTACAGTTTACCTGAAAATATTTTGTATTTTTTTAATTTCCGCACCACTGGTGAAGTCAAGAAGCCGCTTTCCTGTGGGCCTGTCTGACTGCAAAGAGGATCTGTAGTCACTTCTCGGTTGCATCCGGAGATACCTGGCCTTGGGTGAAGAGAACTGGTGAACTTTTGATAAATGCTTTGCTGAGATGAAGTCTGAAGACCTGCCCTCAGGTGTGACAACAAGGTGCTTCTGCAAGTATCCCACAGAAATACAGATACTGCTCCATTAGATAATATTAAACTAGAATTACATTTCACCAGCTTCCTTGTCAGTCCAGGGGAAAAGTAAAATATTTACTACCCTGAATCCAGAGGGACAGCACTAGCAAATTCCCCACCTCATCCTGTCTGTGCAATGTAACTCTCTTTCAGGAATGGATGGTTCTGTTTCTACAGCCAACATGCTGCAACTGCTAGTAAGGGAAAGAAATAATTTCTGCATGAAAGACAGCTGGGGTGGAGCTTATCTGCTTGTCAGTGAACACAGATCAACGTATCACAAGCTACGATCACTGCTTCTGGTCCTGGACATCACTCCCAAATGGTGCTACATTAAAATGTGAGGGCCAGAGTCTTACACACAACCAGCTATGAAGCATCTACCGTCAGAGCTTAGCTACTTTCTGAGTGTTAGCAGGAGCCGTCACTGTGCACTTCTGGCCTGCCTGGTTTGCATCCCATCTTAATGCTATTTACTCATGGTCCTGCTGTGAGTGTTATCAGACGTGCATGGCCTAGTGGGCAGCCACTGTGTATTGCTCTGTTCAGCTCTTCAGGTTTGACAAGGATGGATGTGGAAAGAAGTGGAACACTAAGAAAATGCAGTGTTCTAACAACAACAAAAACAACAGAAACTCTGGTAGCAAATGACTGCTTTTTGGCATTGCACCTAGCTCAGACATTTTCTCTGAACAATAACAGTCAATAAATCACAATAAGCCAGTTGGAAGAGAAGTGTTTAACTAACTAAACCACTGAGCCTTATCTGTTTGCAGATAAGTGGGAACCAGATTAAGGAGATCACTAACATTAAAGACAGGTAGCATGGATAGGAGGAGTAAAAATAGATGTCATGTTTTCTCTTTCTCTGAATTAACACAGCAGCAAGGACGTAGAGCAACAAATTTGAGACAAACTTTTTACCAAAAGAAAAGGGTACTCAACTCAGATTCTCAATTAAATGCTCCATTCTGTATACTTTCACCAACACCTTCAAAGACCAGCTAGTTTATTCCAGATGTGTACAAAAAAATTGACATGAAAGACTACAGCCAGTGCAAAACACTGTGGGCAAGAAAGAATGAGTACATTACAGGATTTTCTGTATTTCCTCACTGTTTGAAGTTAAAATTTAACTATTTTTCATGCTACAGAGACAGCTCTGAGTAATCACTATTTCTGTCCTCTAAAACAAAACACATAGACTGCCTTTCATAAAACTGTATTTTATGAAGGATCATTGGTCTGGGAAAATATCTAAATGTTTCTATAACATCAGTGGAAACAAAGCAAGACTGTAAATATTCTGTATTACAACTATCCATATATTCCAAAAATCTTTTGAAATGGGAGAATATGTATCAGCATATATTTTAGTAGGAAATTTTAGGGGAACATGAAATGCATTTAACTGCTCTGCAGAATGAGTAATTTAAACAACATTTACTCTGAAAGAAAATGCAGGTATTACTTCCTGCTTCTCCCACACACCACACATGCACAAAATAAAATGTCTTGAGAAAATTACTTTAATATTGCTATTCTTCTTGTAATAGAGTCCTTGTTACCAAGGCAGGACTCAGAGCACAGTGGAACATTACTGGGGCTGGAAGGTAAGGGCAGATTGATGTTTTACTTTGCAGTATGCTTTGTAAACTGGGAGAATGGAAATGCAAACCAAAATCAGGAAATGCTATTACTGGTCATAGAGAAAGGTGCCAAGCCTCTTGCATGGGAACAGTTGTGAGTGAGCGATGCTACAGGAGCTTAGCAATCCAGGGCCAGCCCCAGGGGGAGCATGAGGCATGCAGTTCTCTGATCTGCTTCTCACTTACAGCAGGCAGAGAGGAAAGGAGATGTTGGATATTCTTCTGTGGCAGCAGTGAAGCAGGACACCCCAAACACCAGGCTTTTTGCACTGGTCCGTGAGGAAGGGCAAGAGAGGAGTGAAGCATTTGTCCAGACAGGAAAAGAATAAGGTGACAGCTACCAGTCATTCTGCAATTATTATTTGAGAGTGTTGTAACTCATCTCCACTGTTCTTCCCAGGTATGTCTGTGATTGTGTTAAGTCAAAGAACTTTTCATTTGCCAGACAGAGGAGCCAGTGGCAAAAAGCTGGTAATGCCTTGCCCGACCCAAGTGAGCCTGTAGAGCAGTCCTTCCCTGTCAGTGCTGCAGAGCATTCAACGGACTCTACTTATAGTGCATGTAATAACACTGAGTAACAGTTTCATGTTCCTGGGAAAACAGCCGCCTTCACATTCCCCTCACTCATTGCACACCATCTGCAATCAAGCCCCAGTTCTGCTTATTGTGGTTCAGTGATTTCAGTGGACTTTTGCAGAGGCAAAGAGAAACAGGACTTTAAGTATCAGAGCTTTACACTGTGAACTCCTGTGTTGGCCTTCTGTTGCCCTAAAATGCCTTTAGTGCACTTGAAGGTGTCAAGAAATGACAGTTTCCCCTGGAAGAGGTGAATCGCCAGGGGTGACAACAGAGGGGAAGTTCCACAGCTCAGCAAGGCTTTGTATTAAACTGTTTGATGATCTCTCATCACAACCCACAGTGCCCAGACATATTAGGGAACACTCATAACTGTATCTCCTAGTGTGTGTCATGGTTTAACCCGGCAGGCAGCTGAACACGACACAGCCCTGAGCTGGGGATCTCTTGTAGTAGAACAGAAATGTGAAGTGTCTCTAGTCCTGAGGGCCCAGGGTTCGATCCCCTTGATAGCTTGAGGGCACCAGGGTACACTGTGCACCGGTGTCCAAAGCCTTATACTCCTGTGGGTCTGATGTGCCAGGGCATCAAATCTACACAGTCCAGTAAACCCAGTTGTCCCTTTCCTCCACCTGGCTGGAGGCAGGGCCCCTCTAGTCCTGGTCATAGTATTTGTTACTCACTTCTTGTAAATAAGAATCAGAAGTCCTTCATTAAGACCAGAAGTAGGATCAGCCCTTCTACTCTGTCTGGGGACCTGAGCCCTGGAAACTGGAGCAGCAATTTTCCCCTTGTGTGATTGTTTTTCCTTGCAACTCACGTACCCGTGCCTCTAGGGTTGAGGTAGATTTTTCATCCCACTTCCTCATGTCCTCTCTGTGGTCACGCAGGTAAAACCACAGGGTGGGCCGTGGTGTGCACCCAGGATATCTCCTCTCTTGAGCAGAGGAACACTTACTCCTGATAGCTGAGATACTGGTCCATACAGGTGGGGAGTAAGGACATACCCTCTTTGAATTGCTGGAACTCCCAGGACAGTTTCTCCACAGCTGAGACACAGGCCCATACGGAGGAAGAGAGATTTTCTTTGTATTGCTGGAGTTGGCCAGCCAATTCATCCACTGTTTGTTCCTCTCCGTCTTTCCAGGTCATTACTGCCAATGAGTTTGCATGCGATGCTGGTGCACTCTGTACAAACTTCCACCACATGGGTCGGGTGCATTTGACTGCATCTGGATCTTTGGGTAACTGCTCGTTGTTCAGGTCATCATAAATCACTTCCAGCGTGGCTAATTCCCTCAGGTACTGGGTACCTCTCTCCATGGTGGTCCACATGCCTGCATGACATACAACATCTCCCTTGAAGGGACACCTTTCCTTCACACCTGACAGGAGTCGCCTCCAGAGGCTGAGGACTTGTGCCCCTTGTCCAATCGCTTTATCAATGCCCCCTTCCCTGGAAAGGGATCCCAGCTGCTTGGCTCCCTCACCCTTTAATTCCAGTCTACTGTCCCCATTATCCCAGCATTGGAGCAGCCAAGTAACAATGTGCTCGCCTGGATGACTGAAATCTTTTTGCATATCTCGCAGCTCACTTAGAGATAGGGATCGGGTGGTCATCGCCTCATTTATGAGTTCTTTCTCTTCCTTCTCCTCTTCTCATGATGGCCCTGCTTCAGAGTAGCCTGCTTTGTCCACTCCTTCCTCCTTCCCCTTCTTAGTAGGAGTTTCTTTCCTTACTAAACAAGCTGACTTTTGCATCCAGTATTTCTTCTTGTGTATAGGGGCGACTGATACCAGCACAGGTTGGTTCTCTGGTTCAGCTGCAGTGCTTGTCGTGAGGGCTGGAGTAGCTGCAGTGCCTGTTGCAGGGGTTGAAAGAGCCGTAATGCCTGTCGTTTTGTCATCAGATCCAGAGACGTTCTCTTTCCCTTGAGAGTACTGAATAGTGTTGAACAGGGCTCGTTAGGCATGGGCCAGGTCCCAGCATGTTGCAGTGATTTGTGTCTCTCTGGAATTGCCAGGGTGACAGCATACTTTTTTCCAAATATCTTACTAGTTTTTCAGAATTCTGCACTTGTTCAGGGGTAAAGTTCCAAAACACTGGAGGTGCCCACAGTCCTAGGCATTTGCCCATGCTATCCAACTCACCCTGCCACTCAGAACTATCCAGCCTTGCGCAGATCTCTGGGTGGTATTCTTAAATAGTTGTTTAACCTTAAACAAGACCTGAAACACATCCAGGAGACATAGCAATAGGAACATGCTGGTTTGAACATCCCAAGGATTAAAAATTCTCAAGAGCTAGTGTAACTAGCCTGGAAGAGAAGGGGAAGGTGAAGGAGCAGGGGAAAGTGTCCCCTCTTGTCAAACCCATAAATTGGTTCTCTGAGGAGAAAAGGTAGAGTGTAATTATTAATAGTTTCCAAGAGATGGTTCCCGAAGTATGGAGGTGACGGCAATGTTGAGTATAAATACTAGATTAGTCTCACGACCAATAATTTTATCATATCATAAGCCAGTGCTACACACTACTGCAAAATGATGACCTCAATCCAGCCCCCACAGGTCATAAACAGCACAAAAGGGAACATGCACAGCAAGTAAGGTGTTATGTAACACAACTCTGAGAACAAGCACAACAACTCTGAGAACAAATAAATCAACATTGTGACCAGCGACTATTAATCTAATAATGAATGCTTATAACAAATTTGTTTTAACAGGCTCTGGCCAGATCTCTTGTTTTCTCAACCCTTTGAGCCCCACATTTGGCTCCAAAAAGGACTGTCGTGCTTTAACCCAGCAGGCAGCTAAACACCACACAGCCAGTCGCTCTCTCCCCCGCAGGGGAATGGGGGAGAGAATCGGAAAAAAGGCAAAACTCATGAGTTGAGATAAAGACAATTTAATAGGACAAAAAAGGAAGGGAAAGTAATAATAATGATAAAAGAATATACAAAACAAGTGATGCACAATGCAATTGCTCACCACCCACTGACCGATGCCCAGCCAGTTCCTGGTCAGTGGTCCTGCTCCCCCCAGCCAACCTCCCCAGTTTTTTGTTCAGTATGACGTCATGTGGTATGGAATATCCCTTTGGCCAGTTTCGGTCAGCTGTCCTGGCTGTGTCCCCTTCCAGCTTCTTGTGCATCTCCAGCCTCCTTGCTGGCAGGGTGGTATAAGAAGCTGAAAAGTTCTTGACCTAGTGTAAGAGTGCTCAGCAACAACTAAAACATCAGTGTGTTACCAACATTATTCTCATCCTAAGTCCAAAACACAGCACTATACCAGCTACTAGGAAGAAAATTAATGTGTCTGGAAAGGTTTGGGGATGACTACTTGATGACACTTGTCTTCTAAAGCAGTGTTTTGATGTCTGCTGCTGAGGGCTAGTTTTACCATCATGGCCCTGTAAATACACACATGTAAAACATCTAAACCATCAGAAATATTTTGTTTAGAAACACTGCATTTATGTGATCCACCATATCTTCCAGAAATCACTTCCTTGTAATCAGTACTTTCTTTGTAATGCAATTATTTATTTCAGTATTTCCTACACATAGGAACAATCTTGCCTGTACTGCAAGTGACAAACATCCTCTAACTAATGGTACCAGACTCCCTAGATATTCCTGTTACTCAGGACTCTAACAACTTGGCTGTTCAAAGACAGCCCAAGAATTTATACATATTGTTCAGTTACTTAGTACTGAACATACTTTTGTTGTATGTGTAGATAGAGTATGCTTGCCTATAATTGAGTGTATTCCCTCATTATATTCCCTCTGGGGTAGTTGTTGCTTTGAATTTAAGGAAAGGGGAGAAACATATAACCTGGGACGTGTTGCTTAGAAGATTATCCCATTGACAAGCGGCACGATAGTATATGCCTCCAGAATGAATACCGAGTATAGCTGACAGCCATATCATTCAATAGGTCATGAATTTTAATGAGTCTAGTTTGTGGCTAGTCTTAAAAGTGTTCAGTACAACTATACCAACGTTTCCTCTGCTTATAAATTCTTGGCATTTATTTCACCAGGGAAAAAAGATACTTAAACAGTATGTTTTTGGTCAAGACTTCATTTTGTCCCATTACTGCTTGCTGCCTGTGCAATTAATTCAACTAAATCTTTTAGGAATATTTTAATGTACAGCTATGAGGAGAAGCAAATACCCTTCCTGTATTTCATAACATAGTTTAACAGGTTCCGTTCTGGCTCACCCCGTGCAAAACTCTTACTGAAATCACAGGGAAAGGAATGCAAGATAGGGCACTTTGAGCTTTTTATTGTTCAAAAAAGATTTCTGAAGCAAATACAATGTGAAGTTCCAGTAAGTGATAAACTTCCTCTTTGGCTGATGTCATTCAGTCTTTTTCTTCTTGTTGCTTAGTCAGGATTCTCTAACCACAGATTTTAGGTGTCTCACCTAACATTTTCACAGATGTGGTTATTCATAAGGACACTATTCATAATGACCAGTTTCAACCAGAGTACGGAGATGTCAGGAAATCATACAATACAATCACTGTGTTTTGAGAAGCCTCTGATTTTCTGTGGGAAACCTGCAAATTCCTAGGAGGGCACTTATTCCGTGAGGTTAACTTTTATCACATTTTGAGAGCAAAAGTCTGCCTTGATCCATTATTCTGAAATAATTAATTAGGACAATAGTTGCCTATACCTAGAGTCTTAAGTCCAAATATGAATGAATGAAACAACTTCTAAAATCACTGAATTCTCATTACAATGAACAGGAGGATACTGGCTTCTCTGAACATTAGAAAACCTGAGCATTTATTCATTTTCCCAGATCCAGACTTAGAAACCTGATTTTAAATTATTATATTTTGTAATACTTTGCAATATAGCTCAGTGATTTAGGAATCAAACCACACTTAAGTTGTTATACTTTTCCTGTCTTTAAAAAGATATGGCAAAATCTTCTTATTCTGTTCTAGTTCTTCTATTGCTCTCATCACAATATCAGACTGGAAATTAATGAGGACCCTAATTTCCTACATCTATCCAGATAGAAAACACTGTAATAGTCTGAAAATACCCTGGGTGAATTAATGTCTTCATTTTGTCCTGGTTTTGGGGGGGCTTTTGACTACTGTTGATTATATTCAGTATCAAAATACAAAATTGTTTATTTTACAAAGTGTAGCCCTTGCACGACCTACATACTGTATGCTAAACACACCTGCTCGTAAGTGCTGAGGCACCTGGTTTTCAACAGACAAACCAAGAAAGCAGCTCATGAAGCTAAGTGTCTTCACATTTGTAATTGTCATCCAAGCTGCACAGATAAGAACAACAAACCAACCCATTACACCTGTGGGGAATCTGGATCTGCAATTAGACCTACATAGACAAAAATATTTCCTTTCTGACAAGGCATGTTATTTCAGTTAGAACTTCCCAACATGGTGTGATTCACATTGTAAACATGGTCTTGTATGGACCTAGCAAAGCAGATCCTGAGTCATAAATAGGATTTCTGAGAGCTAAAATAATAGTCATAAATTCTGATCACAGCCACACAACAGCATCCTAATAACCTGGCCTAGAACAAAACATCAGCATCATCTCACTGAACTAGTAAACACTATACCTGGAAATGCGTGCTCATCTCTGCTTTACATCTTTCATCATTTAAAATAATTAATCATCTTGCTATGTTCATGTCAAGTATTGTTTCACTTTCTTATTTTTATCACTTCTGAAAGCTATGAAGAAAATCTCCTGCCTGAGGAGGTAAAATAAACCAAAACTGGCATTCAGAAGTGAATTCTACTTCCATTAGAAGGGGCAGAGCCTGTGATATCAGGGATATCACACAAGTTTATCTTGAAGATCAATTTGGCCCACAGAAAGGGAATATGTAACTTTAAAAATATTTTTACCTTTAAAAAAAAAATCCACTAATCTAGGGAAAATATTTTTGTTAATGTTTACAAATGCAGCTTGCTTGCATTTACATTTTACTTGTAATGAATCACTAAAAGGATTAGGAAGGCAGTCAATCAACTAAGAGGAAAAGCAAAGTTTATGCAGACTATTTTTAGATTTGCAAGCCCCATCACAAGGAGGGTCCCGGCTCTCGGAACAGCCAGAAAGTGCCGTGGTTTTGCAAATAAGCCATGGTCTAGATGTATTTTCAGGATGACTATTTCTCTCCAGCTTTGTAGAGAAAATCAATATCTTGTTTTCAGATGTGTAAATGTAGTCGTCTCTCTAAAGTGCCCCGGTCAGTTTACCACACGTTCAGCAGCTGCTTCTTTCCAGGCTATCCCACGATTCCCAGCCTATGAGGATTGACAAGGCAATGATAAACTAATGTGCCCCCTCAGCTCTGTGCGCAGCCCATTGTTCCGGCAGCTGAGACCCTCTGCTTCTATTTGCTTTCTCCCACATACATTATTCAACAGCCCAGGAAAAGGCCAAGAACCTCTTTCATTCAGGAATTCTGTATTAAAATAATCAATTTCAAACTGAAGCGGGGAAAGGAGGCTTGCTACAGGAGAGGCCTATTAATAAGCCACCAGTCTCTGCCATTTGCATTGGAATCATGCTATCATGAGGTAATATATTGTTATATTTCTTATCCATAGAAGGAAGAAGAAACCTAAGAATACTTTCCCCTCTTTCTCAGCAAAAACGTTAATTACAGCAATACCTTCCTGATGTCATATCTTGACACTATTTCCAATGTAAGCACCTCATTTATGAGAGTCTATATAACAGACTACATAGGTTACAACTTGATTTAGAAAGTCTTAGGGAGGGAAAAAGATTTATAGTTCCACAACAGACAGACAAGCTGGATGTTACAAGTAACTTAAAACACTTTTTCTGAATGTTTCAAGAGGATCCAAAATCCGTTATTCTATGCAAATGTTTTCCTGGCATTACAACATATTCGGTTGTGCCAAAAAGATGCCCAACACCGTTAAGTCATAAACCGCATGACATTCAAGTGTAATATTTCTCCCTGCAGTGCTACCAGAAAGGGAATGCAGGAATAAAGGCAGGACAAGTCATTACTGTTGCACGTCATGATTTTTTTCTATGGCACATTTACGGAAAATAAGACCATCACCTTCAGAAAAAGTGAAAAGCGTCACTTCTATAGCCAAAGAGCAGAATCTTGCAAAAAATCCTGCACAGAGGCATTGTTTTTAATGGTATTAATTGGGTCTGTTTATCAGGGCCAGTTCTGCTCACTCAGCAGTTAAACTATCCTACTGCACTGTTGAGTTTTCAGCCTAACTTTCCCTCTCACTTTTCTGGAAACATACACATTTATGACAGCAACATTTATAATTTGTCCAATCTTGACATCTTGCAGGTCAATAATATAAAAGAAATATTGATGTCAACAGTAAGAACAGATGGAAAAACTCAGGCCCATGACCATGGGAGTTCATGGGAGGCAACTTACTGCCTTCAAATGGTATTGACCATTGTCCCCTTCTGTATTCATGTTTTCCCTTCTTTTCTACTTGAGATATTGTGATAGATCCTTGTTATGAACGTTCCACCCACTATTTGACATTTCTGCTAAGAAAGTATTGTCAGTATTGTTTAAAAATGATTGAAACCTGGTAAGACTTTGGTGAGGTAAACATAATATCTACTTTACCAGCAGTGTCATCAGCCTAGTAAGCCCAGGGGTGGTGAGTGACTAACTAAAGCTCACTTTGGACAAGCTCTGCTCAACTTCATTAAAGGGAAAAAGTTGCACTAACAGCCCTGTAGTTTCTGTCCAGTATCTTGACTGTGAAGTCAAACAAAGTGTAAAACTTTAGATGCTGCTTTCAAAAGTCTGAACTTGCATTTCGGCAAAATAAAGGAATTTACCCCATTCTGATAGCAGACAGAGGATTTTTTACCAGTCTCTTCTGATGTTGGCACTGAATCTACACATTTAGAGATTGCTATTCTGACAGGAAAATCCAATAAGTATTTGATGTTGGAAACACAATTTAAAGTGAAAAAGGCTAAATGTACTGAGAGTTGTGCTCATGAGTCACTTCCAAAGCTCAAAATGCCCAATGAGTGAATAAAACATTCCAGAAAATGCCGAGTACAGCATGAAGCATCCAGCTTCAACAAGCAGATGATTTTTCGCCAGCCGATGAGCAGTGCCACGTAATTATTCAAACTTTTGTTTTGCACTCTGGAGAGTTTAATTTCATAACTCTGCAAGAGATGTGCGTGAGACTCACCTAGAGGTGAGCCAGTAAAGCACTTCATTGTGTCCAGGTTTTCCATGGTCTGAACATACCAAACCCTCATATTTTCGCTGTGCAAAATAAACCAATCCCTCCTGCTTAGCATTCACAGTTTTGAGGATAGGAAAACATTAATGACAGCAGCTGTCAGCTGCTACTTGCTTGGTGGAGAGTAAGAGAGCAGAACTTTAGATCTTACACCTTTGCACAAACTATTCACTTGGCAGAGCTGAGAGCAATAGGTAAGGAGGGAGAAGAACGAAGGCAAAGCAAGATAAAGGATGCTCCCTTCCCCTACCGAGCCATGGTTTCAACGGGAAGGAAACTTGGGTGCACAGGCAGGAAGACTGTGGCAGCTGACTGAGTCTGTGCAGCTGAAGCCTGCGCCTGCTATAGGAAGACTGCTATGCTGCCGGGTCTAGTAATGCAGACATAGTCTAGAACACTTGTACAGTGTGCCTTTACCTGTACCACTCAAGACAGGCTCATTTTTTCAAAGTCTGCCTTTAAAAGAAGGCTAATATTAAATTTTACCAGGATTTTTTCTGTCAATACACCTTAAGATTTACAAGATTTTTACTCTAAAATAGCCTCAAATCCTGGAAATGTCATACTTCTTTACAAAGCTTCTGAACCTAGTTACCCACCACCATTAAATCTCTAAAATTAATACAGATTATCTAAAATATAGAAGTAACCCCAAAATGTTTCTAATATAAACTAATTACATTTCCACAGCAAAGGTGGTCCACAGACCTGTATGTAGTTTCTAACTACATTGCTGGTATGCAATTCTTCCATACAGAATTTACTCTCTAGAAAGCCTCCAATTTAAACCTACCATGGTAACAATATAACTGGGGGTAGGAAAAACGTTAGGAAGTTAGATTGTCTTCTTTGCACAACTAACTCAGGGCTTGAAAGAGTGAGAGATCTCACAAGGTGCCAAAATCTTGTGGCCACTGTACAACAAACTCTACTTTTCATTTTCTTCTAATGGAGCGATTCAAAAATGTATATTGATATAAAAAAGAGAAGAGTTCAAGACTCTATGCAGTTACTCATTATTATATCTTTGATGTAATTCTTCTCCAGTATTCAGCATGTGAATTTATTCTTCAATTTGCACTCAGTGCTTGTAGTAAGCCCAACATGTACAAAGACAAAATGCTGTCAACATTTATCTGCTGCTTTACACATGCCTGGAGCAGAGCAAAGGGAAAGAGGCAAGCATTTATATTCTTGAACTCAAAACAAGCTACATTCAATTGAGACAGTGCAGGATAAAAGACAGAGTAGCAGAGATGAAAAAGTAAACAAGAAGTGAGAGAGTAAGGAAAGGATAAGAATGAGAGACAAAAAAAGAGAAAAAAAATCCAAAAACAATACAAAAGAGAAAGAAAGATAAAATAGAATGCATGGTCAAAGAGAGAAAGAAATCAAAATCTTAAAAATAAACTCTTTTCTGTAACATACTGAGTTCTCCCAGGAACAGCAGAGCTCCCCACCGCTACTAATAGGAGCCCAGTGGTAGCAAAAAGGCAGGTCTGACCTCTGCTCACCTGGGTGTCTGCAAACACCACCAGTAACAGCACGCAAAGGCAGTAGTTCACACTGAGTCCAATGCAAGTCTCGGCTCCGTTCTGAACATATAAGCAGGGAGTAAGAAAGGAACGATTGTCTGCCAAATGGGCATGCACAAAATTACACAGAGAAAGAAATTTGATTCTCAAACCTCTGAAAACTCACCAAATTGCACAGAAAATGTCCAGGTATCTCTGCAGTATAATGTAAAACATTCTGGTCGAGTTAGGAGGGAGAACATCACAGAATGAGTAATTTGAAGGATAAGTCATATGGGTCCTGTGTAACTATGGCTAGTTCAAAGCACATTTTTCCTCAAAAATTGATACGTCTATACTGAAAAACCTAATGGAGATATACAGGTTGCTTTTGTTTTTCTGGAAAATTGTTGAAACGTTATTTCTATAAGGTGAGAGCAAATACGTATTTTTAGAAATGTCACCAATTCCAAATTCCAAGATTTTTACTTTTTGTTATGCATGGTGACAAAGGTTTCTGAGTCTCAGAATTTTTCCACTTGCAGAAATTTCATTTTTATTCCTATTCTATTTCCTCCTTCCTTCCTTAACAAACAGATTTTTAAGAAAGGAAGAAATAAAGATATAAATCCCATGCACTGCACTTGCAGGTTAATTGAATCGCTAAGTACATCTTACAGACCAACCCCATAAAGTGCCAAATCCTGCTAAAGTCACCCAGCAGCACTGGGACGGGACGGTGCCCAGCAATTTATTAGGAAGATCCTTGCCAGTATCGAAATGAGCTGCATTGTAATATTACATACTTGCTACTAGAACTGATCCAGAGAAGGGCTAAGTGTTCTCAGCTCTGATTACCTCTCATTGGGAATTGAGAGCACTTGGCAAGATCCAGCCTTAAAGCTGTCTGGCACATTATCCTATTTCATAGAGTGATTTATTTTAAATGAAAGCATATGGATAGCAAGTGTCAATGGTGCAACAGTGCTAATGTTAGGTGATGCACCCATCATACATGAGAAGAAATGTGGTCTCTCCAAGGAGAAGATACCGATACATATGCTTCTGTCAATAAGATCCCAGAGACATTCCCGATGAGCACATTTATTAGCTCCTATTATCATTAGTGGGAGGGGGATGGGGGACGTCCATGTCTCTACGTGTTTTCTGTGCTAATCTGAGAGCTGGACCAAATCCCAGTACTTGGGTCACTTGTACACAGAGTTCTCATTGTGAATCAGGGGTAAAATGGCAGCCTCTCAGTTGTGCTTTGAAACTATGCATTTTTTAAAACTTGTGTATGCATAAGCCTCTTATTTAATGAATGACTCCCTTTGTATTTACATGTTCCACCATCCACAGAACAAATAGGGTTTAGTCATTTGAGAATGAAAACTTCTAGTCCTCAAGGGAGAGAAGGGAAAGGAAAAAAATAGTTGCAGCTATTTTATGGAGGTGGTAAAAAATCAGTTAGCTTCTTGGGTTTAGATCTTACCTGATCTTCAAGGCATTCTGTGGACACAAATGTATTCTTTCTTAAGTTACATACTCCACAGCTTCGATCAGAAAAAAAATCTGATATAAATGTAACTGAAACATATTGGTTTCAATGCAGATGAATTCAGATCAAAAGTGGTCAGAAAAGTTATTTTAGGCTGCTCTGGATCATTATCCTAAATTATAAGGGTCTTACCAGACCTGAAGGCTTCTTAATCTTTTTTATTCCTCCCTTTAAATTTGGCTGATAAATGAAATATGTGAAATAATAAATAAATTAAAAATATATGGCAGAAATAATTTCAAAGGATTTAGCAGCCAAGATAGGAATGTACTGAAAGCAGCATTTTAAGTTGTCTTGATTTCCAAAAGGAAATAGTTATAAATTAGTTCTAGGGCACTCTGACTCATTTATAAGAGTGGTTCAAGAAACTCTTAAATATTAATTAGTAGCCTGTGAATTCAGCTTATGCAATTATGATGAGACAGTTCTTTGGGTATGAAAGAGCTAACTTATCATATTTTTGAATTCACCATCTATAAGCTTGAATATTTTTGTATTTCCATATTTCTCAAGTAGCACTTAATTTAATCTTATCCCCATTTCTTTCAATAAACCATTGTTGCATCTCTTAAGCAGCACAGCTTCCTCCTCTAACTCATCTCCCCGTGAAATTGGTTTAATGAAGCAGAAAGGTATGAAGCATTAACAACACTGGAATTCATGTGGTAGCACTTCATTTTTCAGAGGCACTCACATTTCCTACCTAATTTATAAAATCAGCACACAAATGATTTTTATCACAGCCATTACATCAGTATAAATTACTCCCTTTTCTATAACACGGCAGTTAGTCAAACTGTTGAAATTATATCTATTAGTCATAGAGAGGAGGAGGGAAAAAGAAAAACCTGTAGGAAAGATTTAGTGTAAAATAAGGACTGATAGCAGCCTTATTGAAACACTAATATTAATTTACCAAATGAACCCAAAGTGCAGATATTTTGCAAAGGAAAATTAAAAACACACAAAGTAAAGCAAATGGATCAATTTGTAAGGAACCAAAAAGGAAACTCAGCAAACAAACTATGCTGTATCAGAGGCAGTCAGAAATGCAATTAAGACCAAGTTCCTCACATCCAAGAAGGCAAGACATGCCTCACTTCCAGTCATAGCCCCAGATTCCTTCCAAGCTTTCCCATTCACCTCATTGCTCTAGCACCGGTGTTCTACTTTTGTGCATGGTAGCTCTTCCAAAATCATTGTTATCCTCCTAACTTCTTCCATGTGCACCGTTATCTACTTGCATCCTGGCTGTTCCTTTCCAGGCTAGTGGGAATCAGCCCCTACCACCCATGTTGTCACATGGCAAAAATATAATGATGCTTGCTGGGAAAATCTTTTAGTGTTCTCTGCTTTCCCAATGTGTATAAACTGCTTTTCCAGGACCTACATCTCAATTTGCAGAGTTTAGCCCGTAAGAAAATTGCTGCTCGCTCTGCAGATGCAACACATACTTGAAAATACTTTGGTCTTGTACTGCTCTGTAAACACCACCTGTTTCTGCTAGATCTGCTGCTGGTCCCACAAGTGTGTCCTGGGCCTCCTTTCCTGTTTGCTATTCTTCAAGCGTGACTCCTTCCAGAATTGTTCTGTAAATTCACTGTTACCTGCTTTATCAGATCTCTCCTCCAGATCTGCCTATGTGAAATAGCCATCTGATAGAGGGCAGAGAAAAGGTCAGCAGGAAATACTCTTTCAGAATCATGAAGATGCTCCAGAAAATCTACTCTGCCTATAACTTTTATTCTCACTCTCCTTTTTCCAATTATTTCCCCTTGATGTAATTCCTCCCTCAGATCGGATGGGAAACACTCGGAGGCAGGGACCACGCCTTCTGATTTGTCCTCTCACAGCAGCAAACATAATAGAACACAAGGCTTCACGGACACCACTTGATGTCATTGTCATTAGGGGCACTAAGTATTGAAATCAGGTTAAAAAAAAAAAATCTGAGCTGATTAGGTTGTCAGTGCAACAGTATAAAACATGCAAGGTGCACACAGTTCAAGCCGCCTTTCCTAGGTGTGTTTTGCCTTATATTTTGATCTCCTTCTGCTTACAGTTTTCATTAACTAGCCTTTCCCTCTACATAACATCAGGGACTTTTTGCCTGGCTTTCTCTGTTTCCAGCGGATGTAATACTGGTGTAGAAGTGTCTACTGATGGCACCTTGTGGCTAAACCAGAGAAATGCTTGGGAATAGGAACAAGCATGAAGTCAGCCAGGAAAATATCAAGAAAAGACTAAAATATGAAGATCGTATCCCTCCTCCCATAGTGACTGCTGCAAAAAATGGTGCAACTCTGTAAAGCTTTGCAGACATCTCCTTGGCAAGGCACTGCACAAACCCTGCCTGCCTGCCGAGGGCACAAAGAGCTGCTCCCTCTGCACCCCCCAGTCCCTCGCAGAGGCCAGGGGTGCAAGCAGGGAACTTGGCCTAAAACCTCAGCCCAGCAGGAGGCAGAAGAAGGGGGAAGGGGCCTGAGGCTTGCACCAGGTGAAGTGAACCAGCAAATCCAAGTAATCCAGTGTGTGAGGGGAGGAAAGGACCCACGCTTTATCTGCTACCCAGAGCCCCTGTGACTCTAACGCCAGCTTTGTTGGGTGCCCTTCAACTCTGCAGAAGAGAAAGTCAGCCTGAACTCAGGGATCTGTTTCTGGTCTGCACTGGTCAGCAAAAACACTAACCTCCATGGCAGCCCTTTCTGCATCCCTTTCTAGAGGCATTGCAGTACCTGCTGCAACGGGCTGGGATGCAACCGCTCTGAAAAGTTGATGGTATAGGAGAGACCCCAAACGCCTGCTGATCATTGTTTCTGGAAGCACGCAGTGATGCATTTGGTCCCCGTCTCTCTAGACTCTCCCCGAAAAGCTCAAGTGTGGGTGGCAGGTCCTACGTGGGCCCAGACCTGCAAATCAGCTGCTAGTTTGCGGTCACGGCCAGGACTTAGCGTGGTGTGACCACAGCCAGTAAGGTCACTGGGTCCTTGCTGAATAGTTCAGGCACAAGCCCTGATCAGGACAGCCATCAGCAAGGCACAGCCAAAGCTGAGCATATACCAGCGCTGCTTTGTTGGTATTAATGCAATCATGTTCCCACACACAGAAGTAGCTGACAGTATTCACACAACGTGATGAGTAACAATGGTGGGATTAAGAGACAACAAAGGACACAGACGTACCGCTACAGATAAAGGATATTTGGCATCAGGCAGTATCATGTGAGAGACATCCTAGGTAGAGAGCAACAAACCAGGAGGGTGTATTAAGGTACAGACAGATGGGGTACCTAAGCCAGCCAAAGGACTCCTGAGAAATGCTGTGACCACATGAAGAAAGCATGACATTGTCCCAACCAGTAAGCAATAACAAAACTGGTTTAAAGCAAGGCTGCCTCTCATTTACCGTGTTTTCTCAATTTTGGTTTGAGTCCAATCATTTCTCTCCAACCAATCCAGGTACATATTCTGCATGTCATTCTAGGTCTCACTCTGTTTTATATTATTTTTAATATGTCATTAGCATAATTCCAAGATGTTTTGAAGTCCTTTTAAGAGCTGACTCCAAGTTTCTGCCCCCAACAGCTTTCAGTATAAGTAAGCAGCATACATGTCACTTGGGAAGAGAAACAGGAGTCCTGTGGTTTGCCCAAGATCACCCAACAGATCAGATCTCCTGCATTCCAGCATCAGGAATACATAATTACAGGACCTAAACAAGTCCTCACTCTAGAGGAAAACCTCTATGATGGAAAACCAGGGAGGTTCGTTTCAAGTGTGAAGGCCTGGAAACAAATCATGCTACAGCTGGATATATGAAATCCTGAGAGAGTATCAAAAAAGGTGAAATTTATCTTTGCCAGGTAGACTTACAGATTCTCAGCAAACTAAGGTCTTCAGACCTAATCAAGTGTCATGCAAGATGTCAAATAAACAGCTCTACATGCCTTATATAAACACCCAAGGCAGAAGAAATTACCCTCACTGCCTATCCAGGGGTTGGTACATCCATATTAAAAGGCAAATGAGATTCTCAACAACCAGAACAGTTTGTAAGCAGCAATACAAAATAGACAGGAAACATTTTTGTGCCAGACCTCACCTGCAGCTTTATCAAGATACTGTGTTTTTCATGGCCTACCACATTACTATACACAGTAATTCTCAACAGCTTTAATACGCACAGATTTTGCATATGACTATACAAAGGTGTCCTGCCAGGCAAATTTTGGTCTTTCCAATCCAGCAGAGACAGAAGAATTCTCTTTTACTGATTAAAAAAAAAAAGAACTTAATGAAAAAACATGCTCTGATATGAAAAGCAAAATGATAGACTAAGAGATGAGATTCAGCAGTAGCTGGTGTAATTTTTTTTTTTTAGAAAACCTTTTTTTCCTTTCCTATAAAACCACTTTCTGCCATAAAATGACTCTTGCAACTTCAGTAATATTTTTTGTCCTAACTCTATTTAATACTAAAAGGAAATTAACACCAACAGGTAAAGAATAAAAGCCTCACATCAAGGAGAACTTTTACTGGGAAAAGAAAGAAGAGTGAGAGATTCAATGAAGACCACAGAATACTTCACTATTCCGTATTACCTGGAAGATGCTCAGACACCACTGTGATAAGCAGCCTTGCATAAACTTGGGAAAGGTTGATGGCTGAAATTGAAATAATTTTTTTTCCCAAAGTAGATGTTTTACAGCTTTTTTGAAATAGTAAAGCTAAAGGCTCGTCTTTACCTTTTTGTGTAAATAACTTCCTTTGCCTGGGGTGTTCATCATCGGTTTGACCTTAAAATGCATGGCAGCGTTCTTAGCAATATTCAATCAATGGTAGGATTAAAGGTGAAATCAGTTACACAGAGGAAGCCTACTGCTGTTTCACCAGTGTGGTGGCTCTAATCTCCCTCCGAGAGACTAAAGATCATAACTGATTTACTTCTCTTCCCTGGGGAACAATTTTCTGTAGCCTGAAGCAATCAGGAAACAGACTGAATTGGCTTTAATACCCATCTGCCCTAGGGGGGAAAGACTGTGAAAAGCTACTAGGTTGTTTCTTCTTCATACTTGTAATTAAATAAACTATGACAAATTTGACAGGCAGAATTTCTAGCAGCACCAGTTGTCTTAAAACTTCCTACTCAGTGTGTAATTGATATATAGCACCTATTCCCAAGCAATACTGAAGAATATTTAAACATTAAAAGCAGTGATCTTCACTCCATGCCATGATTTAACCTGGCAACATGCCTTTAATTTTCACACCTACCAAGAGACAAGAATAACTTTTTCAAGACTGTGGGACATGTTTAAGTACAAGTAGATGGGACTTTGATTTTTTTTTTTCCTTGATTGGGATCTTTCTGTTATTTCAAGAATGCTAGGCATGTACATGAGATGGTATTGATATAATGGAGAAACAAATCTTAGAAGTGGTACCTAAAAAGTGTTTATATCAGAGAAGGACAACCTGGGACCATGAAAGCATTTTCATATAGATTAATATCAAAGTACATATTACTAACAGCTTAGTCAATAAACTTTTGTTACTACTACTTTTAAAAACAGTGCCAGAAAGAAAGATGACAAGTTTTTTCTGTGACAAACTTTCTGCAATTAAACACATTTCCCAGAGTTGTCATAACATAAAACCAATGACATTTTATAAATAAAACCAAGGTTTGTATTTTATAGTGTATAGAAAGCATAGGAGAAGTAACAGGGTTACTGTGAGTACAGTCATTTCAAATATGCTGCTGTCTACCTTTTTTATCCCTATACCCCAGCATGAGACATTTTTAAATACTCCATGGGGAAGGCAAGTGAACTTATGATTTCTCAGTTTACTGTGTTAGAACCAGAGACATCTTTTTTCACAAGCTTAGCTGAGACAGTTTACAGTCACAGACAATTCTGATTTTTTCATTATTTAACTACTTTTGGGCTTATTCATATATTATTGGAGGAAAGCAAAGAATTTAAGAAATGCTTTGGTTTCTCTGCCCAGATCTGTTGCCAAATGATACTGAGGCCTGACATCCTGACATTCAGAGGTGAAAGAACTGCTACTACACCTGCTAAGTGTTTTCAAAGCACGGTACCAACCCTCCAGTGGTGCAGAGCATAGCGTAGCTTACCCCTGTTTCACAAATGGAAACATAGACATGGAAATACAACAGAGGCTTTGTCAAAAACATGCACTGATATTTCTGCCCAGCTTCAGGTAACTCAGTGATAACCTCCCAAAAAGCATCTACAAATATGGTTATGACACCTTTGAAAAATAATCCACATCAGCTGAGCCACACTTCCAAAAATCAGCATTACTGAAGAGTATGCTCTTCTTTCATTAAAATGAAAACATTTTAATCCTTTGTAGGACCAATGATAAGCTGAATTATGCTTATCAATGTCAGAGGACAATACAGCAGAATTATCACTACCTCTTTGGTCCACACTGCCTGCTGCATCCAGCTACTAAGGAAATATAGAGGAGATGACTCTGGTAATCAGCTGTCTAAAGCAGATTTACAGGCTTTGGTTTTAAACAGTCACCTATTACAACAAAACTACCCAAGCCTACTCAAAGCTCTGAAGTTAGGATTGCTTTCTGTGAAGATCCATGGGCTGCTACTCCTAAACTCGTTTTCCAAAAACTATCAGTCAATGTGCAATTACAGACTCTTAACAGCAACTTACACAACTACCTGAAAAACAGAAATTCTATGCTGTAACATGCACCAACATGGTAGTAAGGGACAGATTCTGCAAAAGAATCTTTTGTACCTCTCTGGTGCCTGAAAAACTGTGGAGACATCTGAGGGGCACCAGTCCTGAACCTGTAATTAATTCCCAGTGCTATTATGCTGAATTCTTCCCATCAAAGAAATAAAGGAGCTTAAATAAAACAAACAGCAAACAAGAATTGAATGAGAAGCCAAACACATAAAGCCACTTGTCTGAGGATTTTTACTTTGTCAAATTAATAGCAAGGAGAATTGGTGGATATATTTCCATATCCAGCTCTGTACTTAGTTTTTATACTGTTCTTCAAAAACAAATTGTGTTTTAAAACATGGCAAGTGTTTAAATTGGGTATTGTATATTTTTATTATTTTAAAAGAACACAAATATTTAGCTACAAACACCTAAGACAGGTGAGTCCTTTTCCTAAGAGCTAAATATTTTCCTGAGCTAAACAGTGACTGCTAAGCATCTACTTCATGCTGCGATTGCTGATAGAGAAAATTATGCTTGCAAACAAAATCCTTTCTGTCAGTTTTGTACTAAGATTTGAAAAATTCAAATATATTCCAAGACTTATAGCTAGCTTAAAAAAATGAGTGTTTACATATAAAAACCATCCATTTTTCAAAAAATCTCCATTTCCCCCATTTCTCTTCTGCACCTGCTTTTTATTGCAATAGCCACAGGCTATAATAAGGCAGCAGTGTGGCTTCAAGCCTTGATACAAAGGAAGCTCTGTCTGAGCCAGTTACTCATCCACATGACATGATAGCTCCCATTTCCTCCTCAGTCTTGCTTTCCCAGAGCAGTGACAGAAACCACATTGCAGAACTGTCAAGATCCTGAAACCTGATTGTTAAATGCCAATTACTTTGATTAGGTTTCCTAAAAAAAGGTAAAAAAAAGAGTGAGAGATGTGGACTGAAGATTTACCTGCTATGCTCCAACTTGATAAACTGGAACTCAAGTATATCTTGTCTGCTCACAGATCCCACTCATAGATCTGCTCAAAAAACATAGTTGTTTCACTTCAGCTAAAAAAATTGCACCCAGAATCAATCACTTACTTACAATAAACTTCCCTGGTATTTGTGAACAGCAATTTCAAAGTCATGTTTCTCTTCAAACAAGAATTGTCTGTAAAAATGGATGTAAAGATACCTGGATTTATTCAAAATTTTCCAAGGGAAACAACAATATCATCTGGGTGAGAAATTTAAGATCAGTCTGAAACTCCTACAAACCAGGAGGCAGCCAAGAACAAGGCTGTTGGGCCTCTGAAATTCACGGGAGTGGGGATGCTCAGCATTTTAAAAGACCGAACACAAGTCTTCATCCTTCACCTGAAAGGATTTGCCAATTCCTCTGAAGACCAACTCCACCACAACCTGCACACAGAGCTTGGTGTTCAACCACCAGGTCTATTCACTCAGTGGCTAATGCCAGCATGCTGGTAACAGCTGAGGGAATGAGGTCAGAGAAGTGCAACTGCTACCCTGGGGCACGACTCATCACCCACCACCACGGGTGCACAGCTCCTCTTGCCTCCCTGATCGTAAGCAGAGAACGACATTGTGCAAGGCATAACATAACACTACCGATGGACAGATGTGGCCTCACTACTTCAGCATTCAGTCCTGCTAAGTGCTTGGCCTGTCACATTGCTCCTTGGTTACTGGGCAGGAGGTGAGAAAAAGCATCAACATGCTTCAGCTGCAGAAGCAGAGCAACAGCACACACATCCTCGGGCCTGGCTGGGAGGCAGAGCATCGTGGCTCTTTTACCTACAGGCCTGGTGATAGCCCTGGCTGGGGGGAGAAGGGGAAGGAGAGCACAAGGAAGGACTCTGGTTCTGGCTCTGTGGGGTGCACTGGGAGCAGCAAGGAAGGGAGGGTGGCATTGAAGATCTGTCCCTGCACAGCAGACCGCATTCTTCTTCTACATGCACAAGAATTAAATAATTCTGAACAGCCTTGAGCTGGCTGTGTTTTAATCTTCAGCTCAAAAAAATCCACGCTCAGCTACAACCACCCTAGATCTTGGTCTGCAATTCATAGCTATCTTGGGTGACAGGATGCCAGTTAGCATGACATCACCATCATTACAGCAAAATCATACTTGCCCTACTGTGACCTCATTCTGTGGGATGTATGGGTCTACAGACACATCCTACGTGCAGTTCTAGGCAGTTCTAGGTTTCTCCCACAATCAAATGCAAATAACATATATTCTTCAGCGAGGTTATGGGAAGTCATTGACTATCTGCACTCAATGACTTTGTATCTTAATGAAGATACAAAGTACATCTTCATTATAACTTCAAGCTCTGACATCTTACTACAAATATTAAAAGTTCCAGCCTAAATTATACTGGGGCCTGGACTGTAACCCTGAACACACAAAGCAGCAGCAACCAAACCACTCTTCTATTTCAAGATGATATTTTCCATTCAGGTAAGGGGCCAAGTTAGCTGTGCAGTCTGGTAAACAATTGTGACATGTATTTTCAAACAACACATTTAACTGTAGCACTTATTACAATTATGCACCGCAAAGAGTACAAATTATTCCATTCTTCACATCAGTATGCCTCTCCTGACCCTCTATTTCTTTTTCTTCTTTTAATTAATCACCTTTACTTTCTGTGTCCCCCTGTCCATCTGTGCAGCAGTGCTATGAATGAGCCAGAACTGCAGTTGTAAAAAGAAAGGGAATGTTTATAATTTTTATTTAGTTCTGTTATGTGGCTCATTGTTGAACACAGAAAATAATTTCCTATAAAGAAGGATTCTGGCTCATCAGCTGAGAATAATCTAATTGTTTTCCCTTCAATCACATTTAAAATAAATTATTTTTAAGAGTCCTTGTAACCACTTTATCACCCATGCAACTCCCGCTGCGTATCAGGAGGTGGCAGACCAAACAGCTGGGGATTTCTGTACCCACTGTCAACCTGTTTCAGAGACAGTCTCCAGCACAGAAAAACACCAGACACCTGAGTAGATGTGAGTGTTCCCTGGGAAGAAGCACGCACTAATGCTTTGTCACCAGATGTAAAATTTCAGCAAATTCTTCAAGACAGAATGTCTAACAACACCAACTGTACCCAGCCCGCAGGGTCAAAACTTCTCTCTTGTTCTCAGAGATCACCAAGGAATGACATCTGCATATCACCACCAAAGATAGCTCAGTATGATTCATTCAGGCTGGAAAAATCTACAGTTGATCTAATCTGATTCAGTGATCTTGCTAACGGGCTGCTTTAATGCTCCAAGACTCAACCCTTCCAAGCAGGCACGTCAGAAATCTGGATCTGAATCCTAACCTTGGCATCCAGTAACGCTGCTGAGGAACATGACGTTGAGGGTTGTATTGATCAATCATAATTTTACCTGAACTACCGGTGTCACTAAGACAAACACTTTTGTAGGACTTGAGCAAGGGGAAAATTATACAGAAGATGAGCATCAACAAAAGTTATAGTTCAAACCCATTTTCCTTCTGCAAAATAAGATGTTAAAAATACCGCCACAATAACTTTATCAGGGAGTTTTGGAGAACAAGCTTCTAAACTACAACGCTGTTCTTTGAGGGGGTGTGAGAGGAAAAGGTTAATTTTGCAATCTTTAAAATCCTGGAAACATCAAAAAGTCCCTGCATTCATATCTCTGTATTTATTATGGGTTAATGCTACAAAAACTCAGATATTTCCCTCAGTTCTCTCCACCTTTGACAGATAAATCAGGGAGATAAGAAAGTTGTGATGTTCTTTTGACCTTCTGCCAAAGGTAAGGACCACCTGTAGATCTAAATTTCCCTTGCAAATCTGCTGGAGCTGCAATACTGAAACTGCACTGCTGGTGCCTGCTTTATCTCTGATTAGCCATCATTTGGGACAACTGTTCAACTGATGGAGCAAATGACTGCACTGAGCTGGCATTTCCTACCTCCCCATCACACAACTATTTAGAATAATAACTCAATGCAACTGAAATGCAGTTTTATTTCTCCTCTCCCATCCAATCCCAGAAGAATAAGAAAACACTTTATACAAAGGTTTATTTTTATCTTATTGGAGAAGGATATTAGATACTCTGATGAACAATGCTAGGATTAAGGTGGTCTCAAAGAGGTGTTTGTGGCTCAGGATATACACACAATTCTCAGAAAGGATGTTTCTCTCCAAAAGGCAGAATATTGCCCAAGAATATAGTTGTAGTCTGGTGGCAGGATTTCTCAGGTTTTCCCGAATAGCTGCCAAAACCAGACCTAATGGTCTGCTGTCTGCATTAAATATCAACTGACATTCCCCAGTTTTCCCTAGAGATGGCTGCATTTTCTGTGGCAGACAGAGCAATCCATGAGTACTGTCTGCCAGTCTTTGCTCTCTGAGAGTGCGACACTGGGGTTGGGTTACTAGAGTGCTTACTTGTCATCTCCTCTCTTTATTTCCTTCTTTCACTTGAATATACCAGTTTAAAATGGACCTGATCCTTTGTTTACTGTAGTGTCCAACCGTCAATACATGAGTGTGCTCAGACAAGTCTGTCTCTTCTGCTGTTCCTGCTAAGGTCAGCTTTACCTTTCTGCCACAAACTCCTCCACTTCCCTGTCCATCCTCTTTCCATGCAGCCCCAGATAACAGACACTGGGAAAGCAGGCTGAAAGTTTGGGGTGCCCTAGATTAATTATCTGATCCTATTTTGTTGGTATAGGCAAGTTGCTCCAGTCCGGGAAGATGTGCAAAGAAGCTGTAGTGAACTGTTCTGTTCACAAATGAACAATTAAGTCCTACCTTGAACTCAGTGGAGTTGATTCACAGCAGAACTTCCAATAGTTGTAACAAAAATAAAATACAATCTTAAACAGAAAGGTATCAGAAAGCATTGGAAGTGGAATCTGGAAAAAAAAAAACCTGTACTCACCTGCGTGACTCATTTAAGTAGTACACCAGTAAATATCAGGAATGCATCCTTTCTATTTTATTTTCCCCAGAGGAAGAAATGACAAGACTTGAAATGCAGAGAGCTGTTCTGCACTTTAACTTAGTTGAGTGAACTCAGATATGCACCTTTTGATGATTCTTTTGATTTGCATATCTGTCCCAATTATTTCTTATGTGTATGAACAAAGCACCCATCAGCCCAGAGAAATAAACAGGTCCCTGTTGGGCTACTCACTGAAAAAAGCAGAAACTAAACCAGTGTTTCTTTCCTCAATGATTTAAAGGTCAGTAATACTCAAACTGTAAGAATGAAATACATGTGCCAAAAAAAGATCAAAATACGCAAAGCAACTCTTCCTTCTCCCCCACACACTGTAGCCCCCTTTCCCAAGTAGTTCAAGGCATTTATATCAATATTTCCAAAAGTCAACACCACTCTGGTACACAGACATACCATTCAACGTCCTTCCAATTTTTGCTTTCCATCACTTATTTTCTTACTCTTACTTTTCTCCATTGACAGCATTCACTGACATAAATAGCACCCTCTCCAGTGGACACAGGTAGCAGCTTCATACATGCCTGGGGCAGGGAACAGCTGGCAAGGGGTGATCCGAGGGGTGAAAGGACCTGGATACCACATTGCTACATGTTAGTTATGCTTCCATTTCCTCCCTGTACAGATGGGGTAATCACCCACCATTGCATATATCTATGGACAAGACTGCTATAAAATGATCAAATATTATTTAATAAAATTGGCTTCTGCCTGTGCAGGTGTTTAATAGATACATTAATTTAGCAAACATTTCTCCTATTGATTCTCAGCATGCATTAGTAAGTATTTTTTTCTTAAAAAAAAAAAAAAGTCACTTGGGAACATTAGAAATATGCAGAAGATTATTTTGTTTGCCATATTCATGGTATTAAAACCTTTTGCTTAAGACTTCCATTCATTCAGATGAAAATAAAATATTTTGGTTTTAAGACACGATATATCACACAAATTAACTATGGAAAAAGCCTGGGGAAAAAAGCACTGTCACTGATGCTTTGAAATCACATGAACTGTATTTTGGCTGATATGGTCTTGTCAGTCACCTTTTCTTCCAACTGTTTTATGAACAAAGTAAATCTTTTCAAACCATGAGTCCCTGCTCTGTCAGACCTAAGCCCTAATGTTTGCAAATACTTATTTGACTGACAAGCCAATGAACGACATCCTCTTTCAAAAAATGGCCTTGTACACTTAAAAAAGAGAGAGGTGTGGTTTATAGATTTCTGATTTATAGAAATCAGAGCTATTTAAATAAAATCTCCATGGAAACTTGTATTTCACAAGATAAGCCTGTGAAAGAAAAGAGCAATGACAGCTTAAGAAGAGAAAATAATCTTAACAGACATAACTTCCTGTAAAAAGTCTGCAAGACAAAATGAATGAAAAATTCCACTTAGAAAGCTGAAGCAAGCAGGTATTCAGTGCAAATGTTTTGCCAGAACTGAGATATTTTTAAAATACCAGCAGCAGGTTGTAGACATAGTGGAGGAGAAAACCCCAAACCAAGCTGCAATAACCATTTGAAAGCTGGTCTTTGGTATGTCACTTTGATTTTAGAAAGTCACTTGTCAGAGCTGCAGTAGCCATGCATGAACACATCTAATGCACCAAAAGATATAAGCTGGATTTTGGGGACTGAATTACAGGTGCCCATGCTCAGCTCACAAAAAGGAGCGCATGGATGTAAACCTTGCAGATACTACTCAAACTATCCACACACCTTGTCCTATTGCAAAAGTGAATTTCACCCGCACAGTGCCTGGCTCTGGCAAGGTACAGTCTTCACCTTGGTGGATAACTAGGACACTGCCCCTTCCACGCAGAAAGCCCCCCTGCACTCTTGTTTTGAGGACACCACCTAAATGGCAAAAGACATTATCAGTCTACTAATGTTGTAAAAATAGTGTATGCTGAAATGCATTCTAAGCTTATCAATACAGATTCACCATTTTTAGCGTTTACCACAACAATATCAACAATAACAACAACAACAACAATAATAATAATGATGATAAATGATAATGATAATAATAATGATAATGGTGGCTGCCACTTCCTCTCCCTTTGGGAAAATTCACACTGTCCCCAAAATTTACTCCTTGTTGTATTCCCACAAGCAGTATCCACCACCCTGGAAGATGCCCTTGGCTAGCTACCCGCAGGCTGCGGTGGCATTTTCTGAGGTCAATGGTATTGTTGAACAAAAAACAAAGCTCCTTATATAGAGTAAAAAGTTAACACTGAAAGAGCTTACCCCACTGCTGGTTTCCAGCACAAGACAGACAAGTGTGAATGAAGAGGTAGAAGGGTGAGAATTCACAGGCACTGGGACTCAAATAGGGAGCTCAGCTCTTCAGGATCTCCTCACTGCAAAATGGATAGGAAACAACCTTAATTAAGTACAAGCCTTAATCCATAGTCCCAACTGTGTAAGTAAAATCAGTCTGTGTCATACACATGACATAAATGTTCTGCTGGGAGATACCTGGCAATAAGTAGACTGTCCTGGTTTTGGCTGGGATAGAGTTAATTTTCTTCCTAGTAGTTGGTATAGTGCTGTGTTTTGGATTTAGTATGAGAATAATGTTGATAACACACTGATATTTTAGTTGTTGCTAAGTAGTGCTTACATAGACGAGGACTTTTCAGCTTCCCATGCTCTGGCAGGTGCACAAGAAGCTGGGAGGGAGCATAGCCAGGACAGCTGACCCAAACTGGCCAAAGGGGTATTCCATACCATATGACATCATGATCAGTATATAAATGGGGGGAGTTGGCTGGGGAGCAGCGATTGCTGCTCAGTGACTGGCTGGGTGTTGGTTGGCAGGTAGTGAGCAATTGCATTGTGCATCACTTGCTTTTTCTATTATTATCATTATCATTATCATTATCATTATCATTATCATTATCATTATTAATTTCAATTATTAAACTGTTCTTATCTCAACCCACAAGTTTTCATACTTTTACTCTCCCAATTCTCTCCCCATCTCACCAGGGGTGGGGGGAGTGAGCGAGTGTCTCTGTGGTGTTTAGTTGCTGGCTAGGGTTAAATCACGACGTAGACTAAATAGCAGGGGTAATCCATGGTATGATACAGACATTCAGGAAGAAAGGGTTTGCTTGTATCAAAGTGAAAGTCTCAGAACAGTACTTCATCCTAAGACATAAGATAACAAGAGTAATTACATTTATGTTAAAAAATGAAATCTGGCTTTCCTGTTCAGGCAAATTTCCTTAATTACTCAAAATACCAGATAAGAATACTGTTCATGCAGGTCTCATCTCACAATGCATATGTGAATTGTGCATCTGGAATCTTAACAATCACCAGTGTTTGAGGAAGCTGTTGACAGTTATTTAAAAATAAGTTATCATAAATAATATAGAGCAGCACTTCACATTTGCCAATATTGTTATGGTGCCACAGGAAGATGATAACATGGTTTTCAAACATTTTCTTGGAATGGAGAAAGTACAGTTCTTTGATCCATGTCTGTGTTATTTTTGTCAATAACTCTAATGACCTTTATAACCTTCTGTTTCATTTCTAGATTTTACTGTAGAAAAATTTTTACTGGTGGTCATTCTGAAACATAATATTAAGGTTATAACAGGAAGAAATTAAAAGTGTGAATAGGTGCCAGAGAATTCTCCTAAACTTTGATGACTGTTCCACATCAGACACTGTCCATATATTGTGAAGTATTATGAAATTATGAAAAGTAAATAGATTCCCTCTGAGGCTGCAGAGATATACCATATTTTCCATCTATTGAAGCACAGCCAGACAGAGTCTCATCTTAACAACTGGCCATAAATCTGAAATGACTCTAGCAAAAATAAAAGGAACTACTTCAGATTTCTTACAGAAAGAGAGAAGAGTTTTATCCTGTACCACATTTTTCCTTGATTTCAATAGTTAAAACTTATTTGGCTATGTTCTCACAGCTTATCACAGATGGTGAATTTTTCTAATCTTTTTCTTTACTAAAGAGTAAAAATCCACTGAACTAGGGGCTACAGCTAACAATTGCCACTAGGATGAGACCGAAGGAATTCAAACATGGTATCTGTAAATGCAAGATGAAATCTTAATTATTATAGCCCTTTACTATAAACTAGAAATTACCAGTGTAATTCTATAATAGTTATCTGATATTCTTCAGTAATTCTAGATCATTAGGAAATTTCCCCTCCCATTCCAGCCAACAAGGTTGAAACAAGTAATGCTAGGCACACTTTTTTTTCTAAAATGTGACACCAAGCAGCTAAACTCACTATTGTGGTTATGTTACCTTTCCTTCTATAAGAGCTCCTAGAACTTCCTTCTTTCTATGTTTTGGTTTTATCTTTTTTCCCCTAGAATGAGTCTATCATAATTTTTGAACTGGGAATTAATTCCCAATTAAAAACTGGATTCAGACCAGAGGCAAGCTTTGATCTCAGAAGATCACCTGCTTAGAGATCTAGGATTTTTGGTAACTTTAGAAAGCCTAGTGGTACATCTGTTTTCAAGAACTTCAAATCTAACAAAGTAAAAAACCTGAAACTATGTTAATACAATTAATAAAAAATATGTATTTAAGGCTTGTGCTTTAGATAGCAAGACCATTTCAGAATAACTCCTGTTGTTGATAGTTTGCACTACCTTCTGTGAGTTATGATTATTTTTGTTTGACTTGCTGGACCCCAAATCCTCGCTTTTCATCAGTATTTTCCAGAATGGTATTCACCGTAACCCTTATTTTCCAATAACCCTCTCAAGCTGACTATTTGGCAGAACCATGTCCCACACTGACAGCACGTGTATCGCAGGGTATCGTTCCACCACAGAGCAATACCTCACTGCTTCACCCACGGTACAACAATGAGAGATTTGGAGGTGATGTGGGTAAGGCCAGTGAATCCACACCCCCTCACACACTGGCCCCAACACACGGTCTGGCATGTTGGGGTAACACCCTCCTCCCCTGACAGCCAGGCTCCTGAGAAGGAGGCAGGTGTTCCTGCTTAACTGCAGGACTTGTACAAATGGATTTTTAGCAGATGGAGGACTTACTAAAAAGAGAAAAAATAGGGTAGGGGTGTTCTTTTGGTTTACAAGGGACAAGTTCCACTCTTCAAACACTAAATCTATGTGGAATGAGTATTATGATGTGCCTGTTAATTAGCAGATAATTATTGAAGAAATATTTATCTTGCAGGAGTATTAAATGATGCCATTGCCTAGCATGAATGATGGTACTAATTGATTTAGCAAGGAATCCTTTGAAGAACTGGTGAGTTGCAGTAGCAGATACATTTGTAAGTGGAAAGATAGAGCAGGGGATCAGCTTTGGGACACTGTGCTTCCCGCATGACGACGTTGGCTGACTTCTGCTCCAGACAGCAGTATGGGAAGCCACAGAGTGAACTGTTTCAGGCCATGTGGCCTCTTCCAACTGAACTTGTGCCACTTCAATGAAAACAACATCAGTTAGCAAAAAAACCCTATTATTTTCATTACTTAAGCTAACACAGCTTATTTAGACTAAACCAAGAAATACTCATACAAGCATTGATCAAAAAGGGTGACCAAACACTAAGCAGGGAAGGACAGATGCGGGTTGAGAAAAGAAGGGAGGGTAACAGAAATCTGTTGTATTCGAATGAAATAAACGATTCTTCTTGAAAGGCACAATTATCTGTTAATACATGGAATGCAAAAGGGATTCCAGTTACCCTCCACATGTTGAGAATATCTCCAGCTCCTTATTTCTGCATGAACATAGAAGTCTTGTCAAATTATACCATATTAAAAGTGAGAGTCTTCTCTTACCTGGTTATTTCTAAGAGTCTTAGAGACTTCTTATTAGCAAGACAGTAGGTACAATAGGGCTTCTGAAAGCAAATTCTTGAGGATTGAATTTATTGCTTTGTCACAGTCTACAGGTTTGAATGTTGCTTTACAGGATAGTTTCCTTCCAAAGCGGCTGGTTGGAGCATTTTAATTTATGGATGCAACATCATTCACGGACTCAGAGGCTACCAGATTCAGTACTTTAAACTTTGGCTTCTCCTGAGGTCTCCTTAGGTACTTTTATTGTTCCATCACAGTTGCATTCAAATGCTTTATAAACACCTATAAACTGAAACAATGACATCAGTTACCCTTTTTTCTTTCACACAAGGAATATCTGGGGCAGTTTTTTCATCGTGTGTATACGTATATGAGCAAAAGAGAGAGCCCAAGAAGAAATGCTTAGGAAAAGCCATTTACATGTGACAGGAGCCCAACCTGTCTTGCTTCCCCAGGCCTGAAATCCCTACAGAAGTTTTCCTATCACCTCACATTTTACCACTGCATCTTTGCAACAGAGCTGTCCTGGGGGAATGATCAAGCCAGCGCTGCAAAGGACTTTGAAAGTTAAGGCAGAGACCTTGAACTGCTCTTTGCATTAAAGAGTCAGTCCTCAGTGCAGAACATCAGGCTGATGTGCTCACGGTAATGGTTGTTGCTAAGCAAAGGGAGCTGATAGCTGTCTTTTGTACTGAAGTTTTCAGGATGTGTGGCCTCGCTGAATGGTCAGGAGGTCAGGAATGCATAGGTCATCCTGGTCAGACCCAGGCCCAATTGAATGGGACACCTCTTATGGCAGATGGAAAGGGGAAATTTGCTGCCATGGTTGTAGGCATCTGTAGCAGCAAGGAGTTCAAAAGGAGCACAAGGCTGCATACGGTCCTATGCCAGTCCCACGCTTCCCCACCTTAACCTCTGAACACTTACCTCTCCTTGAAGTATGCAGCAGAGGGATGTCTTGACTTAATACAACCTCAGTCCTGTCAAATTAGATTTAACATAAGGTCAGCCAAGAAATCATGCTGCAAATGGATGACATAGAAGAGGCAGCAAACTGATCTAGTCCATGACTTGCTGACTCTTTGTCTTTATTTTTTTCACCAATTCTCCCACTACCTTCACACTTCAGAGAAGTGTGATTATGCAAAAGACAGTTACAGAAGATGGCTGAGCCAAGCTACAGACCTACTGGTACTGTAGTCCCAACGTCTCTGTTCCTATTCTCTGTCACACAGTCACACCCCATCATCTGCGCTTGTTATAATGCTCATGTTTAGAAACCAGTTCAGTTCACTAAACTGAGAGAAAACTACTATCTTTTGGCACATTACTTTTCTACCAAAAACAGCCCCCACTGGGTCAGTAAATGACAGGACTGCAGAGCTGTAAGCAGGAGAGGAGCGTATAAGGATCAGGACCTCCCCTTACTGCAGGGCTCAAAGTTTAAACTGTACCTGAGCCCTCTGACAATGCCTAGGGCAGGAGCTCTGATCACCAGGGAGCCTTCTGAGCTCAGAGGGGCTTCCCTCGCTCAGTCTAAGAAATAAGGACTGACCCACTTCAGAATGTTTCCTTTATGCTCGTACAGCTCTGGGAAATAGGACAGACGAACATGCACAGGGATCAATAATAGTCAAGTGCTACAGTGAGTCCATTAGCCTCAGCCCATCCATCAGGGCTACACGAGCTCTCTTCGTGCCTGGCTGTAGCCTGAGGCTTGGCTGAGACCAATCTGTGGCATCCACCCCAGCTCCTGACTGGGGTGTTCAGAAAAGATGGCTCTTGGCAAAAGTTTCCAAGGCCATCTCTTCAGAGCACTAGTTTTTAGTCCTTTCTATGGGGATGATGCAATGCTTTAGGATCGGTGTTCTTCAGCAAAACATAATCCAAGAATATTAGAAGAGCAGCACAGAGCTGTAGTCCTTCTGCCCTTTGTAGTAAAGGAAGTACATAGGGGGTTTCTGGAGTAGGGGAGGCAACTTTTTTTTTTTCCTGGGAACTGGAAAAGGAGCGGTTTGAGTTCAGCATATGAGGACTCCAGCTATGATATGCTCAATCACATTTGAAGACTCACTGTGGGAAACCTATGAATACTTCAGAAAGGAGCCCTATATGAAGTCATCATCTACACAAATGTCAAAGTCTCCCAATGTGATGGATTACTCCACCATTTCATCTAACGTGACTTTCATGAGCATCTCTGGTGACTTTGGGTGTGATATGGTAAGACAGTACCAGACAACGCCCTTCCCTTAGGGCTACACTTCCTTGGCATTTTGGGGAGCCATTCAATTCGTGAATTTTTAAGGTGTGTGCACACAGTGGTTTGGGGGAGAGGGTGTGAACAACATTGCCTATACTGCCATTTCCAGTTTAACATGAATAACTACAAATTTCTTCTCCCATGGACTCAGACCTTTTGCATGGGCAATGGTTTTAAAGAATGCAGATAATGAAGAACCTATTATATTACTGGGTGAATTATTTCATTGATCTTCACTATTAAAAATCAGGATACTTGATGAACATTTCTCACTTCAAGACTTAGGTGTGATCTACGCCATAGCAGTGAGCAGAAGGGGAAATATCAGAGTAGGGGGTTTTTTGTTTGTTTTAGAGGGAGATGATACCAGACATAAATAGAGGGTCTATAACACTGTGGTTGTAATAGACTTTACAGGTAAAATCAAAATTTAAACCTAAACACACACATTTTTAATGCCAAATATTAGGGCAAGCAAAACAATTGCACCAGTGTTACCAAAACTTCTACAAATTACATGTGGCCAGTTTTCTTCTTGCTCAGTATGCTGAAACACAGCAGGACAACAGCAGTAAAGAAAAGCAGGCACACATGTGCTGTCTTCTAGAAGACTGTTCCCAGGCAAATCCACAGACTTAGTGATCTTGCAAAGTCAGAATTTAGAATAAAGTAGGAAGACTATGCTCATCAGAACAACAATCTGTATTTGTGCAAATTATAAAACGGGGAGAAAAAAAGATAAATAGGTTAATCTGTTGTAAACTGATTTTGACCCTGAAGGTGATCACAGGTACACAGCATTACGGCACTTTAAACTGTTTTATGCAAAGCTTAAAAAAGACCCAGCAACAAACAAAGCTTTTTTTGTGTTTGCTAAACAAAGCATGAAAGAATAGTGACAAAAGTAGGAGGAGCCGAGTTTGTTCGGACAAAGCCAGGAGGAGGAGCCCTCATGCAATGGAAATGCAGTTCAGCGGTCCTGGATTGATATGCTCATCCTTTAAACCCCCAGGGCTGGGAGATCACAGGGCCTGAAAGTCCATCAAAGAGCAGTTCTCTGCATTGATCCAGTCTGGAGCGGAAGGCTGGTGGGGGTCTGCTGTTCTGTATAAGACTGCCTCCGAAGATAATCAGCTTTTCTTCCTTGGAAATTGGGGAATCCCAAACATCAATAAAGTGTTATTACAAGTAAAACATCAGTCTAAACCTGCAGTAGTCTGAACATGTGTGTGTGTCTGTTTTGTTGTGTTTTTTGTCTTTTGTTTTTTTTTTCTTGTTTTTGTTTTGTGTTTTTTTTTTTTAAGGAAAAAAAAAAGAAGAAAAAAACCCAAGTATGTAACATCGGAGGAGGGTAAACATTTTACCTTGAAAGTATACTCTTAATGCTTCAGCTGTTCTTTCCAACTTGTCAACAGCAGAACCCACAACAGAGGTCTTTAAAGCAGTCTTATGAACTTTCCTATTTATGTTTGGATGTTCAAGCAGCACAGTAGCACCTGACCTAAAAAGAAAAATGAAAAAAAGAAATAAATCACGATATCTTTTACTCTCTCAATGACTTGTTAGGTTACCATGTACTACAGGCAGGCAATTACATGTCAGTTCAGCTGCTTAGTTTAAAACACTTTAGGTCTGACAAAAAGGAAATCGGAAGCCTGGGGAATATTTAACACTGCCAGCTAGCACTGTGACAGACTCACATTCATGCTATCTTTAGCTTCCAGGTGATCAGCAGTTTGGCTGGGGAACCCCCTGATCTACCTCTCACAGCTCTGTGTTTGGTTTGTTCCAAATTATATGTCCAACACACATATGTTAAAGGGCTGAACATGCCTAAAGCAGAAGTAAGTGGGAGTGAATCAGGCAAGGTAGCACTCTCCAGTGTAACTAGAGACTGAAAGTCATTAATCAGCAGTTCATTTGACACTGGAAACTGTTAGGATATTTTATTTATTCAAGGGGAGCAGTGTTGAACAAACAGAGGATGATACAGGCTTTTTCATCACAGCATGTGCAATCTGACTTGATAAAACTTAGGAATATTTTAATATCATTAAACAGCTGCATTTGACTAAAATAAATCAAATAGCTGACAAATCTCTGTACCCTAGAGATCCTGGTCACTGACAAAACAATCTGTGATATCCTGGTATTTGAAACTATTTAAGGTGACCACAAGTATTGCAGAGAAATACGGCTAAAATTACCTCTGAACATTACCTTTCTGTGAGTATAACAAGAGAGAAGAAAGAACAGCAACTCAGTTGCTTGCAAATAGTCCAGTTCATTATTTTTTAAATGAAAAAAAGGTCGCAAAGGATGTGATTTTTCCAAAACACTCAGCACTGGTGTAGGGGCGGTGTTACTGGGATTAGCAGGCCACCAATCTCAGGGCTTTGGAAATCAGACACACACAAAGTACTTTGCTGAGCACATTTCAACCAAATTCTGTGTGAGCTAACAAATCCCAGGTATGTTAGAGATCTAAAAAATCAACAGCACAGATCAAAGCTCACTTTTGCCCTCAGAATACAGTTGTTGATCATTTCCCTTTCACTTTCCCCCCTTCCCCCTCTCCCCAAAATCACACTATTGAAAATCAGAGAAATGAGAGTTTCTCTTCCTGTCATATACACACAGCCTAACTCTCAAGTGCTTTTTAAGGATATTTGTTGTTGAAGATGGTCTTCTTCTGCACAGGTAGAGGGTTCATTAACAAGTATTATTAACTATTTTTATTCCATCAATATCTATAGCCTTCAGTAAGTTTACTGATCTAGTCAGTATATAGAGTAGAAAATAGCTTCTACCTCAAGAGCCCAGTAATCTCTGGTTTCTTTTGCAGACGGAATTTTAAAAGTAGAATTTTGCCATTCAAATTATACTGGTTTATGTAGTGCAGATACACTCATTTATGTAGCAGTAGCAAACTAAACTGGAAAAGAAAACAAAAGGTATCCTTGTTCTGGTATAATCACATCCACGTAGGAAATCATGCTAGTAAAATGAGACAAACAAGCACTCTACAGACAACTATATGAAAAAGGTTACTGCTCATCAGTCTGCCCCCAAGCATCTCTGCAACACCATCTGCCAAAGGTCATCACCTCCTCAGCCCTAGCAGCACTGCTCACATGTTTGCTTCCAAAGATGTTTCAGTCGGAACAAGCCAGGTTAACTTGAACAGTTTAAACAGATTCAGGTTTGCTTAACCTAAAACTAACCTAGAAGTGCTCTTGTTAACAACTTTGCTGGTGAATCTCTGGAAAGTTATAAATACCTGGTAGCATCTTGTACCAGCACAGCTGAACCTAGAGAGAGAAACACACATTTGAATCCTAGTTAAAGCCATAGAGATACGTGGGTAGGTTTCTCTAAAACACAAGCACATTTCTACAGAGCCAAGTGGTTTGAGGTTGGATGGATTGAAAACTGAGACATAAATGAGGAAGATAAACATCAGCGATCTCTATTGTTTCTCTTTCAGACCATTTTCTGCTAGCAATTTTAGAGCCATCAGTCTAGGACAAGTGGCTATAAGGAAGGTAACCACAGAGGTGGTTCTACAGCTTGGCATGGGGAGGGCATTGCACACCTAAGGACTCGTCTGAAAGTCAAAAGCAGATAACTGGGATAAGCTGAACTTATGAGGGTGATAAAAGGTAGGGGGTCAACGGCTTAAATGGTAGGGTATGGGAAGGACTCTGATGAAAGTCATTAGAACAGTGGTTAAAGAAGGCAAACTTACCACAAGAATTTTGACTTCCTAATAATCAGTGCAGAAAATCAAAGCAAGACATGTTACAGCACTAACAGAAACTGCTCACCAAGAGCTTGAAATGAAAAGAAATGCTGAAGAAAATGAAAAAACTAATGACTACTGTGCTCCTGTGAAGGACATGCCAAAGTCCAATACAGTGAGCTCAGTTTTGAAATGAGCTCAGTGTGAATTAATGTGCATATATGTAAAAGTACTTAAAAGTGTCCGGAGGCAGCAATAAGCATGGAGAGATTTTTTTTCTGGAGTCTCCAGTGGAAGACTTCCATAATATTCCCACACAGAAAGAAATTTGCTTGATGGGAGAAACCAAATCAAGGCACTTGCCACCATAATAGGAACATGAAAACAATCCGAAACTAAAATAGCTGCTTCAACTTTTGTTAGGCAATTATCTTCACTGTGAGGATTTATTTGGAGCACAAGAGAGCATGACAGTGTGCTATTTTTTTGTTTAGCACAGCACTAGAGTTTGGGTTCCTGCACCATGAAAGCAGATTTCCTTTCATTTCTATGGCTGCAAAGGGAACCCACTGCATCTGTAATCAGAGAAAAACACTCAGTATAGGTGAAACCTCCCATACACATATTTGGCTATTTACATTGGTGGACCCTTTTCACCATTTACAGAACAAAATAAGTACTTGTTTGTATTCATCATTTTTGATGAACAGTTCTGTGAAAGTCTCACTACTCCTTGCTGCAATGCTCTGAAAGAGGATGAGGAACCAAATTGTTTGTGATCTTGGGAGGTTTCTTTCAGCAATTTTCCCATTTGCTGATTCACTGAGATAGTAAGTGGGGGCTAGATGCTTCAGTTCCCATTACTAGGGGAGTGCAGGAGCTCATCACTTTACAAAGGCAGGCCTAACAGGCTCATACTTAAACAGTATTGACTTCAATGGGCTTTCGATCAGGCTGTCATCTAGACATTTTATGTGAGGGAGCAATGCCCAGCTGTGTGCAGCAGTCCCAGTGGGCAGCACAAAGAACAAGATGTGAAGATATTGAGAATTATAAGACAGTGGTTATAAGGAAGAGAAAACTGAAAACTCAACTGAAGGGAAACAAACACTGTCCCATTTAAGTGCACTTTTTCTAAAGAAAGAGTATGCCTATTTTAAGTAGCCAAATGAAAACTGTCATGCCCACAACTGGACAGAAATGGGGGTACTACTAGGCTTCTATTGCTTCAAATGACGCTATAATACTTAGTTATAACTGAGAACAGCCCCAAAGTTTGCAAGTTTAACCTTTGGCTAAACATGCATACAGCATCCCACCTGCTTTGCACCAGTTTAGATATTCATGAAGTATGCAGTGTGAAGTACTTTTCATTTTTGCTATGCTTGGTAAATTAGCCAGCAAGCAGGGAGTAGACAATAATAGCAGATTCCTATTTGATGACTGGATTTGATTTGATGCATCTTTTAGTGTTTTGATCATTTGGGCTGAAGATAAGACGCACACAATTTGGTAGCTGGCAAAGTGGGATTTAATAAGTCTCCTGTAAAACACAGCATGTATGCAAACAGCCCAGAGGATTAGACGCCACTTGCTTAGTTTAGAACTTGGTGCAGCCAACCTGAATAATCAAACGGAGGAACAAAAGTTGTGAATCCCCTCAATGCACTGCTTCATTAGGATCTCCTTACAAAAAAAGAAAATGGGACTCATCTGATCAGCCAGATTTTACGGCATCTGATTAGACCACCATTTTCTCAGCAGGTCCCCTTTCTTTAAACTGTTGACTATGGATGGCCTGCTGAATAGGATGAACTTTGGACCACTAAATTGCAGCATTATGGTTATTTAGTGTAATTTATGAAAAAGAGAGAAGTCGTGATCACCTACTTCATATTGCTAATGATATCTCCATTTATCAGAACAGGTAAGAGTTTGGATCATCATTTTTGCCTCACAGTCACAGAACACTGTCCAATTAGACACAAAAAAAAAAATGTTTGCCAATGGGGCTGTACGAATACTAAATTAAGATTTAATAGTCCTTACATAATCATTTATTACTGTTGACTGTTTGCTGCCTTGCATTAAGTTCCACATCATCTCAGCATGTTTACTTCAAAGTTTCCTATTCATTCAGTATTTTCTATTTGCATTTTACTGTGACTAGTCTAAAAAATAAAAAGATAAGGAAAAAAAGATCTGAACTTGATTTTTCTGCTCTGCAATGTTTCATCTAAACAGCAATTAAAACCATAACATATTAAAAAGATGCTATGAGAATTACATTACAGTGATTTCAATGTGAAAGTGACCTCATCCTGAAGGAAAAGAGATAAATTTCCAATTACAGAAATTATCACTTTGTCTTTTTTCCCTAACAAATAAGACTGCCAAACACTTTCCATAGAGGTAAATTTCTAAATTGCTGGTTATTATAGGTAATGATCTATTCACTGTATCAGTCTCCCAGCCATCCTTAGAAGCTGGAGTTATGCAAGCTAACAATGAACTATCAGGGTGGGGAGGAGCAACACCAGTAGGTGATGCTACCAGGCAGAAGCCAATTACATAGGCATGGCAGAAGTGGAATACGTAAGGACTGAACATGTGTTGGGTCTCAGATCCATGCAAACCACTGGAAGAGGTTCTTGCCTCCAGCCCACTCACAACTAGTTGTATATTGCTAGCTATGTAATAGCTCTATAGCTCTGTACTCGTAGCTGACACCTGCCTTGCTGCTGCCAGTAGGAGGTTGTATGGGCACTTCTACTCCAGCCCCAATGAGTCAGGTAGGTATAAGCCCTAGAAACACATGGCCTTCAATCCAGCCAGGTTATTAGACTGAAAGAGGTTTGGGTAGACAAAGCACGCTGCCACGGGTGGACCAGAGGGAACCATGGCCTCCGGCAGAGCATCTTGGGCAAGCAGTGCGGGATTTCCTGGCATAGCTCAGCCTGCAGCACAAGGTCTGCCTAGAGTCTAATGCTGAATCCAACCTCAGGAAACACATTTTTCTTGCCACCTGTTCATAAATGGCATGGGGATGTTTTTCTGGAATTACTAGGAACTAAACATGTGTCCTGGTTTCGGCTGGGATGGAGTTGATTTTCTTCCTATTAACTGGTATAGTTGGGGCTCGAAGGGGTATCCACCCCTTATTCCATACCATTTACATCATGCTCAGGTCCCACACTATCCAATACATTCTCATCACCCACCATCCCCCTTCCCATCCTTTGATATAATACAATACACAGATATCATTCCCTTAGTCTATGGACCACCCCTGTAAAATGTCTGTAAAAGGTCCATAAATGTCCACAAAATGTCCACTGCGTTCATTTAGTCCATGACTTTGGGCTCCATCTGTTATGGTGGTCACTCAGGTCAGCAGAGGTGGTGTGTTGTGTGGAGTTACTGAGCACCAAAGCCAGCTCAGGTCAGGTCACTGCTGTGCTTGCACTGCTTCTTGTAAGGCTTCTCCTCCATTGGTTTGGGTGGTTCCTGCTATAGTAATTCCTATAACATGCAACTCAAATTATGGGTTACAACAATTTAAAGGTGTATCCATTACAATCTCCACCCCTGGTTCCTTTGGAACAGACCATCGGGTTTAACATTGCAATGAACTCCTTCCCTTGCCCCTGCTCCAGCTTGGACTTATCCACAGACTGCAGTCCCTTAGGGTGTACCTGCCCCAAGTGGAGCCTTATCTATGAGCCACAGTCTCTCCAGGGGTGTACCTGCTGCGGCACAGACTTATCCACAGCCACACACCCTTCAGAAGCAAACCTGCTCCAACATGGCCTTACCCATGGCTGCAATCTCTCCAGGGGTGTGCCTCCCCTGTCATGGGCTTATCCACGGCCACACGCTTTGAGGTGCTCCAGCATGGCCTCATGCACAGCCACTGACGCTTCAGGGTGTACCTGCTGCAGCATGGACTTATCCACGGCCACAGATGCTTCGAGGTGTACCTTCTCCAGCATGGACTTATCCTTAGGCCACAATCCCTTCAGAGGTACACCTGCTGCAGCACGGACATAATCACAGCCACAGACGCTTCGAGATGTACCTGCTTGGGCATGGGCTTATCCATGGTCACAGACGCCTCGGGGTGTCCTGCTCCCGCGTGGACTCATCCACAGGTCACAGTCCCTTTGACTCGAGTTCACACTGGAGTTCCAGCCTGTCCAGCAGAGCAGCACAGAAACAGCAGCGATGCCCTGGCCGTCTGCCAGCCCAGGCGCATCCCCATTGCTGTTACCAAAATGTTCCCAGGCACAGCACAGTGAGGTGATCAGCAGTGCAGCAGTACGGCAAGCAGCGAAAGCAGAAAACAGCCACCAATGGGCACAAGACTAATACACAGTAAGGCAAGCAAGCCCCATGGCAAGCACGGGAGCCTGCCAATTAATAGCTAAACAGCAATAACAGCTATAAATGTGATCTAGCACGTTCCAATCAAACCTGTCGTTATCTCGAACCCTTTGAGCCCCATGTTGGGCCCCAAAAAAAGGACTGTCGTGGTTTAACCCCAGCTGGCAACTGAGCACCACACAGCCGCTCGCTCACTCCCCCCAGGTGGGATGGGGAAGAGAATCAGAAGGGTAAAAGTGAGAAAACTCATGCGTTGAGATAAAGACAGTTTAATAGGTAAAGCAAAAGCCACGCACGCAAGCAAAGCAAAACAAGGAATTCATTCACTCCTTCCCATTGGCAGGCAGGTGTTCAGCCGTCTCCAGGAAAGCAGGGCTCCATCACGCATAACGGTTGCTTGGGAAGACAAACGCCATCACTCCGAACATCCCCCCCTTCTTCTTCTTCGCCCAGCCTTATATGCTGAGCATGACGTCATATGGTATGGAATAGCCCATTGGCCAGCTGGGCCAGTCGTTGCGGCCATGCTCCCTCCCAGCCCCCTGCGCACCTGGCAGGGCACAGGAAAATGAAACGTCCTTGACTAGTGTAAACATTACTTAGCAACAACTAAAACATCAGTGTGTTATCAACATTATTGTCACACTACATCCAAAACACAGCACTACACCAGTTAATAGGAAGAAAATCAACTCCATCCCAGCCGAAACCAGGACAACGTGCAATAATTATTCCAGCACCACTTTTGGGATAACAGTGTGAACACTTCTTTTCTGTTCTGGTTTGAAGCCACTTTGAAATAATGAATCTACTCATGCAATTCTTCTAAAAGAAGAAGTAGTTTTGTCAGCTTCCTCGTGCAGTCAAGCCTCCGCATGGTTTATTTGGTGCCTTCTCTGCAGATTTTTCTGCTGTCACAACTCAGATTCAGTATCCTCCACTAAGTAAAGTTTTTACATGGACACCCTCTAAGAGTCAGTAGCTTTCCTTATAGCCCTCAGCAGGAGCTATTTGCTCTCTAGAATATTTTATTAGCATGCTGACTATTTCTGCAAGAGTACAGTGGGATTTTCCTGTGGGTCACAGTCCATATTTGCAGTCACAGAGACCCTGAAATCACTGTAGGTTGAAAAATGCTCTGAATTTTTGGATTTTGATTATTAGAATCAAACTGTAGCAGATACTGTGAAACACTCCCCCAGCGCACTCAGGTGGGATGGAGAGAAAAAACAGCAATAAGTGAGGATATGTCTGTCAACCCTACACCACAACACTACCCCTCAGAGGCAGCAGAGTTCATTACACTGGACTAAGACGAACAACTGCGAACTTCCATTTATTTCCCATCCCAAATTGCTATTTCTCAGTCAACAAAGGAAAGCTTGCTGCAGTAATATTGCCACAGAAAGACTTTTTCTTAATTTGCTACAGTTCAGATCCTTGAAGCCATTTAGCTGTTAACCAACTGTAAAGTTATCAGCACAGCTCCAACTATGCAATGTAGTCTTGTTCTTTGTACCCAGGAGAGGTCCTAATTTGTCCTCCTTCTTACTCTGTACATGTTGTTCAAGCAGATTCTCAAGAGAAATGGTGAGAAACTCTGTACAGGGTAATATTACATGATGACATGTCTCCAATGTTATTCACTGTAATAGATACAACATTCATCCAAGATCAGCCTTGTAAATAAATGCCTGTCTTGTACAAAATGACTGTTTGTTAGGAAAGTCAACAAGGGGTTTTCTCAAGCAGCAAATACAGCTTTCTAACTGGCTCTGCCAAATAAGATGCTGATGCCTCCCATTTGTAGGGTGCTCAGTAATAACAAGTAGAATGGAGGAAGCTAGAAGAAAGCCATTAGTTCAGCTGTCAATGTACGTAAGTGTCCACAGGTGTCATCAAGTGTGAAGAAGCAGTGGCAGCCATTTGACATTGCTGTCTCCGTGAAAGAAATTTTGACAACAGAAGCAGAATTTGCTAAACTGTGCCAGTCCCCTGCAAGAATTCATCAGCTCCTGGGACATGGTATCTCTGAATAAAAGATACCCTGGCAAGTGAGTAGACAGAAATCAAGAACAACTCTTGGGCAAGATGAGTAGGCAACACAAAGACCTTCACATCTTCTGCAATTGACTCTGCTAAAGCTCTTCAAGACTCCTGTCATTGCAGTATTTGTGTGCTGGTTGTTAAAGACCAGCACTGCTCTGGGTACAATGTAGAAAAAATTTTCTAAAAGTCTTCTGTTGAACCTTCTGTTGGTGTTTGTGGAAGAAACCTTCCACCTCAGTAATTACCTGCTTGCGTTGCACTGGTAGAGCCCTCAACAAGCTCAGCAGCCCCTCCAAGGGACCTCTGCACAAAAAAGATGGTAGTGGTGGTAATGCACATTACAAAGCTGGGGATGAAAAGCAAGCAAGATTTAGAGGTAATTCATTCTCTGGGAATGAGTGTTTCAGGAAACAGGCTAAATGAAAGCATGACTGTTCCTGGATAACTTCTGTTGCTGGAATCACAGTAGTATCACCAAATGAACCTTGATGACAGGAAAATAAACAGCAACTTTTTGACAGTTCTCGCCTCTGTACATACTCTAACTATTTCCCATATAACACAGAATAAAGAAGGGGTTCAAGTACTTAGAAATGATCCTTGGTCCAGAAATAGATTTTGAGTTGTATCGTTTATATGATATTGGTAATACATGATTGTAATTTGAAAAGCAGGTTTTCAAAATGGCTCAGATATGTTTCAGTAAGACTTCTTTTCTTCCCGGTGGAAAAATGCAATGTGTATTCTAACAATTATTACACCTTTATTCTCTGCATCAACTCTGTTTCTAAATGTATGAACTGACAGCATGTCTGGTCACATGAGTCCAGTCGACAAATTTGGCTAACGGTAACGCTTTAGGACAAAATTATGAAAAAAATGACAAATTAGCAATGGCACCTAATCAATAAATGACACAATATGGAATCCATGAAGCTGATAATGCAACCTCACAATCCTCTCATTTCATAAAATAAATTACTAGAGCTAAACATGTGCAAGATGATGTCTCATTTCCAGTTAGTTTTCCCCCAGCCAATAATAAATTTATCTGGAATTATATAGATTATAGTTCTAAAATGATCAGTAACACACAATTTTCAGAACCTGTCTACTTTTAACCCTAAATCAGCCATTAATAACTAGCCTACAAAGTGCCGTCGCCTTAAGACACCCTTTGTTGGAAAACGGTGTGCTTCAGAAAAAGTTCCCAGTCAGAATATTATCACTACACTGAGGAAAAACCAGGAAACAGAATGACAGATCAGTTTGTCTTTGCTAGAGGAACTTCATAACTTCCCCACTTCATCTAGAAAAATACTAGCACAGCACTGTCACTTTAGGAAGATTTAACCAGCTTTCAAATAAATTTTTTGTCATTGCAGTCAAATGCTATGTTAAAGTACCTCGGTAATAATACTGCGAAGTCTAAAATTACTTACCTTTATTCTTACAACTAGCTTTGGTGACTTATCTAACCTCTGCAGGCTGACATTTCTCATGATGCGGTTTGCACAAAAAAAAAATTCATCTTCAAAAAATTCTGAAGAAAATCTGTGTTATGATTTTGAAATGATCAGAGAGCAAGCTGAGTTAATCGCAGCAGAGAAATTACATTCAGGCGTCCCCTTTCTGCTATTTTCTGATCATTCAGAGCAAATCTAGATATAAAGAGCCCAAATCAGCTGTGTACATTATGCATTGAGGGAAATGTGCTTTGTCATTTACTTATCTGGAGAGGTACTGAAGGTACCCTCCACTCTGGTGGGTTGGCAGCAACTGAAGGACTCTAAAATAAACTCCTTAAACTTTCTTTAAAAAGCAGTTTGCAAAAAACAAATAGCACAGTGAAAATGTCCAACACAGTAGATGCTGCCATGCTCAGAAGGACAGAAGAGAGAGGCATGTTAAAGCTACAAAACAGGACTGTTAAGAACTTACTCAACTAATATAATTCATTTTTTCCAGGAAATGAGAGGAAGTTGTTACACCAAAAGACAGTGTGTTCTTGAACACAGGTTAGACAGTGAGACACACAAGAAAGTTAAAAAAAAAAAAAAAAGAAGAAGAAAAGAAAAAGAACATGGGCCTCCTGCATTATATAAGTGTTGGGCCACAAAAGCACCTGTCTGAGACCGAGGTACTCAAGTGCTATTCCTGCCCCAGGCTCTGGCCAGTCAAGGTGCTCACAGCTCTCCTTACTTATTGTTTGTAAAGTGCTCTCAGCTATTGAGGGAAAGCACTATGCACAGGCAGATTTTTGCTGTTCCTCTCCCCTGGTCTCTGACACATACCCTCTCAGGCCTTTCTCCTCCTTTAGAGATTGCAGCCATTACCTATAACCTTTGGAATAGGAAAGAAGGAACAGAGTTTTCAGCTCACACAGTGATTAAGAGCTGCCCATCACCATGTTTTCTTGTGACTGTGTATGGGAATCAGCACCTACTTTTGCGTAAAAGTATATAGAGTTGAATTGAAACAACTACAAGAGTAGAGTCTTGTATTGCCAGCATACATTAATATTGTTTTCAGTGAAGAATTGAAAACCTTGCTGTTTTGAATACAGCAGCAATGACTACAAGTCTCTATTTTTCAATGTGTTTAACAGGGGGAGAGGAAACATTTTATTTGAGGGAAAAAGAAAGTGTATTTTACTGTGGCAAAAAGAAAGACTTGAACAATAAATAAATAGAAGTTGTTTCTTTAAAAGTTATTTAAAACCCAAGAGACTTTAAAAACAGAGGAGTCTGCTAAAAAAGAATGCTTTAATGTCCTGATAAAGAAAAATTATGTTAACTCACATAGCCAAGACAGACCTGTTTGCAGCAAGGACTGTACTTAATCCCGATCCTGAAAAGTCTTTACTGTTAAGAGTAGTCATATTCCAAAGCAACAGAAAAAGGCACAGACAATAAATAGGTGAATAAAAGATACTCTTGCTTATCTTGAAAAACTGGCCAAACACACACATTGACATATTTTTAACCAAATCCCTTAAACGCACAATTCTGACTATTACATGTACCCTTGAAGAAGAGAGCATCACAGCTTCCCCAACCACACCTTCAGACATAATTTCATTGTTTTAAATCTGTGCTGCACTAAAACAGTTCACACCACATTCCTTGCTCACAACCGCTCTCCTCTTGCACTGGTAACTTCCAAGAGTTAATCCAGCTGAAAAACCATTCTGGAAGAAAAACATTCGTTCACAGCAGCATCAGCTCCTTCATCCAGGCGACCATAAGAACATTAGCCCTGGCACAAAGCAGAAGGCAGCACCTTTGGCTGCAGCTCAAACTTAGCATGAAACTGTACCCCAAGGCCTACGAGCCCTACTGCCAAGCACTGCCATGGCATGAACATTGAGTCAATAAAATAGCATATATAATTAACAAAATGCCAGCCCAGCACTTGAGGGTGTTTGGCAGGAAGATATCATTCCTTCATGCTTGGACTCATACCGCCCAACATGTGCAATGATCTCCAAGTTAAGTAGCCGTAGTATATTTTGGGTCAATTTACACACACCTCTGCACAGTACTTTAAAAAACAAAACAAAACAAAACAAAACAAAACAAAACAAAACAAAACAAAACAAAACAAAACAAAACAAAACACCAAACCCAACAAGCTGCTTTCAATAGTTTTTACTATCACCTAGAAAAAAAAAAATAACAAAGTGCCCTTCATTTGCAAAAATACCAATTCAGTATGTGTGTCCAAACTCCTTGGCAGAGACAGGTGATTACTCTGCTCAAAGTCACCATGAAAAATTAGCTGTTACAAATACTGCAATGGTAGCTCTGCTAAATCCTCTACAAAGTATTTCTGTCTTTCCCATATGCCCCTGTTCAAGAAGTCCCAATTGTCACTCTCTAAACAGACATATGTTTGTGTATGTATGACTGGGAGAAGAGAGATTTTAAGTATAATTACAAATCCTTTGAAAATCTAACCTTTCAAAGTAGTTATTTTCCAAGCCCCTGGAGATGGCTGTCTCCAGCCAAACATTCAGAACAATGGGAGGTGCAGAATATACCCCTAATTTATATTTGTTACAATAAAATGTGTCTCTATCACCTCCTGTCACCTTAATGAAGGGTTAATTTAAAAATCTAATTGGGAGCTAAAACTGCTGCTGATATTAAGCTGTCTGACTGGAAGTAAACCTGCACAGAGACAAAATACCTGCTAAAAGCAATGGGCTAGATCTGCAGCTTTTAATTGTGCTCAATGACTTATATCTCTGCTAAAGTAATGCCTATCACCTACACAGTGCTTTCAACCCATAAACACTTTATAAAGGTTACCAAAGATCAGGAAACTAAGGCATAAATGGGGGTCAAAAAAAAAAAAAAGCCAAATGTCACTTGCATAGCAGATATAATGGCTGATCCTCTAGAAATGGGTAAAAACCCTTGTAATTACCCTCCCAGGAAAAATGCTACACATACTGTTGTATATCAGTCTGGACAACCACACTGACCAAAAAGTTGATCCTACATTTTTCCAGGTTAAAATTTTCAGTTAGTCTTAAAAAGAAGCTCTCTTCTACCTTTAATACTATATGCAACACACCAAGTCCTTTGCTCATCTATCTAGCAAAGTGGCCTTTAACCAGAGTTATGGGCCTTTGCTTCTAGACAATCCTATAATCCCTCTCCACGTCACTTTTAGAAATCTTGCTCCTTCATATTTTATACTGTTTGTATCAATCTCATGCCTTGGCCAATTTTGGCAATCACATCATATTTGAGAGGTTTGGTTTTGTTCTTCTTGTGCTTCTGTGAAATTTCATTTTTAAATTATAGTACAACAGGAGGCATCACTATGTTAAGACACTGCCCCTCTGCAAGGAAGTGCAAGTGAGGCCAGTGTGGAGAGCCGCTGCTGAGCAGCACTTCGCAAAAGTCTAGGCTATCATAAGAGGTCTCTTCTGATGTAGCTCAGGGCAAAGTTAATCAGCCCTGATCAGTCCTAATACAACCCTCAGCATCTTTTTTTCTGTATACCCAGTCATATTTTTATTAATCCTGGGTAGAGGATTAATATGAATCTCTCTTTTCCAGAGGAAAAGGGCCAGGGGAAAGATGTTTCAGGGTTACCTGGACATCGTCTGCTTATCATCAGGACAGATGAAAGCAAACATGCCGACCCTGCTCCACCCCTGGGTGGAAGAGAGGGGAGGAATGCAGTCCCCTCCCAGCAGCCAGATCGGGATGGGCCTCCACCTCCTCCCTGGCCAGCACCTTTCACGGGGACTTCACAGATCAGGGTGTCCCCCTTGCCCATCTTCTGATCGTCACAGATAACAATAATGCCAAGTACATAAGAAGATTGCTTTAGGGCTCAATAATGGGTTTATCACACTTGGAGGTCACAGGTTTGACACCTCACCCGGGCTGGCAGTGTCCCATATGCCTACTCAGTGGGGCAGAACAGCGGATGGTCTGGTCTCCAGTCCGTGGACTTGGGGGAAGCCTTGACGCCTGCTGGAATTGTTCGACCAGGGTTGCTTATAAATGTGAAATTCACGTGAAATAATTCTCAGTACCTCTGAGTTTTCCAAAACGCATTTCTGCATGGCAGGCAACATCGCTAGAACAGCATTAATGATCTGCTTGCATACTAGTACTCCCTGGAACGGTACTGCCTGTTTGCTAGTGCAAAACTTGCTATGATCAGGGCACTGGCTGGGAAATGGGATGGCACAGTGTGGGGCAGCTACCCCAGCACACCACAGCACGGACAGCACAGCCACAAGCTGTGCAGCTGCTCAGCTCAAGCGTTGCATATTTTAAGGCAAGCTAAAATCAGTCCGTTTCCCTCTGAAATGCCACTCTACTGAGTACAACAGCTCAGCAACCCGTTCATGAGCTGCTGAGCTGCCTGGGCAATGTGGGTGGGGTGGGCAGCTGGGAGTGGCAGGCTGGTCCACTGCCTGCAGCTATGGATCCCCTTGTCAATCCCTTCACTTAAACAGCCATCAACGTGCGGCTGGCCTCCATTCTTTCAGATCCTGCCTGTAAATCCTTCTGAGCTGGAACATTTACATCCAGATCGTGACTAAGCCCGATTTCCACTTCTACATATAAGGGTGAGACTTTAGCACCTTCCTTCCCGGCCCTCGCCAGCGCACCCAGCACAGAAGCCGCAAGCTGGAAAAGCTCTCTGCTGTGGCCGCCCCGGGGGCTGCACCAGTGACCGGGGGGGGACAGGGCAGCAATCCTGCTGGTCTTCACTGCCCGCAAGAATTTTCAGAAGCACCTTGGACTCCTCTGGCCCAAGTTTCCTAGTCCTTAAAATTGGAATTACAAAACTAACTGCCTCCACAGTATTCCTTGAAAAGCACTATACAAGCCCTAGAGTTTAACAGTACCAAGGCTGTGCCCCGTGGCACAGTTTCATGTTCTCTCGTCTTTGCAGCAACCAATGGGAATTGGCTGCACTGCACTGTGCGGATCAGTTCAAAGTCAGATATTGAATAAATCAGATCTGCACCCAACTTTTCTCAATTATTTCAGCACAAAGCACTAATATTCACATGCTCTGTGCTGCTGCGAGCTGTAAAAAGTTACATTCTATGCTGTTCATTTAGGGACTGGAAAAGGTGCTGTAAATCCCTGGGGGCTCTGCTGCACAATTCCCACTGGATTCAGCAGTGGAAACTACAGAGATGCTCCCTTCAAATGCTATGTAAATATTCTGGGCTGTGAACTATAAAGCAGGACTAAATGTGGTTTATGCTGATAAACCAACCTGTGAATTGCAGCGGTTCAGGGGCACATCCCTGCTGCAGTTCAGCTTTAGGCAACAGGTAATCTCAGGCAGAGGAGCAGGAAAGGCAGCTGTTCAGCATGACACCAAGCTGTTGAAGAGGATGTTCCCAATGCATGTATGCCCCTGCCTGCACTGAGGCTGAGCTTGTTAGGTACCAGTGAGGGTTATAAGTTTGATCTATTGCTTGGCATCACAAAGAGTCATCGCATATAGTCAATATTTGCTAAATTAATTGCAATTATTCATCACTTAAACTGCCACAGCATAATAACGCCTTCATATTTTTCATTACAATACTTAAAATTCACTTTCCACAGAAGTGTCATTGTTTAGAGGATGTAAAGAAGAAAAGAATAAAAACCTGACTTTAATGCTTTTTCTAAGCCAAATGGGTTTTATTTATTTTACAGCATCCTTCCTAACACCTTCTCTAACACATAAGACTATAGTGTATATCAGTGGCTGGTGTCTAATAAGTTAGGCACTGGTTGTATTCTCCAACATAAATGTAGGTCCCAATCTTGCAATTGTGTCTTTTCTGATATGTCAAAAAAAACTCACAGTATTTTAATTTCATTACTTTTGCACCTGCTATAGTGGGCTTGGAAAGCAAGTATCTTTTTCCCAGAAGGAAGAGAGGAATTTACCAGAGAAGGTTTAGAGCGTAAGAGAACATGGGTTTTATCTTTGGGGCAAGATAATAGAAGATGGGTGTGAAAATATTTGGCATCCACCGGATACCCAGAAAGCTAGAGAAGAAAAACATTCAGTTTCAAAATAAAGAGAAAAGATGGTCTGGGTGCTGAGTCTGGAAGCTAGTAAATAACTGTTCTAATTCAGTCCTGCAGTTCACAGTAAAGATTTTTGAAGATGAACTTTTAAATTACCTAAATCAGTTCAGGGATGCCTCAATCAGTTGCCCAGCTCTCAAGGGTGAAAAAAAGACACATAACACCTGTAGAAAGAGAAGAAAAGTTAAGTGACTATGTTTGGTAGAAAAAACCCTAGATTTTCTAATCTATTAAAGAAGATTAATAAAATGCCATTTATCAAAAGGTGTACTACTTCAGCTAAAGGCATAATCTTAAACTGAGTTATCTTCTGTGCATGAACACACCCCCTCTTTATGCATTCAGGCCCTAACATTTTGGCTTTATCATCTGTAAGCCTATGCAAAGGCTACATATTTCTAATCTCTAGGGATCTCTTATCATTATCCAGGGATGTTGTAAGACTGCCAGGATCCTGGGCACCAGGGAGTACAGGTACTTGTGGTTGAACTCACTGAAGTCTGCACAGTGATTTGAGGTCATTCCTGGGTGGAATGTGATGTGGGAAACCAAAGCCTCTTAAGATACGAATGCAGATGCAGGATGCCATCCGGCAGCTTCCAGTCCCTAGATGGCTCACTCATTTATTGCAACTGATGGGGCACTCCGGCATCCCTGAAGTTAACCCAGTGATAATCACAGCATTGTGCATTTGCTATCACCTTGTGTGATCTGCCATTTTAACACAGAAATGTTGAAAATTCATCTAAGGGTAAAAAAAACCAAACTCATGAGTTCTTTTATGAGCCTACTTCATACTGCAACGGTGCTTTTCAATGCTGTACTGTGAACCAGGCTGACCAGCAGCTATTATAGAATTGAAGAAGTGTTAGAAAAGAGTAACTTAAAAGCAATGTGATCAGAGTCTCCTTTAACTTAAGATTTTTGCAGCCCTGTTAGCCCTGCACTCTTCCTTCTTCCCTTACAGCTACAGCTAACCGTCTCCCATTTTTAGGTTTTTCCAATTCTCCATTTGGTTGATGGATCATTGACCTTCTTCTTCTAGCCCATGGGATCAGAAAACAAGGGAGGAGGTGTGGTGCTCAGAAAGCCTTGGACTCAATCGAGCCTTTCTATATGGCACACTTTGCAATATTTTAGTTTTCTCAAGTGAGCTAGCACACCAGAAGTGCTCACCATCACATGGCGGATGGATGGCTGTCTCACTCATCAGAGAGGAAGAAAGCGTGAAAGACAGCAGACCTGCCAAGCAGTTGTGAGCAATCCATCATGGAGGTTTCAGGCTGATCCTGAAGAGTTAAAAGTGCTCTTTTCAACAAAGATTTTGGATCCACTAACACTGGCTGTAAATACAATAAACTCGAAGGAGTAACATGTAGCAAACACCATCATAATACTTTCTCTGACAGTCCTGTAGGCTGCCAGAGTACTTACAATCCTGTTCAACTGTCCTTCTACCAGAGACCTGAGCAAAGCTCTTCCTCGCCACTCTCCATTCACGTACATGCAGCAGTCTTTGCTCACCAAGACACTGATAATGCTCCTTTACCTGAGTAACTGGCATAATCACTTTTCACCTTCTCTGAATTAAGTCAGTAACAGCTGATATAGAAAAAATCAGTTTAAGAAAGGAAACCTCACTTCTTTAAGACTTTTTTCTATTTATATTTGTAATAACAGCAGCATTTTAAGGCACTCTTTTCCCCCTTCTTTCCTGAAACAAACTACGATAACATTAATTCTCACATGTAAAAAGCACTTTTGGTGGTTTTGCAGAGTTCTCCTGAATATTGCAGTTGTAATCCTGTCACACTATAGGCCTTGGAAGTGAAACCTACAGTAAATTTTGATTTCAGCCACACCTTTGTAAAACTAGTTATTCCACGCTAAAGCGTACAACAGAGATCAAAATCTTGACCATTAGTGCTAGAAGCAACAACTCTGGCACAGATGATAACCTCTGGGTAGACTCCCAGTTGTGACCCATTGCTTACATAAAGCTGTCTTACTAAAGACATACAGCATGCACATGCAAGTATATAATTTCAATTATACTACACGGTTTTAGAATAAAGAATCTGGCCCACAATACAAAAACTATATTCCCCATATATATTCCACCTCCATTTCCACCAGTGCCTATCAGTGCAGTAGTTGACCTCCCCCAGCCAATCTTTTCCAGGCACATCACCATTCGAGATAGCAACTCAAAGCACAGCAGAGACAAGATGAAGAGATAAGCACCCAATCCTGCATTCCTCCCACACCCACAGCTCCCAGCCAGAGGGCGGATAAAGACAAGGGAGCTGGCTCTAAAGAGTAGTTATGTTTGAAACTGCTCAAATAGTGTTGCTAAATGATTAAGTCACAGTATTTTGACTTTTGCAGGATGGGGGCTGAGTATATGCTTTGCTGTTTATCCCTCTGCACGTCCTTGTGTCCATTCCTGATGGCCCATTTAGTAACTGGCTTGCAGAAATATCTGATGTCAGTTGACTCCAGGCAGTACCCAAAGCAGACACAGAGAACAAAACCAATGCCCTTTGCTCACAAAGGCCCAGTTCACTACGTTTTAAAGTCAGGTTGTATACTTTAAGCTTTAATGATGATGCAAACAAGCAGGCAGCCATTATTATGATATTTCATTTGGTTGTATATGCAAGGAAAATGGATTCTAAATTGTGAGCTATCCATAAGAGAAAGCCACAGAATTTAACTGGGACGTTTTAGTAGGATGCCGTACGGAAGGGTCACATAGAATGAAAAGGCTGAATAAATCCCATGGCCAATTACATGGTCACTGAATCATGAAAAGGCCAGGCTCCTGGAATTTTGCAGCTGCTAGTAGATTCAACAGATGCATCAAACCAGCAGCAAACTCAGCTACAAGTTACCCTTCCACAGAATTGATCTGAAACAAAATAAACTTACATCAAATCCCCACAACTTAGAAATTTTGCAAGGGAACACTGATATACTTTAATTCCCATTATCTTTCCTTGTCTTTAGGATTCATCTGTGTATTTTACTACAAACACATAAAATATCTTTTGTGTTTAATGAAAAGCATCATAAACGTTTCAAGAAATTATATTTTTAGTGAAATTAAGCCCAACATTTAAGTGTGGCTGTCTATTGGGAGAAGAAATGGTATCTTTAAATTAGTAATACTTGAGTGAATTTGTATTGACTGATTTCTGAAGTTCCATCTAGCTTGTAGCATGAATCACCTCCCGCAAACTATAAACACATACAGGGCCTTGTCAGCACCAGGGAGGGCATGTAGATCCTTCAGATCCCCAAAGCCATCACACAAAGCCTCCAAGAAGGCTCAGACAGTGCTGAGTGGCTGAGCCATCCTCACACACTACTAGTTTGGCTGTCCCTAGATAAGCTCTGGCAGTCTACACTGGTGAAAAATAGGACACAACTACATGACTGTTTGCTCTCCCTCTACCAGGGTGACAAAGCCCATATGACACACCAAGATTACCAGCCCTCTATCATAAGTAGTCCAGTGCATCTGAAACCACGATTAGTTTAAGCTAGTATGCAGTGGTTGAAGAGCTGGTATATATACACTTCCCTCTCCAAGACCAGTAACCCTTAATAGAGGTGTAAGGAGAAAATTGGGAGCAATTCCCTCTTAGGGCTGCTGGAGCTCTTCTGGAGCCATCACCAGCATAAGGAAATGCTGCAGAGAGAACAATAACAAGTCCAGTTCTGAAATTTCTCTTCTAAACAGTAGGCAGAGCATCAATCTGAGATGAGAAAAAGGATGACTACTGGCTCTGCCACTGCCTTACTGGGTGTCCCTGGACCATTTGCCTAAAGTAATTGAATTGCATTGATTTCCTTTGCAAAGTGCTTTGAGATCTAACAGGGAAAACAACCCCAAAACTAGGAATTATTATCAAACCACATGTTCTGTCCCAGTATAGCACTCCCAGGCTTCAATGATATTCAGGAACGCACCTGATGGCACATGTTTCAATCAGAGCAAATCAATTATTTTACAAATGACTGAGTGCTCGAGCTCAGACAAAGCCCGAGTTCATGCAGGAGAACAATACAGAGAAACTTACTGGAAACACAAGTCAAACTGACTAGCCTATGTTAACTGCCAGTGGTGACTCACAGAAATTAGGTGCAGAGAATAGCCATGAAACACTGATCTCCCCTTCTTCCAACACAAGGTTCTTCTCTGCAGTTCACAGGTATTTTACCCAGTCCTGCTTTAACATCTGAAACATTCTCCTGGAGAGAACCTTGTACATCTGACTTTTATTTTCCTGGCATTCCTTTGATAAAATCCTCCTTAAATCTAACCCATTTTTCCTGGTTGTGTCACAGGGCACCACCCAGCAGAATTAGTTTTTCTTTTTGCATCCTTCAGGAGTTCTTAATCCCTTCACTAGTCATCACATAGTCCCACATATATCCACCTCTTTATATCTCTCCTGAGAATGTCTTCTAGACCTCTCGCCCCAAAAGTAATTTTTTTAACTGCGGTCTCAAACTTCTTCAGCTGCTCTGTGTGACTGACAAATGTGGCACAGACATGCATGCTACATCCCAGGCACGGACACGTGGGAAGACTGCATCAACATCCCTTTACCTGATTTAGTTTTCTTTAACTGAAAGCACATACTCTTCCTGTACGTCTGTACTGTGCCTCTATCACAGCCATGACATTTGAAAGATTCCTTAAGAGCAAATGGCAATCACTACTGAATTGTGAAATCTGCCATCTTCTCTATCTGCCAGTGAGGACATAAATCCACAGATCCCAAGGATCTCTGATATGCATGGCAATTTCTACATGATCTAAATTTTCATGATAAAAATAGTTTCCTAGCCTATTGGCTCTAAAGACACCTTGACAATGCAATCCTAACTGGTTCTTCAGTGTTCAGCCATCAGAATCACTAGCACTAGCTAGGTGTTATCTTCCCTTCCCTCTTACCTAGGAGCCTGTAAATGTTGAAGGTACTTACGGCCACTGAAATAGTAATGTTGTCAAACATTTAAGAGCTTATCCTACTGACAAATATTCCAATCTGAAGATGACACATTTCAGTGGACCAAGGGAATGAGAATGTGCTCAGACAGATGCTTCAGGTAAAAAAGTTGCTATTTTCAGTTTATGATTAGTCAAATTTTACCAGAGAACTATTACTAATGTCCCTCTTTAGGTTAAGTGTAACAATGAATATGAACGATACTACCAAATAAGAAGTGGGAATATGGCAGCATCATTTGTGGGATAACATGGGGACCTAATAGTATACGTTTGTTTTCTGTATTACTTGATCCAACAGTTATTTAAGTAATTTTTATGTCCTATACTTTAGTTATTGCAGGGATACAAGGAAATGTACATGAACACATGCATTTATGCATAATCTAATGATACTTCCTGTGCCAAAGGGTATATGTTCATATATGTATGCCATATGACACATCCAAGTAACCACAGGACCTTCTTTTAGTAGTTTGCCTGTTCTCTCACATCATCTGTTGTGGTCATGCTGCTCCATGCTGTGTCTTTCTTAAGCTTTTAAACTGCAACTTGTCAGAGAAGACGCTGTAGGGGGAATCCGTTGACTGTACTGTGGCCAGGATACAATCCTGGTATATACTTAGGTATTGTTATATACTTATGTATTTTAAGGTCAGAAGGGACCATTATGATCCTTTCCCCTAACCCCCTGGGGCTCAGCCGAGACTATTAAATTTTACCCAGCAGTTCCTGCAGAGGAGAGAATTATTATCGCCTACTGCATAAGTGAATTCTACTGAGCCCAATAGCTTGTTATTCATACTGTAAGGCAAGCAGCACCTACCACAATTTGAGTGATGAAATAAATAATAATGCAGCCAACCAGAATGGGAGACAAACTAGAGAAATCCTCATCGAAATTCAGCAGATCTGGGCTAGCTCCCTCCCAAAGCTCCCCTGTCCTCCCCTTCACATGGAGATTTTAGGGACAAATGCCAGTAGATCTCTATTGTCCCTGTTCATTCATTAGCTACAACTGATTTTTCTGTTGTGTTCACACTTCAAGGTAAGGATAAGCTAGATTTTGGTCATGTTATGCATATTGAAAAAGTAACTATGAGACATAGAAAATGCAGATGTATTTTAAATACAAAATAACATTGCATTGTTCTCTTCACAGTTTTAAATAATCCGCAGCAGTGAAACATATATGTTTCAAGGTGATAAACTCCTTTCATCCCATTATCTTTGGGTCTTCCCTTTCTGTCTACGTTAGTTGCATCATACTCCTTTTTTACATCTAACCTCCCTGCCCAGCCTTCACTAAATGGACTCAGAAAAAAAACCACTTGGTACTACTCGTTACAATGCCATTTTCTATATGCATACTTCTCATGTCTGCAGCAAGAGAATTATATTTGTGATTAAATCACAAAAGCCTACTTTTAAATTGGCACTCTCTCTCTAGTCCTCCCTTCCACATGCACCACTGCAGATCATGAACACTGCCCTACATGGCTTCAAAGGAAAGGAAAGGGTCTCAGTTTAGCTGGAACAATGCGTTTCACAGAGCCACAGCTTTCACTTACCTCCCATGCTGTGGGTTACTATTTGCTTTCCCACACTTCCCTTTGGGCTGCTAGTCTTTGGAGCTGGAATTAAGACAGGCACAAATGGTGATTAAACCTGCTTAGATATATGAATGAGTGTGATCATCAAAATCACACCTAATGCTTCAGAAGTTAGGGAAAACAAGTCCTATTCCTCTGAAAACCTCTCAGTCTAAAACATGTTAAAATAAAAAGTGCTCAAGGGTTTTTTTTTTGCAACAAAATTTGTCATGCAATTTATTAAAGTCACCTGCTCCCCCTTTGGAAGCATTCTTGTTTCTCATGATTTAGGCAAGGTAAACCCAAATCCTCTCCCTTCCACCTGAGCTACTTAGCCCTATGCTTATAACCCTGACTTTCTTATGACTTTCTTATCTCCTTGATGATGAAGGGCTGTTCCACTTGCTTCTCCTCTCCCCAGTGCTTTTATGGGTAAGTCAAGATAGAAATCTTAAAACCTACAACTGGCAGTGGTTCTCATTAGGAATTGTTCAGGAAATTCTCTCATGGGTTGGTAAAAATATCTCAGCCATCAGTTTTTAAATTCACCAAGGAGGTTACCCGATGGACTGCTTCTCATTCAAGGACCACATTCACCTACTACTTTGTCACAAATCAAAGCAGACAATCTAGTGCTATAATCACAAAACACTTTCAGAGAAAGTTAATATGCCCTTACTTCAGCATCAAGTTGTCCTTCTTCTTCTGGCTTCCATCCAGATAAAGAAACTCTGGCTTCACCTAACAATGGTTTCAACCCAGACCAGCTTTCCCGTAAGGGGATACAGGCAAAAGGACATTTGCTACTCATCTACCTGCTTTGCACTGAAGATGAAGCAGATCAAGCACCAAATGTCTGCCAGTGCCTTCCCAACACCACTCCTGGGCAGTATTTCCCATTAGTCGCCCTTCCTCCTCTTGAAGTCCTATCCTGAGCCAGGTACAGAGGTGCTCAGCACCCAACTCTTGCAATATCATGATGTCAGCAATATCTTCATATCTTGTCAGCAACTGGCTGGGGGCTACCAAGAAGCTTCTGGTGTGAAGCTGTTTGGAACTATAATTTGATGAAAACTAGAGATCGGTAGTTCTGTTAGGAAAGGAGGGATTTTCCCATGATGAAACCTCAGTGTAAGGAAAAATGAACTTTCTTAAGGCTGTGTGTATCAGAGCAGTATCCTGAACTGACATTCTGACAGCCCAGTGAAAATGCATTTGTCCGAAAGAGTAGGACCACACAGTCAGTACTCCCCTAGACATGGAGGCTCTGTTCATACCCAGTTTCTGAATCTTGGCAGGATTGAGGAGGAAGATGGAGTCAAGCAGAACCAGAGCACAGGTATCAGACATAGGACTGCAAAATCTCATCTAATGCTTGTTCAGTGCTATTGAAATCTGCTTAGGCTGGCCTACATGATTGTGGGAGAAGTTTCATGTAACAGGAAATCCAAATGATCTGCCAGATTTTGGCAGTGCCATCCTTCTCCATGTAACTCACAAGCCTCCTCCTATCATTAATTGGCCTGTCAGTCATTGAATAACAAAGTAACTCCAGTGCACAGATGGACAGTCCTCTGCTAGAGGCTAAAACAGTCGTGTTTCCTACTCCATAATCTCCAGCAGGAGATCTTTCAATGCCACCATGGTCTAAATTCTTAAATAATCTTTTTGTTATACTACTGTCTAAACAAAAAAACAACAAAAGAATCCTTATTTCCTTTAACGATTAATCCAAAATTATTAGTACCTGCTTACACAGGACTTTCAAATCAAAGCATCTTGTCCTTGGCTGGAATTATTCCCCTTTGACACAAATACAGACTGAAATCTATTAAGAGAAGAAGAGCAGAAGAGTTATTGAAAAAGGAAGCAAAATACTTTCAAGAAGTTCATCTCCTTACTTTGAGAATAGTTTAAAAAACCTTTTTTTATAACATTGCATACTCTGCACAAAATCGGCCAAGTCAGAAAAACTTCAACTGTTCTTAGGACATTCCCCCAGAGAACACAGACAAGGCTAATCCTTGCTGCAGCAACTCATGCAGACCTGCTGAATGCCTGGAAAACTACACAGAATTACCTTGATGCATACGTTTTACAGTTTGTATATTCAGCTCCTTTACTGTCTTTTACTTTAGGGGCATGACAATTAAATCAGTTACTATCCCAGCTCTGGTACACTCATAAAAAATTCACACCTGTTTCACAAACGTTGACCTGTTTAACAGACTAAAAGAAAGGAACTTTTTGCTTAATAATGAAAGTATAACTTACTTTTTAAAAGAAATTTCTACAATTACATTTGTTGTTTACAGGCTGTAAAATGAAAACTGCCCAGTGACTCTTAAAGAAAAAAAAAAAAAGAAATGAGAAAAAAAATTATTTGGATTAAAATATCTTTTCTTAACTTTGTGGAAGAGAAGCTTTTCTGACTAGGCAGCACGGTACAATGAAAATGAAATCAATGCCAAGTGCCTTATCCTGAACTCTGAATGGGCAAAGTTCCCATTGACTTTCAAGATTTCTTCCCTTGCAAATGGTATTCAAGAACAGTTGTTACATGCACCTAAGGCACATCCACCACTATGTTCTGTCTCTCCCCTTTGTGTCAAGTAGATGTACAGAATTTTTGAAATCAGCACAGCAAGCTGTGAATGATGATGCATGAAATGAATAAGCTGAGTCTAGTATAAAGGGGAAATCCTGAAGGCTTGGTGCAATCACTGCTATACTATTTCCTATGGTCTGTATAGAAAAGATGCATAATATTCTTCACGGAGACAAAGAAAAAAGCTCACCAAGGCCAGAAGTCTCAATCAGAAGCCCCAGAAAAGATAAATGACAGAAGCTCACAAGTTTTTAACACTGCTTAATTTCCCTCTTATTCCTAGGCCCTTCCCCACTTATGCCTGACTCTTTTCAAGTTCTGGGCTGCTGTGCACGTGGAATATACACATAGCAATTTGGGGGTCTGAGAACCTGGTTGACTTTGCATTTCTTTGGAAGCAGCACAGCTTATGCAGTAGTTTATGTTTCACACTTCTCCCCATCAGCCGAGGTGAGTTTGCACCAATCCACCAGCATGTGAACTGTGATGGCCAAAAGCATAGAAAAAGGTGTAGTGATTTCCAGGAGATCAACTGAGTAAACAGCTCTGAGGCGATAATGTGTTAAAACCCCAGAACTGCTTCATCATGTGGACATGAATCGGAGACTTCAGTTATATTAGCACAAGCATTTTTAAACCAGGCCAAATCATGCTCAGATTGATTTAGCTTAATTAGATATATTACCAAATAAAAGTAATCTGGCATAAATACGGTATAATTGAACTTAGTACAACAATACAGATCAGCACCCTGAGCATAAAGCTGACTTAAATAACATTTAAGTGGTACATACTTTTTTTTTTAAATCACAGAGGAGGTGATTTAAATCTCTCTATGGATTTACTGTGACACTCCCCCCATTCTCTTGCTCTCACACACACACTCACTCACATGCATTGCAACCTCTCCTGCTGCACTAAGTAGGTATAGATCTCATTTTAGAAACTAGAAAACCGAGGTATAAAATGGATAAAGAGCTTCTGAAGATGTCTTTGGAGGAGGCAAATCTGAAATCCTGTTTACTTGTCTAGCAGCACAAAGAAGTTGGCTGTGAATGGTATTCACAGCAAAGAATAATTAATTCCTCATCCTGAGGACATTCTGTTGTGAAATAAGTCACTGTGTTGCAATTATTATTGCATGCAGTGGCATCAGTAAAAAGTTATGATAGAGAAGCATATGGGAAACTATTCTGGAAAACTTAATCTGCATTTACCACTAAATTACCCCATGCAAACAGATCTGCAATAACAGCTCTCCACTCCTTCCGTGAGAAACCTTAAAAGAAATGGATTCAAATTTTATCCCTTTCTCTTTAAGATTTCTGTGTTTTGTCACTTCGGGTTTACCGTAGATATAATCTGAATCTGCATGATGTAAATTGACTAGACTTGACTACAATAAATCTAGGATAAAGGTATATAAGTAGAAAAGAAGCCATATCAAAGTTCTCACTTTTGCAGGCATTGGGAATAGCAGCAACATTCCAGTCCTGAACAGCACCTAATTTCATCTCTTCCGCTGTATTCATTCCTATGAAATAATTCTATTAACATCGGGAGGTAGTTAGACAGGTTTCTATCTTTCTGATGTTCCTGAAAAGTATACTTTCTTAGTCTCATGTCTGATATGGGAAAACACTGATTTATAAATGCTTTCATAAAGTATTTATGCTAATTATATGCTTTTTACTGAATTTAACATTAATCTCTTCGTACAGCAAAAAATACTAGAAATACGAAAATGTGTGGTTTAAAAATATTCTTAAAATATCCACAATCAGATTCCTCTGGTAATTATTAGAATTTACTCCCCAACCAGACTGTCTTGGAACTTTAATTTAAAATGTTTTCACTTACCAATTTTTGTTGAAATAAATTAACTCTGCAGCTCTTTGGTATAGGAAGAAACCATCAAAATGTAACCCAATATTCTGTTTTTTGACAGACTAACAGTAGCACCAAGTGTGATCTTCCACTCTTCCATTCAAAAAAGTGTTAAAGCAAAAGCCTAAATATTGTCATTACACTTAAATGCTAACATTATTAACCTCTCCACGGCTGATGTTCAGTCTTTCTAAGGATAATGAATGCACTTTTGTCTATTCTAGATGTTCTAGAATAAGGCTGTAGTTTTTTTAACTGTGCAAATAGTTGCTAATGATTTTGCACATGCAACAACTCAGCATTTCACTTACAGCCCTGTCTTGCAAAGTGCTGTGGATTTCTGGAGCGAAGGATCCTGTGCAGATGCATCTTCCGCAGAGCCAACATGTCTCCTACATAACTGTTTGTAACTTCACCTGCTCTCCCTGAGAATGTTAACGGCTGGATTCTGATCCCTCCCACATAAGCAGGAGTATGAAATCCTCCACGGGCACTGCTCAAAAGGCATTTAGATTTAATGCATGCAGGATGTATGTCTATGTCCAGAATAAACTCAAAATTTAAAAATGAAGTTCAGTACAAATAAAACACACCTTCATTAATTCTAAAAGGAACATGTTTCTGCATTTGTTCATGAGGCAAATTTCTTGAGTCCAAGCAAAGGATGTAACTGCTCTGAAAACGAGTTGTCTTTCAGGCAATATCTCCCTCTATGCTATTGGCTCTCTGATAGAAAATACACTCGTGTTCGGGGAAGAAGAGGCTGTATCTGTACTTGTACTTAAGGTACAAGGCTGGGTTCACTGCTTTTGGCTTGCAATGGGTCTCTCCCCCATCCAGTGGTGTGTGCCTGTTTACAATCCTTTCCACAAGTTCTGCCCACAACTTATGAACTTCAGGATAAAGTTCAGCCCCAGGAAGCTGAAAATTGCATGGAGGATTTTGTCTGGGCATCTCAAAATCAATAGCTCAGGAAAAGCATCCACAAGTCAAACCACTGAGATGAGCTTTCAGAGAGAACAAGGTAGTTTATACAGAGGCATGTCTCTGTGACCCCTCAGGGACTTGCTCGCAAACTCTCCTTAGGCCCTGACGTACAGCAAAAGAGGAGGATAACTTGAACTTAAATACTGCAAACTTTTGAAGAACAGCGTTTCTCCCCTTTCATGGCAGAGAATCCATTTCCAGAGAACTCAGATGAACAGAACAACTATTTGTAATGATGCAGCTGCAATCCAACTCTGAAGATATCAAATACAATTCCAATGCTGGCAGCAGCTCACCTGCTCAGGAGCCCTCATTTTTGTCAGACTTGCCCTGCAAACCTGTCTGAGAAGGCTGAGGGAGACCTGTTTTAGGGAACGGGATCATCACATCTCCCCTCCCAGAGCTGTCCTGGCACTGCCTGTTCTGGAGAGCACTGGGGAGCTGTTTGACCCCCAACTGAGATGAAACGGGACCTGCTGCCGCCCCCCCTGCATATCTCCATGTACCGTACCTACACCACTGGTCTTATCACCTTCTTTCAGACCTCCAGGTTACGGGGCTGCTTCTCCTCACAGAGCTAGCACCAGGCACACTCCTACCTGAAGGGTAGCAGTGCAAACAGGAGAAAGCAACACCACAGGTTTGCTGGATTTCACCAGAAATGTTACTGAAGGAGTTGAGATGAGGGTATTAAACACATTGGGTTCTTATTTGCAAATTTATTACCCCAAATTCTGGCATGGTTGTTCCTGAGCAGAGGGGAGCTTGTGTGGTGCCAGGGGCTTACACAGACGAGAGGGCTGACAGCCCCAGGGTCTTGTCTGTGCAGAGGGCAGCGTGCGTGGCCCCGGGGTCTCTCCCCGGGTTGAGGACCTGCAGCAGCTGCTCCCGGCACCCCCACTTCCCCGGGTGGCTAGGAGCCGGGCACCCCACACCAGAGAAGGAGACTCTCGGTGTGGTTTGCAGAACATTCATTTTCCTCTTGAAAGGGTCGGGGAAGGCCCTGACCGAGCCTGGACGTGCTTCCCGGTGGAGAGCAAGGCAGGTACCGCCGCCGGAGCACCCGCGCTGCGGGCCCGGGAGGCAGCGCCGGGCCCCCGGCCCGGCTGCCGGGGAAGGTGGAAAACAGCCGGGCAGGGAGGAAAGCAGCGGGGAAGGGAAAGCGGCTCCCACCGGCCCCGGCAGATTTCGGCCGCCGCAAGCGGGCAGCGGAGGGGCGCAAAGTCTCACCGAAGCCGCTGTTCATAAGGGACGAGCAGAGCAGGCCCCTTTAACCAAAACCAAACCAAACAACAAAAGCACCCTCGCGTTCCCTTTCCTTCTGTACTAAGACAAACAGCGAAAGGGGTAGCCGAAGCAAACGAAAGGCAGAGGCTGGAGGGGGAGTTGTGCTGCGAAATGCACTGACCGTCTGCAAGGGCACTCTGCCTGCGGAGCGGCCGCCCGGCTCTGAGCCCGGCCCGCGGCCCCCCGCTCGAAGCCAAGAGGAGCCGAGGGCACGCGTGGGGGGTCGGCCGGGAACACTTTTGCCGCCGAACAGAGGGAGGGACAAGCGGTCTCCCGCTCGGCCGGCAGCCCCGGGTCTCCGCGGGGGCCGCAGCTCGGGACTGTTCCGCAGTGCCCACAGAAATACTGCCAGATTATAACGCAGACCCCTAAAGAAAAGGAAAAAAAAAAATAGAAAAGTTGTCCAGACTAAAAACACACTCGTCAAACGTACTGAAAAGATTGAATTATTTATTTCCTCTGGGGACTCCTGTAACCATTCATTTTTAATATAATCTAATTAAGAGATCCCCAACGGGTTTTACTTTTGTAAATATTTCAGATGAGCTCGGGTTTCTAGGCAAATCCTCCAGAGCCACAAAAAAAAACCGAGGCGCACACGTGCAACCCCCTTCCCTCCGCGTAGGCCGAGAGAAACCAGCCGGACGGAGAGGCAACAAGTGGCTGGCGGCTCGGAAGCAGTAACTTCAGTAGCACAGCGACGCTTTCCCGGCCCGGGTCTTGCTTTTCTTTAGAAGAAAATCACCTCGAAGAAGCACTCCTCCCTCCCCCCAAACAAAATACACCACGGCGCGGCAGCCGCAGAAACCCGGCCGAAAAGCGATGGCAGGTACCGGGCTCCTCGGCCGGGCGGCGGGACTGCGGCTGCTGCGGGGAGCCCCGGGACGGACCCCCGGGACGGAGCGCGCTGCCCCGGCTCCGCGCTCCCCGCCGCCGCGGAGGGACCGGCTGCGCGCCCGCCCCTGCACAAATCGCCCGGAGACTACCGACGTGCCTGATATAAAATTTATTGATCTCTCTTCGTTTGGAAGTAGGAAGCAAACGAGGACTAGGGACAGGGAAGGAGTGTTTCGATGACTTTTTTTTTTCTTGGAAGAAATCCGGTAAACAAAACTAAAACGTTTCTTCATCTGATATGTCAAAACACGGTTCACAGTAAAATTCACAAACCAATTTACATAAGTATACAGCTTAAGAAAAACCAAGACACACAACTTACTATAAATAAAAGAAATGCGTTTGCGACCCGCACAGCTTTCTCCCACCTCCCCTTTTTTTAAGGAACAAAACCCTAAAGTTAAAAACTCGTGAAAGCTACAGATTATGGATAGAAACCAAGCGAGGCTCGGTAAGGTGGGAAGAACAAAACACTTAAGAAACCACAACGATAATGTGAACAACGGATTTTAAAAACAAAAGCCCGCCGTTTTGTTTTGGTGTTTTTTTTTTTTTTTTTTAAATGTCATTGCAGCGCTAGAAATTAAACTGGAAGATGCAAGATCTTTTAAAACTTTTGAACGAAAAAAAGGGTGCCCAACCTAGCAAAAACCAGGAAAGAAATTGCCCTGGTTTAAAAACTTCACAGAGGCTTCTAGGAGGCAGGAGTTGTGATCTATTAAAATAACAGCTTGCTCAAATACTTTTTGTACAAAAAAAAGGACACAACTAACGGATTTCCTTTTTAAAATTTCTCCAAAGTTAGTATTAAGTCTGCTAAGCCGAGCAACACTGCCGTACGTCCCGATGTAGTCAGGGAGCGGTGGTGGGGTTAGGGATTAAGACGGGGAGCCGTCCGGAGCAGCCAAGTTTATATGTGAGTTAGTGGTACGGTACCATTCACGCCAGTCCCAGCACTCTGGTAGTGCTGGTGGACGCTGTGTAACCTGCTGCCCTGCAGGGCGGAAGGGTCTGTGGCATCCCCCCCCGGGGGCAGGTACATGCTGATCATATCCCGCAGGTCTCCCAGACAGGCCCTCTGCGAGTGGGAAGTGATGGCAGGAGGCGGCGAGCTGGGCTCAGATTTCACCACCGAGCCCATGGAGCCCAGGCTCATGGCCGTGGAGGGCTGCTGGCCGTAGGCGGCAGGGGACATGCTGTAGGTGGAGGCGGCGTTCATGTAGGTCTGGGCCGTGGACATCATGGGGCTGTACTGCAGGCTCGTCATGTCGTAGCGGTGCATCTGCTGGAGCTGCGGGCTGTTCATGCCCGGGTGCTGGCTGTAGCCCAGCTGGTCTTGCATCAGTGAGTAAGCCCCGTTAGTCCAGCCGTTCATGTGGGCATAAGTGTCAATCCTCTGCCCCACCCCGACAGGGCTGCTCACCGCGTTGCCCCCCCCCGGGGCCAGGAGATTGCCAGGCAGCGAGTATTTGTCCTTCTTCAGCAAGGTCTTGGTCTTCCTTCGGGGCCGGTATTTGTAATCCGGATACTCCTTCATATGCACAGCCCGCAGCCGCTTGGCCTCGTCGATGAAGGGCCGCTTCTCGGCGTCGCTCAGCAGCTTCCAGTCGGCCCCGAGGCGCTTGCTGATTTCTGAGTTGTGCATCTTGGGGTTCTCCTGGGCCATCTTCCGCCGCTGGCCCCGCGACCACACCATGAAGGCGTTCATGGGGCGTTTCACCCGGTCCTGGTCCGAGCCGGCTCCCGCTCCGTTGCTGGTCCCGCCGCCTCCGCCGCTGCCTTTGCCGTTGCTCCCCGGAGCGGGGTTGCCCCCGGCGCTGCCCGGCGTGGGCTGCGGCGTCTTGATCTCAGTCTCCAGCATGCTGTACATGGCCGGAGCCGGCAAGAGGTGCGCCAGGGTGGCGGGCAGGCGGGCACCAGATCAGGGAGAGGAAGTTTAAAAAAAATATATACTAAAAAAAAAAAAGGGGGAAAGAACCTGCCTGGGCGGCTGCTGCAGGAGGAGGAGGAAGTTTTTCTGCCTGGCGGGCGGAGGCGCCGCTCCCCGAGGTGCTGCTGCTGCTGCTTGCGGCCGCGCCTGCGGTGCGGAGCGGAGCGCTTCCCGCGGGCAGCGCCAAGCGACGCGCACACCAGTCCCGGGGGTATTTGATTGACGGGCTATAAATGAACGGGCGGCAGCCAATCAGCGAGTGGTTCCCGACAGCCCCGACGCCGGTAACTGACCAGCTGGGGGGTGGGGGGAGCCAAAAAGTTGGCGTTTCGGGGCTGCTCTGCCGGACCCCCCCCACCGCGTCCCCGGGCGCCGCTACCCCGCAGCCCCCGGGCCCTGCACCTGCCCCCGGCTCTGGGCTGGCGGCCCAAGAGGCGGGATGAGGCAGAGCTGGGGCTGCGCGGTGCAGAGAGGCCAGCGGGACTCTCGCAGCTGCCGGCCGCGCCGCGGGGCAAGGAGCGGGCCCGGGCGCCGGGTAGGACGGGGCTGCCCTCCGGGGGCGCGGGGAGGAGGGGCGGGGCGCTGTGCTGCAAGCGGGAGCCGTGCGTTTGCCGGGCACAAAGAGATTTGGGGCTCCCCGGTGGATGAACCTGTGCCAAGCCCAGAGAAGCTGCCTGGAAGCGGAGCGAGCCCGCGCTGCACGGTCGCCCCCCCGGAGCGGGTGAAGCGGGGGGGGAGGAATAAACTCTTCCACTTCTGAGCCCTCTTCCGGCGGAGAACCTGCACTGCCCTTCTGGGACCGGGCACGGCCGCAGGGCACACCGTCCCGGTGGGAGACGGACTGCCCCGCGGCAGCACGCCGGCGCAGGCGGCGGTGCGGGTGCCAGTGCGGCCGGGCTGGCTGCCGGCAGGGCGCTCCCGGCCGTCCCCACCTACGCCCACCCCATTGCCACTTGAGTTTTTCCACTCGGCTGCCCCAAAGATAGTTGGTGGGAGGGGACGGCGCTTGCAAAACTCCCAAGTTTCATGGCAACAGCAAAGTTCCCTCCGTGTGAAAGAAAACTTTGGCGGAGGGTGTGAGTGGAGCGGCGCCCACTGGAGCTGTCAATCACGAGCTTCCCTTTCCGTCCCTTCCCTCCCCTTCCTTCCGCAGAGGCACGGACACCCGCACCTGCACGGACAGGGCTGGCAGCCTTGAAAGCACCGCTGGTACGGAGCTGCCCAGCCTGCCTCGCCCTGCTGCTGCGGGGCCGGGCGAGAGACGGGCGCGCTGCCCTGTCCCCGCTCTTCTTCGTCCTCCCCCTCCGCCTCGCTCCAGCTCCGTCTGGGGAAGCCGGACGGTTCTCCCGGCCGGGGGAGGAGAGGCGAACCGAGCCTGAAGTGTGCTCGGAGCTGCGCTGGTAGAGCCCCGGTGCCGGAGGACGTGGGCAGCACCGCCGGTGTAGCTCTGAGCAAACTTCCCCGGGGGCGTGTGGGGCGCAGGGGAGGGTCGGGGGTCTTGGGGTAGGGACGTGCCCCAAAGAGAAGACCGCGAGGAAGACGGCGGTAATCGGTACAGCGGGAGAGGGCACCTCGAGGGCAGGGCTCCGGGCTGGACCCGGAGGCACAGCCCAAGCCGGTGCCGCCAGCCCCGAGCCCACTGTGCTGTGGACGCCGGGGAGGGGGCTCCGTGCCGGGCCGGGGAGGCTTCAGCAGGGCGGGGGAGGGACCGCTCTGGCCGGTACCGCGCAGCCCCGCTCAGCGCTTCCCGAGGTCGGGGGGGAGGCAAACGAGCCGCCTTAAAGCGGCACTTGGTGGTACTCTAGAAGCAACACGGTGTCGTGGTGGGATTTTTATTTGGGTGGATCTGAGCACTACTGTGATTTAGCAGTTTAGGGTGTCAGTCGTTTTTCACGGATTTCTTTTTTGACAAAATCATCTGTTGAACAAAGTCGAAGGGGAAACAAATCCCACTTGCGACGAGCTATGGTGTAGTCAGCATTTTGTCTTTGTTGTTTGATTTGCTGCTGGTGTGTTCCTGGGTGAAGTCAAAATTTTGCAGCCCTACGGTAACAGTGGAAGGTGTTGTTTCAAGCGGTATCACACTAGAAAGCACACTTCGAGCGTAGTTCGCTTGTAACTTTTGCAACATACTGGAAAAGCTTCAGACAGCTGTAATTAACCTCAAACCCCTCCAAATATTTTGACCACTCCAGTCGAGGTTTAAAACGTGGCAGACTCGGCTGGAGAGCGGACTGATACATATCCTGACAATTCTTTGAAATGACTTTGTATAAACGTTTGTTGGAGGGACTGAACACGCCTGCATGCAACGAAAAATGAGGCGGTACACGGAATTAGAGGATATGCTGAAAGCCCTGTGAACTGTGTTTCCTTCGATGTTTAAATAAATGTTACAACATTAAGTTTCAGACTTTTTGTCTTTCAATTTGTCTTTGCTCTGCCTGAGACTCCAATTATATAATTTTTCCCAAAAGCGACGTTATTTAACACTTTAAGATCCATATTATTTCAAAGCAAGACAACATTTCTTTTGAAACATCGCTAATCTCCTTGTAGATGAAGTGAACCCGACTCAATAAAAAAGTAAGTATAGATTCGTATAGTCCCACACTTCGCAGGTCCCTGTAACGCTCCCACTGCACTAGGGTTTCCATGCCGCACATGTTCGGAGGAATACTTAAAAATTTGGCTCATTTCTATTGCCAGAAGGAGTGAGCAGGGACACGCTGCTCGAACCCCTCTGCCTCGGCATTAGCGATGGGTGCGGATAGGGAACTCCCAATAGGATTTCCTGAGCGATTTCAGCACCTGAGAGCTAGAAGCCAGCTCCTTTCCCAGGCTCTGGGAGAGTGCCGCGCTCGTCGCGGTGCTTTACCTCGGAGCCGTGCTTCCCCGCCCGGCGGGTGAGCTCCCTGCCCGGGGCCCCGCAGGCGCTGCGCACCGGGGCGCGGAGCTCGCCGGGGCAGCCCGGCGCTGCCGCCGCTCGCAGGTCTCCGCCAGCAGCACAGCAGGGACGGCTCCTCCCCACCGCACACCCCACGGCGGCGAGGCGGCACCTGCGGCCGGGTCGGGGAGGTGACCGGAGCTGCGGCTTGGGAAGGGCCCACTGGTGCGGGGCGAGAGGGTGTGAAGCAAAGCACGGGGCTACCTCCAGCGCTGGAGCCCCACCGCTCTCGCAAATGCAAGCGGGGCCGGAGGGAGGAGAAGTAGCTCCTTCTCCTCCCCCGGCCTGAAAACTACGGTCTGAAACCCCCAGTGAGGCGGGGTGAGGGAGAGGAGGAAGCGAGGCAAGCCCCTCTATACCAGCTGCTGCTCCCTGAAGTTACCTGCAGAGCGCTTTAAAAGGTCCGATCGCACCACCCCTTTACCAGCCACAAGCGAATTCAAGCCTCCGCCTGCTTCTCGGTCCTGCCCGTCCCGTGTCCCAGGAAAGGGGTCGGAGCCTGCGGAGCTGCTGTAAAGTAGGGAAGGGGCAGCAGGCAGGAGAGGACCCAGCCAGCGCAATAAACGGGGCGGGGAGTGGGGGAAGGGAAGCATCATGCCTGGAGCCATTTTCTTAAATTCACTCCCCGGCGGCGGCCGGGACTAGGGGAGAAGCCGTCCGGGGCCGGAAAGCCCCATGTGCAAGGTGGGGGTCGGGGAACACTTGGGGTCGTGTAAATACAGTTGTCAAAGGCAGAGAAGCCCACCTTTTTTTTTTTTTCTTTCTTCATTTTGGTGACAAAGGAGTGTGAGGCGAAATTAGGAGTTTACAGCACAACCCAACTTGAACGCGAGAGAAACCCCACGGTTAAAAAGGCACCTTTGAAAAGGACCGTCTGCTTCTTAGGCAATCAGCGCTTAATAAGCAACAGCCATTAATATATGTTAATTGCAGCTCTAGCAGAGCTTGGGGGAATTTTGGAACCGTGTCAGGGAGGATCGCTGGCTTTTAAAGAATAACGCTATGCACCAAACCGGCCCCGTTTAATCCTGTTGTTGAAACATCCTCCCTGGTCCCCAGCCTAACTCCCGACCGAGATCAGCGAGAGCTTGTCCTCGAAACCTGCCCAGACAAGGGAGCTGAGCGCCCCTTTTGTTTGGACCCTGCTGACCCTCTCTAGGATGATCCTCTGAAAATGCCCAGGCTTTTAGCGATGCTTAAGATAAAAGTTCACGTGCTTTTCTGTTTGATCCCTCTTTTAGGCTCGAATCAACGTCCTCCCCCAGAAGTTTCCAGCATGGTAACGTGACTGCTAAATGGATCATTTCAGGCTGGTTCTGCAGCCCAAGATCGTTAGGAGATTTTTTTTATTCCCCATCTAACAGTATTACGTCAAAAAAAAAGCTCGAGATTGCCTGCGAGGCTGCCCGCCTCGCTGCGGGGCTGACATGGCTGGACCGACCTTCCAGCCCAGCGAGAGGGAGAACAAATCATTAGTTCCGACAAACGAGCTCCAACTCCTTTCTGTGACTTCCCCAGTACCTCGCCGCATGGATTTCGATGCTGCACTAGAGACTACAGTTGTCCCTGCTGCTCACGTATACGGGAAAGCAAGGGATACGTTTGATGACATCATTAAAAATAGCAACATTTAAGAACAAAAATCTTAAGTGCGTGTGTTAAACGCGGGCAGCATCGTTTGGGTACAGATAATTCCTTTGAACTGAATCTCCCAGTGCATTCAGGAGGCAGCGGCAAATGTTGTTTTTAATCACCTTTCCCCCCCAGCCGAACTTTTATTTGGCTTCTGACAACAATAGCGGGCTGCAAACAGACCTCTCAGAGCGCCCGCTGAATAGACCCTTTTCGAGCCCGGATTGTTTCCACCGCCACAAAAAAACAACCAGTAGCTCCGTTTCTTAATTGGGTTGTTCCTGGCCCTCGTTCATTCAGGTGTTCGCGAGGAATTTGTTTATTAGCCTTTGACAAACAGCTCCTCCTGGCAATCGCCTCATGGGGTTGGCTTCAGCGGGAGCGGAGGGATGCGGAGGAGTGGGAGGGGGGCATTGCTAATAAGGACTCTCTCCATCTCCGAGTTACCAATTAACAGAGTGTAGAGGGGACCACCAGCACAGGACAGCTCGCCAGGGCTCGCTGCGGAGCTCATGTGTTTCCAAGCGAAAACACCTAGAAAAAACGAGCACGAAATGTGATGCTAAAGAGACCACCGCTGCCCCATGCCCCGGCGGCGGCTGCTGCAGGGCAGTCTGTGCCGAGCCTGGCAGGAATCTCTTTCCCAAGAGATGGGACAGTAATCGGAACTTTCTGCGACTTCCCTCTGCTGTTACAGTACCAACTGTACAGTACCCCCGAAAGAGTTATCAAACACTGGAACAGGCTGCCCAGGCAATGGTTGGGTCACCATCCCTGGAGGTATTTAAGGGACCTGTAGACGTGGCGCTTAGGGACATGGTTTAGTGGTGGACTTGGCGGTGTCAGGTTTACGGTTGGACACGATGATCTTAAGCGTCTTTTCCAACCTAAATGATTCTATGACCCTATCATTCTAACATCTCAGCTCCCTCACGGTTTATCCTTCCTGCCGCTGCGCAGCGGAGGACACCGCCCCGGGCATTTCCTAGCGCCCTCATTTCTCGGTCTCCCGGAGCCCCCGCTGCCCGCCGCAGCAGGGCTGCCCGCCCCCCGGAGGCCACCGCTTCCAGGAAGAGCAGCCCTGCGTCCTCGGCGGCCCCGCTGTCCCCTTCTGCCGCCGTGGCCCGGAGAGGCAGCCCTGTGCGGGGCGGCACTGGGGTGGAACGAGCCCTCCACGCGGAAGCGTGGCGCAGAGATACGCGTGGGGAGGGGCGCGAGCGGCCGCAGCCCTGCCCGCAGCATGCTCCTGCTGGAGAGACCCGGCTGCCGCGGACACTGCCCGCGCGCGAGACATGCGCGCTCGCGTGGGGCAGTGGGGCTCCCGAAAAGAAAAGTCCTTTCCCCCGCGTCCCGGGCCGCTCGCCTCAAGCCGCCCGCAGCAGCTGCCGCAGGACGAGGGGCCCCCGCGGGCCGGCAACCCGCCTGTCCCCCGGGTTACTTGTTGCGGTGCTTTAATGACTCTTTCCCTGGCGCTGGTGACAACTGAGACGTCGCTGCACTCCTTCTGCAGAAAAAAACCAAACCCAATCATCTCTGTTTTGCCCATTTAAAACTTCGTGAATCTTTCCTACAATGTTTTCTATACAGATCCAGTAACCCACCTTATTTGCTGGTAATGATGGCTAGAGTCCTTTTTATGAGTTAGATTAGAAATCAGACATTAATTGTAAAAGTCTAACTTGCTAATTAGCTGCAAATAAACTATTCATTAGTGGCAAATTAAAATCAAAACACACCTTATTTCTACCCTCTGACATACAATTTTGAAGGCACATATTGTTTCAGACTACAGCCTGTATCACTGGCACAGCAAATTGAGATCCTGAAAGGTTTCTCTCCAGGATAAATAATTAAAATATATTCTACTTTAATTGACATTATAGAAGACACAAATGAGGTTTTCCTTTTAGAAAGAAATAGCAGTTTCTAAATAAAGCTTTGCAGGCTGCAGAATGGAGGTTTCAACCAAATGAATAGTCATTACTACCTTTTCAATGATGTGGGCCTTTTGATCAGAAAAGAAATTAGCTCTAAAGGACAGACAATAGGAAGCCTGCCCTGCAATAGGAAGAAAATTAGATGGCTAAGGCTCTTAACAACACCTATTTCTATAAACCATGGAGCTTCTTGATTTTGAATTACAGCTGTTCATTTCATATAAAGAAAGTGGAAAAACACAGGGGGAATACAAACTCTGTTGCACCAAAAAAGCCCAAGATAGGGCAGGCAGGCAGTCTTCCCATTTCCCTTTGTTTTTATTATAAACAGTTAACTAATATTATGTATTTTATAATACCAAGAGTATCCAATATAGCTTTCTCTAGGTCAATCAAGCAATCAAGATGGACTATATTCAGTAAAGGAACAAGTAAAACATGAGAAACTTCGAGTTAGGTAGTTGGATGTTTCCACTGCACATCAAACAATATATTTTGCATGTGCATCTCGTTCTTATGTGCATTTTTCAGAGAAAACAAAACAAGGCTGAAAAACTTAAGGAAAACAAAATGCTGAATAACACACTGCTGTCCTTTGGTTATACTAAAAAACTAACTCCACTTCTTCTGAATTGAAATTAATGTTCTTTCATTTTACTCAGGACCAAGAGATTATTTCAGACATGTTCTCCCCACATTACTTTTAATTCATACATCTTGGTTATTTTAGAAATCATACTCTTACTTTTAAAACTTAAAATTAACTTCTTGTGTAATAACTTTATAATATGGGTTCTCTTTCAAATTATTTTGTTGGGACATTATTTTTGAACATTGTTATTTCTCCTGAATTTAAAATTAATATATGTTTTCTTATGAATCTGAGGCAAAACCATAAAAGCACACCTTTCTTCCTCCACCATTTCTCCCTAGCCATACTTTTATGATTAGGTGTAACAAGTAGATGACAATTTGTTATTAGCCATGCAACACACTGTAATTGAAATAATCTTTCAGTGATGATTTGAACATATAATAGTCACAAAGCTTATCATAAACAAGTCCTGTTCTCATATTGACTCAGCTGGACTATAGAGATCTCTGTAACAAATAACATAAAATCACAGAGATCCCTACCTGCCCCCCCATTTTTTTCATTCTTCCTATTTATCTATTTATTTATTTATTTATCTATCTTCCATTCTTTCTCCTTTCTCTCTCCCTTTTCCCTTCTCTCTCCTTTTCCTTTTCCTTTTCCTTTTCCTTTTCCTTTTCCTTTTCCTTTTCCTTTTCCTTTCTCTTTATTTCTCTCTCTCTCCCTATTGTACTATTTGTTTAGAAATAATTCAAAGGGGTGATCATATATATGAATTGTTTTTGCTGTGATAAGGTGTCTTATAATTATCCTTTTCACCCTCAAACAAGAAAGTGTTAAATAAAAATTACTTTCCTTGTTCCGAAAACTAAATCACATTTGTCTTCTACTTAGAAGTGATTTTAGTATGAAATATGAATGATGGCTTTTTATTCAGTGTCTGTATCCCCCTTCACTCCTGCTTTAACCTTGTGATATATAGGAATAAAAAATAAGAAATAGTTTAATCTGTTAAGAATGATCTCCTAACTCAAAATTGGAGTCACTAATGTCAGTATTTGAAGTAATGTCCCTGCTTGAGAGTAGTTAGAAGATTATGATTAATGTAAGTCTCTGCCTCACTTTTTAGTGGGACAAAACTTCCATTTGTTTTGTAAGATCTTAATTAAAATTTCATTTTATTTGAAATGAATTTGTCTGAGAAAAGTTACCCATACTAGCTAGTGGGAAAAACTTCTCTCCATGCAAATAGGCAGCTCAAGTGTCATTGAGACTTCTGCAATTCACAATACAAAACCTACATAAACGTCTGCATCAGTGAGGAGATGAACTGGGGAAAACCCAGTACTGGTGCTGCAATTCTCAGTCTAGACCTCACAGTGGTGTTTTACTTCTGAAAGTATCTTCAGTCCCTGTAAACAAGTGGAGGGAAAGAACTGTCTGCAGGAGAACAAGTGAATCTAAACTGACCTTGACTCTCAAAATCTGGAAATCTCACCTAAAATTGTTGAAGTATCAGAGCAACAAGGTTTTGGAGCAAAGTTCTACTAAGAATAGAGAAGTAGGGAACCTAAAGAGCTTTGAAAACTAGAGTGAACAGTTTGTGAGTGGGGCTATGTTGGAGGGGTTGGACATGATCAGATCTAAAAGACATCAACGGAAGGTTAATGTTAGCAGCGAGAGGTTTCAATTCCTTTAGCCCTCCCAGTCCACCATGGAGAAGACATGGCCAGCCATAGGGGCAACTCCCTAGACCTGAAGATCCTTTCTGCTCTTTTTTTTGCTAACATATATAGATAAATGAGGTCAATATGTGCTCCACAGCCTTTTGTAAAGCAAATGTTATGTATATACATATAAACCAGGTATAAAATAACAGAAATGGAACTCACCAAAGAATCAGTTATTATATGGACTGTTTTCATGGCACAAACGCATTTCTGACCTGAACATGAGTCACAATTTACTACACCATTTAAATTAATATTCAGCACTCATCCTCTATTTCTATAATAGCTCAAATCAATTACCTGATATTGAAGGTATCTACCAAGAACTGCTCAATTCTCAGTCTTGCTGAACAGTGCAAAGACTCATGACTAACCACCATCACAATTCTCTATTACTGCTTACTTATAGATGCAATGACTGCTTAGGGCTATGAAAAATGGAGCATATGTTCAAGGTTCCTATTATCTATGTTAGTGATCAAGTTCTTTGTTGACTCTGTAGATAACACTTCTTCTCCTAGTAGGGCAAGTACAGTCAGCGCTTGCAGAGGAAGAACTTATGCAATGATACAGAAGTTAAAGGCTTGTGAAATAGGTATTTCAAGGCCATTTTTGAAACAGGTGGGCCAATTACACAATGTGCATCTGGAGGAACACGGTGGATCACAGTGGATCTTGCTGCTGGTGCACCCATCACCTTTCTCATCCAAAGAATTTGATCAAAACCCAATTCTCCTTGGTTAAGAGGACCTTTTGATTCCACTAGATTCCCTTCTCTGGGCCTATCAGGAACATGTGCAGGGTAATTACTTGGGAGATGGTGATGGTGCTCCTTGCTCCATGGGACAGTGATGAGGTACAGGACTGTAAGATGTTTCCAGATGGATTAGACATTGGGGCTGAATGTGGGTGAGGGTAATAGGACCCTCATCACGTTAGAAAAGAGAAAAAAACCCACCAAATACAGTCTTATTCTGGCAGAAGAAAACGAAAAGCTATTCAGTGAGTGTTGCATGGAGGGGAAGAGGGGATTTGGTATGCAGTCCTGAGGCTGCTACCTGAAGAACCCTGTTAGGAAGTGAGGAAGAGGATGCTGTGTGATGCAGGAGAAGCTACAGGTGGAAAAGGAACCATTTAGTGGCAGAGAAGGGAAGCCAGGTGGGAGACCGTGCAGTCTGTAGGGCAGTTTATGTCGTTTGTGGCATGGTTGGTTTCCCTTTCGTTATCTTTTCCTGTTGTCAGCTGCCACTGTCTTCCTGGCCCTCCCCATTCACACTTTTGCAAAATAGCCCATAAGGTTCAGTTTCTTTTTGAAAAGGATTCCATGACCCCTTGGAAAATAGTGTAATCTCACAAAACTGTCATATTCGACTTTGGCTTTGATTTAACTTGATTTGAAGACTGCACAAACAAGGCATATCTAAAGGATGTCCAGTGAACTATTAGGATTAGCATTCAGAAGTATATTGTACAGAGGTTATTTAATCCATAGAGTTGTCCAGTCCTATTTATTTATTAGAAGATATTTGGATTGGAGCTGAAAAGTAATTGTAGGTTGATAAAACAGTTGGTATTTATGATTTTTATCAGTGCTAATGCAGACTTGTTTTCTGTATCTGATTTCCAATTTCTATACAGAAACTCCGTAAAGACTCAAGTCTGCACTATTTGCACACCAATGGCTCCCAGTAAAGTTAATGGAAAATCAGTAGGAGGTAGCTGTGCCCTAGTGTTGCATGGGAAAAACGGACTGTTCTCATCAACAGTGATGCTACTTCCATTCTGCAGATTCCCTAAAAGAAAATGAACTGCAGGTTCTATTTTGATGCTTTTATGGCTCTTCCTATCATGGTATTTGAATATATTACAATAATCAATGCAATTTTTACTTAACAGCATTCTGTGTAAGGTAAGGAAGTACTAGCTCTATTTACAGATGAGAGATGCAAACAGTGGGCATAATAGTAATGCATGAAAACTTTCTGAAAGATACAGGAAATATGTGGAATCAGATCTCTTGGGCTAGATCAGATTAGCCCAGGGCTTGATCATCTTGCATAGCTGTAATAGATCATGCCCATAAATATTATAAGCTGAAAAGGACTCAAAGCAAACCTGAACTAATGGAAAGGGAACAGTCAGATCTATATTTTGTAACTTACTGGGAACAATCCAAATGAAATACCAGGACAAAAGATTCCAGAGAATGGAGAAAATATTATCAATCCCATCTAAAGCTCTACACATTTGTAACTTGGTTAAATAATATGCAAATAATATGTTTTGAATGAGTTGGGGACTGACTAGAGTGGCATGGAAAATATTCTATTACAGTAATTACAGCAAAAAAAGAAAGAAACTTTCTAAAGAGTGAGAGTTAGTCTGCAAAAAACATTTTTCTCAAGCTCATGCAAGACACAGGTAAGAACAGATGGTCCTGGCTCACAGCTAGGATGTCTACTGAAACACAGAAAACCTACACCTTTGCGTACCGGCATAAATGGGAATAGTAATCACATGTCCCTCCATAGCAAAGGTCCCGTGGCTCCTGCACTGCTTGGTTAATGGGACGGTTTCCTAATCCAGGCGAGGGCACTCTGCGCTTCCCGCAGTGTTCAGGTGCTTCTCAAGTGCTGCCACAGGGTGCACAGCTACCAGGTAGAACATTGTCATGTAAGGGATAAGTGTTACTATTTTTCCTATTCAAAACTAATCACGAGCCATAGAATATATTTAAATTTACAGTGTTATTATTCCTTTGGATTTCCTTAATTTTAAGTGTCTGAGGAAATGAGAGCTACAGAGAAAAGATGTCTGCACTGTTGTAGAGCATGAAAATGCACAATCAGAATTAAGCAACAATCAAACTTCCCAGACTAATCATTTTCCATTGATAACTGTTACACCATGACTGTAGATTAATCAAGTAAAGACGTGAGCTTGAACCAACTATACATTTTTAAGTTTTACTACCTTACGCTAGGGAAACCTGCACACTTCCAGACTTAAGGCAGATGTGAGACCTGCTTAATTTACACAGGATTGATACTCACGCTGTTACAGCTTACTTAAAAAACTTTGTTTGAAGATTAAGAGCAAAGCCAAGTTCCATGGTTTGCTAACTTTCTGCTCAAAAAAGGACAAAATGGCACAGAGACATGAACTGGTCAAAAGAACACCCTTTATTTCTAGGTCTTTGGGTCTGATCCCAGAGGGTTACAAAAGAAAATAACTACTATCTGGTAGGTGTTGCTGGCTTATGTACAGTGAGCTGGAACTCGTGGTTCCCTTACTCTGTACTTGTTTTTGCATCATTAACTCTTCAATATCTTGCAATTATAACGCAGTCATCATGAACTGAATGTGGTAAGGGGACTGTACATAGCACTCCTGCACATAAAGAGCCCTCCAAGTTAAATTGCCAGGAAAGTGTGGATAAACAGGTCTTGTTTCTGTTCAGTTGATTACATTTGTGATGAAATAGAGGACTTTTGAGCTGAAAAAATGCTAATCAGGTATTTTTCCCTATTCCTGTGTTAACATCACACACATAAAAAAGCAACATTTCCACATTCAGAACTATATCAGAAAAATTGTTGCTACAAGATAAAGTAGCATTTAAATTTTCCTTGTCATTTATCAGCTTCTGGCCCTGCTACCACTTCATATTTGATCTATTTTCCATTGAACTAATTAGTCAACTAGCAACATGAACTATTTATTTATAGACTTGAAGAAATACCTGACCCTGGGCTTATTGCCTAGAATAGAGCTGAAACGGTTATACTAATCACACACCTGCCATTTTTGTCAGCTACATGCTTGCAAAATGAGAGGGATTTCTAAAATTATGATTTTTACTTATTATGCTCATGGCATCAGGCCAGGCCATGCATGTTTGCTCAATACGATGTTTCAGAACCATGACAATTGCAGCTTATAGATCTCAAGGTCATATCATATCTAAAGGATGATAACAGGTACTTGTAAGACATTGATAAAATATAGACTCCGATTACACTGACTGTTATTGTGATCAGTACTGTTTAGCTTTTCATGTTATGCCTGTCATGCTCTCAAAATTCTAGTGTTTACAGATTGATAAAAATGTTACCGGTATGATAAATATATATGTATACACACACATGCACATTGGTAGACACACAATCTCTGAGCATCTTAGAGCAAGAACAAGACTGAACTGAAAAATCTCTTTCTATTTTGTTTATGTGATAGTTGTCTGAGACTGAATCAGTATTCCCACTTAAAGAATAGTGAAGTTGCAGGCTGGGCACTATACAGCATAGACCCCAACTTGTTAATGGCAGAACATATTTTGTTCTGTCATTCTTTTTACCTAGAGTTAAGGTAAAATATACAATTATCAGTCTTGTAAATTGTTCTGCAAACAAGTCAGTTTGCATTATCATTTCTAAAGTTTGAGGTATAAGAGTAGGACAAGTTTGAGAAGACTCTGTTTTGAATTATTCTCTGCTGCATTTCTAGGGAAAGGTAGTTAAAGACAAACATGATCAAAATTATAGATGATAAGGTATATAGTCTTCAGGATAAATTATCTACTGATGTAAATTGTACAATGTCATTATACCATTGACTTTACTGCACCTGCAACTTACAGCATAAGAAAAGACAACCTACTGCTTTTTTTTAGAAAACAGGTAAGTAGTCCCTTTACTCCACCTTTATAAAATGGATAGAAGAATGATAATTTAATTCACTGAGGCTAACATCGATGGTATGATTTTACAAGTGGCTTCAGCTGACTGTTTAAAACTGGTTAATTTAATAGATGTCTCCACCTGCATATTCCCTATGAAGAATAGAACTCCATAACATGAACATTAAAATAAATAAATAAATAAAAAATGTTGCATATAGCATATTTTCACTTGCTTGGTATGAATTCTTTGTAACAGGAATGTGTTTAGTGATGTTATCCCAGCTAACAGACTAGTGCAATAGGTGCAATATTTTGTGAAATAGCTTCTTTCTAAAAAACTAGATGTGTCTATGTAAGTGGAGACCAGATAAATTACTATTAAAAAATGTAAATGGCTGAACAAGAACAAGGATTACACGTAATAAGGTACAACCATTTTAGTACAAATACCAAAGTGATTCTACCACTACATAGGATTTTTCAGTCTTCAAGACATGCAACAGTGCTTATAATCTGCATGTGAAGTTACCATGATTGTGTGTGCATATGGCGTATTAGCAGGTGTGAATGGCCAACAAGGTAGTTGTCTATTTGCATGTGTGATAATGGTAAACAGACACACAAATTAAGCTCACATCTGTATATTCATTATGTAGCCAGGGCAGTTTTAAGTTTTGAGTACCAGACCTACAGGGTCCAACTCTAACATGCCTAAAGTCATATCAAATTCTAAACTGGAAAAGTTGGTATAAACATAACTATCACTAGGTTACCAAAATGCATACTAGTTTTTTTTTTTTTTATTATTGAAATGGGGCTACAGCTTGCTACCACCTAACATACTATTGATGAACAAATGGGGTATGATGTATATCTGCAAAGTTTGATAGCATTATCAAGAAAGTTCAAATATGCATTCTGCCTGGATGAAGAATTTAATCTTGTTTGTTAGGTAAATTGTCTTTTTTGTTGTTGTTGCTCTTTGAGAGAAAATATTCTATTTTAGGACATTTTTCATGTAGTCAAAATCAATTGCATCAGAACAATCATGTTTGGAGTACCATCATCCAGTTTTGTGGAAAAACATGAACTGAATAGGGGCGTAGCCTCTTGACAAACAAGATTTTTGAGTGCTAATTGAGATCAAGTAGCAAACAGCAACTAATCTGAAATCTAGTAATGCTTACATGTGTTATGTATTTAAAGACTAATAGATATAAACGAAGTTGACACAGAGCTTCCATGAACTTCAGGCAACGTGGGGAGGTAGTAAGCACAGGATATTTGCTTGTAGCAGCAGACTACATAAAAGAACTCAGGATAATTGGAATTATTCAGTTCTGAAAAAGTGAATAAAAATGCCATCTTGAATTCTTACTGCCTTTCAATTGCTTACTGCTTCCTAATTAATTTCACTCTTGAGCTGAACATCTTTTATTGCATTTTTTGGTTTTTAGCTAACACAACTCAGAGTCCTGCTCTACTCTTCTTCCAAGAGTAAAATTTAGCTAAGTTACTGGATGAAATATATTATTGTAGTAAGTGTCATATTACCAGTAGTTTGATAAGCAGTCATCTCTATTTTTATTATTTAGTTGGCTGCTGAGATTATCTCAAGGGAGTAACTTCCCTTTCTCTCCACTCACATAGTCTGTAGTATATTCCTATTGCTCTGTCACATGGGAATTTAACATTCTTGGTCTTACAGCACCTGTTTTCTTAAAAATATTTACTGATCTTTAGTTCTGATATCAGCATACTAAGTGCCAGATTAAGAGAATTCTGATATGGGTGTAAAACCAATAATACAGTATGACTACTGCTGAGTTACCTTACATTTATCTGAGTACCACTGAAATCCAGCCAGAAACTGGAACCTATTTTCTCTTTGAATTGGATCCAGATTTTCACTAAGAATATTGCTCAAAACTACAATAGGATTTAGTCAGGCCTTTTAGATAGGATTCTAGGTATCCTGAATCAAAGGCAAAATTTCAAGTAGGGAATCTGCAAACTTGTTATTTGAGAAGATCTAGCCCAGGCAATGCAGGTCTATGAGCCTCTTTCCCAAATTAACCCTGCAGAGACAGTACAGAGCAGCATTTGTCTCCCAGCTCTGGTCCTGGTCCTGTCTCTAGCACAGACTCAAGCCCTAGTAAGATAAACACAAGATGTTTTACTGAAGGATCAAACCCTTAAGTCTGTTACTATGTGTTGATTTTTAAAAATCCATTAATAAATTGCCTTTAAGGAAAAAAAAAATCATAATCCTCCTTAATAGTCATCAAGCTGTAAATGAAGCTTAACAGTAAAATTCGATTAAAAAAAGGACAAAAGTTATACTTAATTTTCCTCAGGAGTCATTTTAAAGTCAGTACACTTTAGCTAGCTACCTAAAGCCACTAGTTATCTATACGAAAAGAGTAACTAAATTGTAGGCATTTCTTTATTCCACCATAAATTGACATGTTCTAACAAGACAGTTTGTTTGCTTTTATTGTTCAAAAGCCCCAAAGTCTTTACTGTCTGCTTCTCCACTTGTCTTAAATGTTTGATTAAGCACTGTGAGAATTGTCAGTATTGATAAACTTCTTTCCAGTACATTAAGCACTCTAATCCTTTACATTCCTACTCTATCTCCATTGCCAAGTCAATCAGCTTCCTTAGCACTTGATTTTAGGCCAATATTTGCATTAGAAATGGTCTATAAATAAAAATTTATGCAAGAGCAGGAAAAATTGTTTTTCTGCATCTGAAGAATTCTGACAGAAACTGTATGCGAAAGGCTCTACTGTTCTTCTATAATCACAGGAATTTAGCTATCTAGTGAGCTAATTAAAAGTGGTAATTAAACTCAGCACTTTCCCATTTTTCTAAAAATCTTAATTTTGATGAATGGCTATTTATTTTTCCTTCACAAGATTGAACCAAGCATGAGTTTTTTGGTGTCTGTACCGTATTTTGGATTAGATTGTGTGTGTATTGTGACAATTTAACAGAAGGAAGTTCAAATCAGGAAGTTCAGAACTCAGTATGAACTCTGTCGGTTTTTGGCACTGTTAGGGTCAGCATTTTGTTTTTATTTTTTATTGCATTCCTTTCTTCATACTGCTCCAACATTGAAATTTATGCCGCAAATACAGAATGTGTCAAAATCTATTTTTCAATGCATAAGATATTTAATTTAGAATGCAATATTGCACAGTTTGACTATGTTTCACTTTATTTCCTTTTTATGTCTTTGAATTCCACTTGGGTGAATTCTGGGGATAGAAGCACATTTCAGGGCAGCAGGAACATACTGTAAATGTACATTTGTACATCTGTATCAGGATTACACAAACATAACTAGTTTGGAATTTGGTTCCATACAGATAATCAGCTAGATAGCTGTGTTAGCTACACAACGTTTGTGTAGGATATTTGTGAATGGTTCTTCAAATTCAGACTCACCTAATTGCATCAGAATCAGGAATTCTTATTATCATTTGTCTCTGGCCATACCTATGAGCTATGTCAAACAGCATAGTTCTATTGTTTTGCTGGTACTTCACAAATTTCAACCAGCCAAGGGTTTGCCTGCATATCTGTAGGACACTGGCAGAAAACTTTAGTATCTCCTCTTCTGTATTTTGTGAATGTAAAACTTCTGTAAACTCAAATAAGTAGTTTGGATGCAAAACATGTTTGGTATTTCAACACTACTACCATCTTAGGAAATATATTCATGCAAGCTTAACATGTTTTTATCTTGTCACAACTGCTACAGCACCATGCCATTTCTAAATGAAATCACTGTGTGCTTATATTTGTTCTTATCGAAGGCTGACCAAGTTCAGTACATCATTTGCATGTTTCCCTCTTTAAAAGATGATTTGGGAATGCCACATGCAACATAGAATGAGTAACAGTGGTTAGCCAGGGCAAAAGTGTAAATACCAGGTCCTAACCCTGTAATCTTTACATAGACATTGTTTCCAGGGACAGCAGTAGGTATTTTGCCTGAGTAAAGGCAGGAGGATCAGGCTCCACAGTGCAATTTTGTATGAAGTGGATGAGATAGTTCTATCAGGCTCATTTAAAATAAAATAGGAGGGCTGCCTTTTGTCTGCACTGCTAATAAGAAAAATATGCTAGAATAGAAGGTAATTGTAATAAGGTATGTCCCCATTTTTCTCAATTTTGCCCAGTTTTCTTTGATATGATTATGGATGTCATATACAAATGGTATTTCTTCAGGGTGGATTTATTAATTTTGGAGATGTACATTCTTCTAGTACATATATCAGAATTGACCATTTATACATAGCGGAAAAGAAAGGGTAGAGAGACATACAGAAAACAGATGGTGTAGCAAAGAACATCGTGTCTGCAGCATTCTTCATAAATAACATGAATCACACAGAATTGCCAGAGATTATTTTAATGGCTCGACCCTTATGCTGTTATGGTAATTACAGAGAGAGTTTTAAGCCCCTCCATCAGGGAAATTATGCATCGAAATAGTAAAATTTTCTAATGAATTTCAATTGTTATTCAAAATTCTTTATCAGAACTTCAGGGATTAATAGTTCCAGTACTTTTTTCCTTCTGGAGAACCATAAACAATGCTTAAAAAATCAGCAGAAAACATGCAGTATATCTAAAATTGATGCAACTCTTATTGATTTCAGTGACATGGTGCTGATTTACCCCAAATGAATTCCTGGCTCAGCTTTTCTATATGTGGGAGAAAACTACTTTAGGATGAAAGGCTCCTAGATAGGCAGGGACACACTTCACAACAGTTAAGTCCATTTAAGTCCACTGTTCACCTGCTGGGTTAGGGAATCAGATAAGGTGACCTATGTCCAGAGTTTCTCTGTCTGTCCTTTATTTCCTCGTGGAAATTCTGTCCAGGAAGAATCTGTGGAGTCAGCCTCTTTGTCTCTGATTTCTGAACATCCACCAGTTAGGTCAGCAGAGGAGCAGCAGATACCCGAGGAAGTGTGTTTTATGCACACTGCATTTTGTGCCTCTGCACTGATTTCTGTCTGGAGAATCATATCTTTGGCAACCCTGGTGATTCATAATGCCATTGTAAATTTTCTGGTTCAGAGTGAGGTACTGAGCAACAGGTTTTCAGAATTATTTTGACCTTCTTATCTTCTGCAACAGGGCTGAAGAAGTAGAAATAGTGATAACTGCCTCTGTTTTTGTTGCGAAGTAGCTGCTCCATCAGAATGGAGCTTGCCTTCGCTACATTCAACACTAAAGGCTAAACTCACTTAGACTTTTTTTTCATCAATTAGTAACTAATTGCAATGCATCCTATTCATTTCAAAGTAAAAACTCTGTGCTACGTATCAAAGGGGGATAGAATCTGGCTCTGGATAGCTGAATACACAGAAATAAAAGGCCCGTTTGCAGAGCAAGTGGGCTAGCATGCAAGGTGCTCTCTGTGAATGATCTGAATATAGGTGTAGATTTTCCATATGTGAGAGACAAAAAAACATTGCCTACATTATAGAGTTGGTACCTTCTAGTCCTCTGTAAGTTCATATTGTAGCTTAATGCTCATTTGCTGCCTCTTGTAGACAAGCCCCAAGATAATTGTTCATATTAAAAAAGCTGTTCTTTCTTTAACAGGAATCTTCTATCTCTCTAAAGCAGTATATTAAAGACAGATTAGAGGCAAACCCTCAAAAGCTGCTAAACAGATGTAAACAAAAACACCAGCATATTTTATACACATGAAAATAATGATACAAGAATTTTCCAAGTATGATAACATCACTTCTTGTATCATGCTAAATTAATAACATCTCTCAAGCACCTGCCTAAACCAGAGGTCTTTCCAAGAGGCTAAGCATAACCTCTCTCATTAAATCAGCATTCAGAGGGCTAACTAGCAGATGCTGCTGACATGAACTGCAATGTAATCTCTTTAACCTTGTCCTGTGGGGAGCAGACAAGTCATGACCGAGTAATTTCAACTAAATTAGATTTTATGTGAAAGTGTATAATCTAAATTAAATTTGATTAAAATGATTCACTGATTTGTGTTTGCTTTTAAAGGTTCTAATGTAGCTAAGGTGGCCAGTTTTCTGTAATCTGCGTAATCAGATCAATTTATTTTTACATGCTTGGATCAAGATTTTTTTATCCAGTAAATTTTTCTATATTAATCATATTTCTCTTGAATATCTGTGGATAGATTAAGTATTTTCTATTCAGATAGAGAATCACTGTAGTTCAATTTTCATTGTGTTAATGAAGAAAAAGGTGAAATCTAACTGTGGTGACTATAAAGACTAACTGCAAGGAGAGAATCATTTGATCATCAGCTCATCAGGGGACAATATCAAATGCAAAAAAATTGTAAGACAGGTAAATCAGAAAGGGCTAGGAGAAAGATTTTTTTCTTTCTTTTCCAAAACCCTGTTCAGTACGAGGCTTTGCTCAGCATAGACTCATTGCAGCAATAGGAGTGGAATTCTGCAGCTGCCTGTTTGTGTAGTGATAAATTTCCTGGTCTTAACCCTTTCGCATCCTCTTCCCGTATTGGGAACTTATGCAAGTGGGATGAATCTTGGTCATTGACGTTATTACATTTTAAAATCTTAATTGAATACTGCTAATACTGGTTATTGACTGTATTCTCATCACTAATCACAGTGTGCAATCAGCAAACCACATATAGGTACTAATTAAGACTTATTAAATTAACATGACAGTTTTATTTAATGTATAAAGTCAGGGCTTGCTGTGTGCTGAATGTAACTTTTAATTTCAATGGGAAGAAGATCATGGACTCTGTACAAGAATTTCTGTAATTTTTTATAAGAAGCTGCTGTTATCACTTTTTCAGATACCGTTTCTCTCTGGTATCTGGTGTTTTGTTTTTTTTTTTTCTTGGACATCATATATTTCCATAGTTTGAAGGCCCTGCTACAAATCCACAGTTCTATAGTGAGCAGGACTTACTAGAAGGTTACAAGTCATCGTTAGAGACGTTAGTAGATCTGAAACAGTTCCTGGTTATGTGAGTATGAAAAGGCTTGAAGTTGCAGAAGGAAATTAAGATGTATTATCAGTGATGCTACCAAGGTGATACTGCTGTATAACCCTCATGTTATATTTTGAGTTATGCACATAATAAACTGCTAACTACTCCAGGTAGCTATGGTAGAATATTGGAACAAATCAAAGCAAATGATTTGCCCAGTGTTTACTTGGCATTTTATTCCTTTAGACTGCTCAGACTGTTTCTCTTTGCTCATTTTTCCTTATCAGACCCTGTGTAGACCAAATAGTTCCCTAAGCCTGTTCCTAGCCTATGGAACAAACCCCTTCAGCTCATGTTTAATTTTAAGTGTGAGAATATCTTCACAGATTTAAATGGGATTCTTCACAGGCTTAAAATTCAGCATGAGTTTCTGCCCTTTTCTGGAGTGGAGCAGAGGAAAACTCCCCTCTTCTTCAAAGACTATGTCTGAAATCTACTCTGTAGTGCTCATCAACTTGTTTAACATATTCTCTCTCCGGACAGCTTTTCTGGTGTTAAAACTCTTATGAAGAGAATAAAAGCATGAGTCAGTAAACTGCTCCCTTCTCTACCTTCTCCACTGGAAACAAAACAAAGCTATTCCACCTCAGCATCTGCACTGGTTCTGAGCCAAGAGTTTTCTTTGTCCTTCTAGCTTTTATTGAGTGGGACAACAGAAACCAACATAATTCCCCACTCTAGAGGATCACTCCTCAGTTTCTTCTTAGTGTAATGAAAAAAAGTGCACTGTACTTCACTGGTACTTTTTAAGCTTTGTGTTGTTTTTCTAACTACAAATTTACCTAAACCTTTTGTTGAATTTCTGAACAAATCAGTTCTAATTTTTGGATTTATTTTTATTAGACACAGATATGATGGAAACTAACCATATTCCAAAGATCTGACATTCAAAATAACCAAAACATAAACAGAAGTAAATTGAAACTATTCCATGTATAGACTTCTGTACCTTCTACCTGTATTTTTCTTGTGCATGGAGCATTCATACTGGTTTATTAAATAGCCAGGTGGCATTTTGCTTGTTTAACTTCTAATGCCTTTTTTTTTCATACCTTGAGACAGCTGTCCTCCTCTTCAATTAAAGTAACAGGATTATGAATGTCCATACTGTGACTTAGCAAAACCCTTACCTATGTGCTAAATTTTACATACATTAGTAAGCTCTAACTCAGTGAGTGGAACTTAATCAAACATGAGTTAAGTCACTGGAACAGCTCTACTTTTGAAGGTGAAATAGATAGAAAAGCTCTTTGGGGAGTGAAGAAACAAGATCAGATAAGTGTTGTTCCAAGAAAGCTTGTAAAATCCCAGTCACATTCTCTTTCTCTCTGTTTTGCATATGACAAAAGTTCTTTCACTGGATCTTGAGTAACTACCCCAAAACAACAGTAAAGAAGAGAGAACCTGTAGCTCCTAAAAAGCAAGCATGGGCCAGCCTAGTAATCTCACTTATGTTCATTCACATTAAAACTACTGTTTTAAGTTTGGGAAGTTTGTGACCAGAAAAGTTAAGTCCTTTGCAGAATTATGTTAAAGTTTAAGGCATTACTAGTCATTGTTACTATAAAGAATAGCTCCTTATTTTTCATATCTAAAAGATTGAACCCTTCACCATGATTAATAAAGTCTGGTTGTTATCTACTTTTGTCATAAAAAATGATATACAAAAGAAACAGTCTGAAAAAAACCACAAAGGTAAAACGCTAGCATTAACATTTGTACCGACATTGCTAATTAAAAGACTTAACTTATTAGTCTTTAAGTAGCAAAAAAAGAGAAACAAACAAGTATAATTTGCTAGATTAATTTTACGTTCTGTTCTATTTAATCAAACTATACCCATAGTGAAAATGACAAATCTGAGTTGTCAGACTATGGATGATAAGAAAGATAAAGGTCATATATTTTAATGTCATGGAAGGTCTTATTAAAGGAACCCTAATTACATTAGGTATCCATGAAACATTAATTAAATACTGTCTGAAGTAATTAGGTCCAAGTTACTGATGATTTAATTAAACTCAGTTTTTTATTTTATAAGAAAACTACAGGTCCGGTATCAGTCTGTTGGCAGGATAATTGATAATGTGTCAGAAGAGCAAAATAGTAACCTTGACCAGCTACGTCGGAAGGACACTATGGTGAGCAGGTTGTCCTGCTCGCCACACCTTGTGGGGATGAAAACACATGGTGTGCTTGATTTATATCAAAGGGTGCAGAATTCAGAAGAAAGAAAGAGAAAGGTTTTGGCTCATATTCTCACCTTGTGTAAACTGTCATAGCGTATCAGAAGGTAGTTCCTGCCCTCTTAATCCTGCTGAGATTCCTTGCAAATTTTGGTGAGGATTCTTTGCCTTATCAACTAGTAGGACTTCTACAACATAAGGCAGATACACACCTAAAACCCTGGTTTTACACACCTACCACATGCCCGCCAAAGTTGCAAAGCCTTCTCCTATTCCCCTCTACAAGGAAAATATGACTGTGTAAACAAGCTAATGACTCCTTTGCGTACAGGAAGGCCTGCCAACTCCATTGTTATATATGGATAAAGAAAGCACGACTGGGTGCAGATCAGCTGGCAAAGTGCTTACCTGATCTTTTAGAATGAGGGAAATATTGCATGAGTGAAACACCATCCCCTACTTAAGCAAAACTGCCACAGAATATATGTGAGATTATCTGGGGAAAAAAAAAAGAGTACTGGAAAGGCAAGGAATATGTATGGTAAGTTTGTATGTGGAATGAGGCAGTGAAGGCATTCCGAGGAAAAAAGAGCCTTTTCCTGTCTATACCATGACTGGGAACACAGACTACATGGCATTACAGAGATGGACTCCATGACTTGATTCTGAATACCTACATCCACTGGCAAGAAAGATCTAAACTTTTTGTTTTGCCAAGCTGATGGGCTGATCTCAGAGAAGTAAACCTCACACTTCAGTTTCTCCTCTTGTAAAATGAAAAGGAACATCTTTATTTGCCTCATAATTATAAGGAGTACTTTCTAATGCCTATAAGTGATAATGCTATAGAAAATTACTGTAGAAATGCAACATATTGGCTTGAGAGTTCTAAGAATCAGAAGCAGTCTCATGCCTGCAAAGAAGAGCCAAACTTCTTTAAGATCAGCAATCAGCAAGGGTTACACAGACAGCTTAAACAACGTCCTTTCTAGATATGGACAGTGCCTAATCAGGAAAAATGTTCCAGTATATCATCTGGACAACTAACACTGGTCACACGTAGGGTTCTAGATAAAGAGAACAGGAGAATCTCTCTATAATTAAAACTTGCATACCTCCTAAACATCACTTTCCAAAGAGAGTTTTTTATTTTTGAAAGGGAATTAACTTGTCACTACACAACTAAAAAGATTTTTAAAAATTAAAAACCAGACTGTAATCCTCTTATAGTTTATATTGTACAGAGTAAAGCAGATTCAACAAAGGAACACCTGTTTTATCCTCTTGATAAAGTTCTATGAGTTCTAGCCTCCACTGAAATCAAAAGATCATTGAAGAGCCTATTATTTCACCATTGAAAAGTCATAAATTCTTAAAACCCCAAAATTTCATCACAACTATCATTGGCAGGATGGGGGTTTTTTTTGATCACAGTCATCATTATGACACCGAATAAATACCAATATTCTACAACAGGTATGCAAATGATTCTAAAGTGCTAAGGAAATGCTAAGATATTGACTCAGCAACTAGTCAATCTCTTAATTAAATCCAGAAAGACAGTTTTGGAATAAATTTAACAACTGACTCATCAGTTGGACAGTTCTGGAAAGACAGAATGTTTTATGTATCATGTATGAAAAACATGACAGCTGTACTGGGCACTGTACCTTTTTGTTTGCTGCTGCTTTCACATCTTCCTCAAGATGTTCATGAAACTTTTCTCTTAGGCTTTCTCAATCTTGAATTGCTTTTCATTAAAGATGAAGACTGAAATATAAAGAAAGCTTGTTTTTAAAATCAAATGGAATTCCTGTTTTGTTTGTTTTTAAAGAAAGCTCTGTTCAAGTCATTTAAAAGACAAAAACAGAAGCTAAAGTTTCATTCTTTCCCTCTGCAAACTCTGCATGACATTGATTCCTAATTTGTGATGTAAAATAGTCTTACATTTTACCCTACCTGATTGCTTTTGCCATCTATGTAATGCTGTCTGTACAAAAATCCTTAAGTGTTTGAGGTAAAAGTAAAGTTTTATCATGAAGTTTTTCATTAAATCCTCTTATTTTGACAGGCAGTTATAGAAATCAGTATGAAAATGGCATGAATTAGCATCTGTATCATGTTTCAAAACTATTAAACCTACAAACATACTAGGTACCAATGAACAATGTAGAAAACAGATCTTCATTATTGATACACTGTTTAAAAAAATTCTGTTGTCACTGTTCGGTATCACAGTACAGGTATAAAAACGACAGATTTTATTCCTAAAGTTTTAATTTCCACTGAAATAAATTGACTTTTAAGATGTTTTTGATACACTTTTTAAAACACAGAAGTCTTTCATTTATTTGACAGGAATATAACTCTGTAAATGCCTCTAAATAAGGTTACATATCTGCCAAAGTTGCAATCTGTTAAGCAACGTATTGTATACTGCTTTTTTGCTTATATATGCACACATATACTGTAAGGTATTTAATGGTCATTGTTTGTCTGCAGACAAAATACAGACAAAGCAGACACAGGCACTGAAAAGAGTCCAGGATCTGGGACAAAGAGACAAGCAGACAAATTAATGGGAAACTGATAACACAGTGTCAAACAGGACGCTGTTCAATACCTAGATATTCTACCCAGAAGGATACTCCACATCTAAGTTTTATGTGATTTGGTATATAATGACATTCTTACTAAAGCACACATTCTCTGGAGTCTGATATGTAAGATCTTTTCTCGTACTTAGTAGTATCAATTTGCTCCATGACCGCTGCTTCTCAGATCACCAGTTCGAATCAGTACTGTTTGAGTTCTTACTGATATTTGTTGCCTTTGTGAATTTGTCTTTACCTTTTCTTACTGTGAAAAAACTAAAAGATGTAAGTAAAGAATATTATATGTGATACATGGTGAAGGCATTAATTAATTTTTTATACAAAACGATGGGCCAGGTCCTGCTCTCCTAATCTACGCAAAATACAGGCTGCAATCGAAATTCTGCTTCAGTTTCTCCAACAGGTTCAAGTACTATATAGTACTATCCCTTTATATCATCACAGAAATAAAAGAATTTAGAAAAATGATCTCTCAAATCAATCCTTTTCAAAGTGACATTAACTGTCAACAAATGAGATGGAGAATGAAAGGAAAACAGCTGCTTGTGTTTTACCTGTTTTGCCACCTGTTAACAGAAATGAATGAATAAACTCAATAGTGTTGGGGAATCCTTGGATTTCCTGAAAACAGTGTCTAGAAAATTAGCTTCCTTTCAAAGATACATTGGTGACTAAGTTTATATAAGTTAAATTACAATTATCCCATATGCAAAATAAAATTATATCAGACTGTGATGGCTAACAACCAGTTAAAAAAAATGATTTAAATGGTTTTAGTACTACAAATTCTAGACAGAAACAAGCTTGCATGTTGATAATAAAATTGGCAACATCGGTTACTTGAAAATCCATAAGCTGTGCACATATTTGCAACATTTTTCCTCCAGATATTTCTAAATACTGCTTTTATACTTTAAAAGCAATGCAGATCCAGTACAAATTTCTTTATGTGAGCAAAGATGTTCTGCTAGAGATGTCTCAGGGCACACAGTTACACACAAAATTGTAAAAGTCTGCAAAACAACCTAGCAGAAGCAGATCTACAATTAACAAATTTGACAAGGCAGTTGCTGGATCTTTACTTATTTCTACGTTACAAGCACTTACCTGATGTCTCGTGCAATATGCTATAAAGATATTTCCTAAAAGATTTTAGCAAATGAATTATGTAGCTGAAATGTAATAACGAAGGTAGAAATTTGTCCTGTTATCAGTCACACACATTCAAGCAGAAACCCAGTGCAGCACAGTAGATAGAACTATAAGCTCTGGGATCTTCTCATTCAACCAAGATTGCTTCATACAAAAGTTGACAATACACTACTGAAAGCCATTGTTGATATTCAACATTTTTTAAATAGCTGAACAGAATAGACAATAAGGCATGAAGGAAAACTTGGATAGGAGGCTGGCCTGGAGTCTGCCTTCAGAAAGGAAAAAACATTAAAAATGGACAATAAATATGTGATTCTCATTTTCAATTGCTCTGTATGTGTCAATTAACTGATCTTTACCATGCTGAAATTCCACCAGTTTTAAAGGAAGAATAAAATATGAACCATAATTTTTTTCATCTATTAGGTGCAGTTTTAAATGTTGGCACTGAAAGACACATATGCTTCCATGGTTCACATACACCATCCGCTAAAGTAAATTAAGGAATTTGCAAAATCACTGAAAGATCCTCCCGTTGTTAGACCCATCTGCCTAGGCTGAGGAGATCATACATTTCAGTCATTATATCAGAAAAAGGATTCATGTGAAATACTTTTTAAAAGTATGAAAAATCAAGTATTTATATTTCTTGTTATTATCTCCCACCCCTCTATTTCCTCGATTAAATGAGATCAGACCACTATGTCCACTACTATCCCTGAAGAACTTCACAAAATTTTAGAGATCTTGCACATCTCGGATAATGGCTTAATTTAACAACTCTTTGTACTGTGTTTGTATTGTCTAAAGTTTCAGTGCCAATAGGGCAAAATTCTATCTTGTATAACTCTGAAAAACTGAATCAGTACAAGCAGATCTTATTCTTTGCTACTGACAAACTTGAAGCACCTTGTGCAGATCATATTAAAACCACTATGGTTAGCAGCCAGTAAAGGATGAGTTTAAACAATAGTATTTCTTGATAATCCAGATATTCCAGCAAAACATTCTACTTCACTCTGTGGCTCAGAAGTACTGTTGCCTCCAGCTCTGCTTTGGATTTTATTGTATTCTGCTTCACCCATGCTATATTCAGTACGTCTTTCTCCATTTTTTTTTTTTACATGGAGAACACTGTCAGATTATTTCAAGCCAGACCAAGCAGTTTATGATAAATGTTGGTAGCGTAGTTTAAGAGGGTTTTTTGTTCATCCTATTGTGTTATCCACTAATTCTGATCTTGAATTTAGAATGTGAAATGTAACTGCATTTTATAGTGCATCTTTTCCTCTTGTTTTCAGCTAGTCCTATTAGGCGTGCTTCTTGATTTTGGACATCACCTACATTATTTAGATTTCCTCGAAGAAAGAATATTACTTGGTTTGACTATGCTATATCTGAGCTGCTTGTCCCAGGAAAATTCTGAAAGCCCAGGTGTGTCCAACACTTGGCACCAAGCACATGTATTGTCCTCTTCATCAGTCTGAATTCAACCTGAAATCAGGTTGCCTACAAATACTGTCTGCCCCCGCAGCAAAACCATATTTGCCAGTGAGTATGGCTAATGCAAGAACTGATCAACAGATGACTCTGAGCAGAGTGCCAGGGAAAGTACTTTTAGCAGGGAAGAGTACACTTGAGTACATCCTTCTAATGGACTGTTACCTGGGTCCCCCTTAAAATGTTTTCCCTAAAGGCAAGGATTGAAACCAGCTGATGAATCCTTTGCACTCCTGCAAAGCACAATGGGTACAACCCTTTCAATTTATGAGTCATGCTCACAGGTCCTTCTAGGAAATTCCTAGAAGATGTTCCCCATTTTAGTTATATTTGACAAATCATCCATCCTGACTTTCTCTAGAAGTCACCCTCAGACAGCAGAGTGGAAATATATTGAATTTAAGCTGCTTTGGTGCAAAGTCATTTATATGGCATCACTGTAAACCAGGTTTTCTCTGACCTTGCAAACAGAAGCTGCGAACAGACGTGGTCAAATCACTTACTCAACCACAGAAAGCCGAGAGAGTGGGAATGAAAACTACTGGGCCTTACATCATTGCAGCTAGAAGTGTCTCAGCAGCTCATCTGCTAGATCCTTGGATGTAAGAATTTACAGACTAAGAACACAAAACAGATATAATTGCATTGATCTCCGTAAAGTTAACCATTCTAGACAATCAAATCCTGCAAGTTTTCCAGCCCACCATGAAAGATATTTTCTAAGTTAAAAAGAAATGAGTTTGATACCTTCTTTTACATCAGAAAGAAATCAAACAGGCACAGAGCATTTTGCTTTAAAACTGGCCTTCAAGTCTAAGTCATACAAAGATACATATAGCTATTTAATCAAAATCAGTTCCATTGATTTCAGTTAGCTTATTGATGTCAGTGGAAATGTTCATGTGCTTGCAATAAGTCTACAGGATTGGGTATAAAACAACTAGAGATATGACATCTGTATTTCACACTATTGCCTTTTCCCTTGTTCCTATGAGATTACTAAAACTCTTTCAGCAAGAAACCTGAACATCAAATATCAATATAATTTGCAATATCTTTTTACATGCCTTTCTTCCTTCTTGGCACTTAAAATGATTCCTTTTCACTGTGATTTGCAATCTAAACAATTACATAAACTTCTAAGTTTAGCCAGGGCAGGAAATCTTCTAAATAGCTGTGGCAAGATCTTTTTATGCAGTAGGGCTCATATGAAAAATGCACTATAGGCTGCACTCCAAAGGTATGTGACAAGAAATCAGAATATGAACCTGGGTTCCTTTTACATCTTATCCAAAACTTTGAATCACAGAGCACCTTAGCTTTCAAACAGGCAGAGGATTTGAATAAGGAAAGGAATCCACCACTAGTTTTCCAGGTCAGGTTCCTCCTGTGTTATTACACAGATGCTATAGATACACTGTCTGTTTAAAATTTGTCTGTTCTTAAAAGGATAAGAAATTCTGTTCTCAAACCTCCAGTGTTTCACCCAGTGGAATTCTAAAATTGTCAGTAATAATTCTGTAAATTATGTCTACAAGAAAATTGCAGGTTTATCCTTCTGAAAGAAAGGATTATTTTACTACATAGTTCAGTGCTCATCTCTGAAAATCACTTACTAGGTTGCTCTTGGCAAATTCACAAACTGCAGTTGTCAGGACTATCATAAAGTTGTATGCAACATCAATTTAACGATAACATTACACTGGTTTTCTCTCTAGTCTTGCATGGAGCCTGTGAATTTGTGGGAAAGAGATATTCAATACCAATGTATTCATGAACAATGAAGAAAATGACAGATCTGCGTTCTGAGGATATAACATACACCTTGTCCACATTTCATTTGGATCCTTTCAAATGACTGCCAATCCTGCTGCCAGATAAGTATAGAACATTGCATGTATTCAGTAACTGTTTAAATTATTTTAAAGTTTTAGATTTCTACTTTAATTACAAAGTCCTAATTTTCCTCTCTTACTAAAGCCATGATATAAATTCTTCTCTCATTGCTATAATTTTCTCTGATATAAGCCTGCTATAATTTAGCACTCAGCTGCATTGAATCCCATTATGAAGTCTCATCTTACATCACACAGAGTATATCTAAGTATAAAACATAAAATGCTTAGCTTGTAAGGATAGGGAGCTTGTCATTTCTTTAATTTGATCACTAAAGTTAAATTTTGGATTAAAAAAATTGGACTATAATGGCAAGATAATGCTAAATATCCAGATTTTTAAAATGAGTGACACACTATGCATTTCAGAGATAGAGATATGTGTGACCTTCACTGAAGTTAATTAAAATATGGAGAAAAAAATCAAACTGCTTTTTTCTACGAAGCTTGTATTTCAAACGTCCCTGACCCTAACTAATAGATGGGATAATCCAATATGTCTGCTATTCCCCATACAAGGTCCCCTTGAATAATTTCCCTCTAGAGATTGTCATAGTGAGGATGCCCTCTGTTGCTCAGATTTTGACATGTTTAAAGGTAATTCTTTTTTGCCGGTCCAGGTGTGACATTGGTTTAGAATTTGAACATTTTGTCTGTTTTCAAGAAGTCCTGTGTAGATCTTAAACGGGACAATAGGGTTGACCTTGCAATATTATCTAATGATTTGTTTCCTTAATGCCATTATCTTAAATTTGTAGTAATAAATATACAGACTCTTTGGTTTACTGAATTCTTTTACAGCAGTAAGAACAAAGTGTTAGAAATAATGCAATGCACGAATCAAAATGTTTTGTTTCCTTGATGGAATAACAGTAACTATAAGAAATCACAGACTGAAAATCCAGTGAGTGTCTTAAAGTAATATTAAAGAAACAGTCATGAATAAGCTAATAAATCAATGTTTGCTTGCAATGTCTTTTCAAACTTGAAGCAAATTACTTCTCGTACATTCATTGCTTACTAACTGTTCAACAGCTAAAATAAGTTATTTGAAAAGGCACAGACCTATATAAAATAAGGAAACTATCAGAGCTGGATAGGAAATAACTTTCTCATTCTACAAAGTGTTTCAGTATTTCTCCAGATTTCACATTCTAGATTGGGGTGGAACAAAGACTAAACTCCTTCCTCCACCCCCCAATCCCAAGTCTTTGTTTTCGTAGTCTGTTCCACCAGAGCTAATTACCATAAACACCATAGTTCCAAGCAGACTAAGAGACAGCATACTTTAATCTTTCTTATTGGAGATGTTCAACTTTGCAAACTAATTAAATATTCTTTCAATAGGAACTAGAATATAGATCTGCTACAATTCAAGAGAATGATCTAAGCATGGCATGAAAGACTCCTCCAAAAGACTATGTAACTCTCACAAATCTAGTCCTCAGCTTGTTTCTTTCCATGCTGTCTGCCCACAGTTGGCTGCTTCATCTGGATTCTAAGGTATGCAACACTTTCAACAGGGTAGACTAGGGGAAATCTATGATACAATAAGCAACAGTTTCATGGTCAGGCTGTAATTGTCCGGGTGGTGAAGGGTTGGTTGTAAAAGAGGTTCAGGTCTTAAGTCTGAATACTCCCAACAGTCTGTGGACTGTCTGCTGTTCCATGGCATATCATCTTAAAATTGAGAAGACTTTTCCGGTGAAAGTCCTACAGAAGTGTTATGACCCAGTGAAAAGTTTTAGTTTCAAAGAACTCACATTTTCTGATGAAAAACCATTTTGTCTAAACATTCCTTCATAGCGTTAATGGTATATGTATACGGGTTAAATAAAAGATTTTCCACTGTTAGAATCATACCTACAAAAATGATTACAAATACATTTCAATTGAGGAAAGGTAGAAAATGCTAACAATGAGTGGCTAAATACTTGCTGCTCACACAAAGACACACTTTTTTTCCTAGCACAATTGTGGAGCATAAGACCTGGAGGTGGGCTTGTGGGAAAAGATGCAGTAAAGAGTATGCCCTTTTTTTTGCAATAAATTTTCATAAAAAATATCTACAAAATGGCCAAGTTACCAGTGTTGGATATTACAATGTATTTGATTAATTTTTTCTTTTTTTATATAAAATTGTCGGATAATCTTGTCCTGTAAAAACACCACATTTTAAAATTCACCGTGGAGCTGTCAGGCACCCACAGCCCCTTAGAGCTAGAGCTGGTACTGAGCTTGTGCTCCTTGTCAAAATTTAATGAGACGACCAGTTCTAAAATAATTGAATTTTCATATCAGAGCGAACCAGGATTACTCAGACAATAAAAATGCTGAGTCCTGTACTGTTATTGGCAAATACCTTTTGCTTTGCTCATGAAATCAGTATGTAAATGTTCAGGGTTTGTATTTAAGGCATCTTATGCATTTAGAGTTGTAGTACTAGCAATAATTTCAAATGGTGCCGTTGATAAGTAGCTGGGTGTTTTTTTTTTTTAATAATGTTCAAACTGTAATTGCTTGGTGAATCAGGATAAGCATTTGGTTTATATTTTATATAAATGTTAATGCAGTTGCAGTTTAATTATGTTTTTTAACTTTTAGCATTTCAGAAGTAGAATTTGAAGACCACTCCATCAGATTGTCTTGCTTTCATGAAATTCTTATATGAGTACAGTCCCACTGACTTCTGACTTTAAAAAGTGGAACTGTCCAGAAAGTTAGTGCCTGTTACAGGCGATGAGTATGTGTGGAGTGGTGAGGCATGAAGAGTAGTACAATGTTGTATGTATTTCTCAGCTTGCAGGTTGAAAAGTCAGAGACAAAAGATCCCCATGAGAATTACAAAAGGATTAAAAACCAAACCAAATCAAAACAATGAAACGCCCCAAATTTGAGACTATTTACATAAGTGCTTCAAGCAAAAATAAAAAGTACTTCAACAATACAGTCATTGGTACTACAGAAATGGCTAATGAAAACAATTGAATAGATTCTCAATAAATTGTTACGCTGAACATTACTGACAAATATTTATTTTATTGTCTTGTTTTCCAGAGGTTATTATGAGGTACAAAACTGCAGGAATAAGGCTAGCTAAACTTTTCAAACAGGTCAAATGTCTGTGACTGTCTTAGTAACAGTTTTGCATGACTATGCAAGTTGTGCTGAATTTTAAATGTGTGGCAAACACATATTTGACTAACTATTATTTGCAAGGAAGAGCTACTGAACAACACATAGCACATAAAAGGCCTCTGATCCATTATCACATTATGCTTTCTAGCACATATCTTCCTATGAAACACACCAACCTGTCATCATTATTAACACTTAAGACAGAGTTAATTAGCCACACACATAATTTTGTTTCCCTGACCAGCTCACCTAATTTAATTGATGTTCTTGTGTAGCTGACCAGATATGCTACAGAAAATCTATAAAAGAGAGAGAGATTCCGAAAATACATTTCCAAACCCAAAGAGTTTGTGAGATGAATTCCAATCTCTAATAAAAGATGAACTGAAAAAAATCTTTACTTTGACTGCTGTCCTGCACTGTTCTCTTAGTCAGGGAAGAGACTGCATTTCTTGATGGGAGATGTAGTTTAATCTTGAACATTGAACTAAAACAAGGAAGAAATGCAGGAAAGGTACAATGTGAAAGGAAAAGAATCTAGCTCCTGTGCTTCACCTATATGATGGTAAAGTGCTGTGGCAGAGATCTTTTAAGACTTGTAAGACCAGGTGAACATCTGAATTTTTTTTAATTACAGTAATATTGTTAGGAAAGTGATTATTCATAATTATATTAAAACCTGGAATTGTGTGTTCAAGTGTTTTTGAACAATTTGAAGATTGTTTCTGCAATCTTAACCAGTTCATAGCCGCATAGTTGATATTTCCCTTTTTTAAAAAAAAAGACCTTCACTAATACTTCTGCAGATGAAGGTTACTTGATAACATTGTTAAAGAAGTTGTATTTTCTATTAGCTGTGCATGGAGCCTCAAAGTTGCAGGTAGTTCTGAAAATTGATTATGGCATATTTTAATAACAGGAATTATTTGTATAAGGGTGCTCAATCTGCCTGCCAACTGACCTAATAAAATTTTGCCTTTTGCATGATGTCCTTGAGTACTTAATCAGAGAGAAGACTTCATAGAATCAGAGGAGGTATAGTTCTACCAAAATCATAGTATATAGAAAAGAAAAGTGTTATTAGCCCAGAAAAATACACCTTGGTCAGGCAATGCCCAAGAGTAGTATAATGTACTTGATAAAGTTATCGGTCACCTAGTTTAAACATGCAGCAAGTACCCTTGGAAACATTCCTGCAGATATTTCTTTTTTGTCCTAGTAGCTCCTGGGAGAGGTGACATAGCTGAGACTTTTGACTCATTAATTTTAAACATTCTTATTCTTTTTTTCCTGCTCTGTTTTCTAAATATTGCTTTACTTAACTATGGTCTTGCTGCCTTACTGAAGGTTTTTTTTGATTGGGTTGGTTTTTTTTTTTTGATGTGCAGAATAATAAACAGTGATTTCTCTACTTCACCTGGTGAGTTAGTTAATATCATGACTGGTAGACTAGAAACTGGAAAAGAAGATTGAGAATGAGAAGAAAAACTCAGAAAAAAAAATTAGAAAACCTGAGAAATTGAGTAAAACATTTTGGGGACAGCTAACCAAGAAGGTAAAACTACACTCAGCGAGTGTATAGAGACAGTGAGCAGTTAGTCTACTGAACTTCAAACTCTCTCTATATATCTTTTAAATACCTCAGGGATGGTGACTCAACCACTTCCCTGAGCAGCCTCTTCCAAAGCTTGATAACCCTTTTAGTGAAGAAATTTTTCCTAATATCCAGTCTAAATCTCCCCTGGCGCAATTTGAGGCCGTTTCCTCTTGCCCTATCACTTGTTACTTGGGAGAGGAGACTGACACCCACCTCGCTACAACCTCCTTTCAGGTAGTTGTAGAGTGCAATAAGGTCTCCCTTGAGCCTCCTTTCCCCTGGGCTAAACAACCCTTGTTCCCTCAGCTGCTCCTTATGCTCCAGACCCTTCAGCAGCTTTGTTTTTCTTCTTTGGACACGCTCCAGCACCTCCATGTCTTTCTTGTAGTGCGGGACCCAGAACTGAACACAGTATTTGAGGTTGGCCTCACCAGTGCCAAGTACAGGGGCATGATCACTTCCCTACTCCTACTGGGCACATTATTTCTGATACAGGCCAGGATGCCGTTGGCCTTCTTGGCCACCTGGGCACACTGCCGGCTCATGTTCAGCCAGCTGTCAAACAGCACCCCCAGGTCCTTTTCCTCTGGGCAACTTTCCAGTCACTCTTCCCCAAGCTGTAGTATTGCATGGGGTTGTTGTGACCCAAGTGCAGGACTTGGCACTTGGTCTTGATGAATCTCATACAATTGGCCTCAGCCCATTGATCCAGCCTACCCAGGTCCCTCTGCAGAGCCTTCCTACCCTCCAGCAGATCAACACTCCCACCCAACTTGGCGTCGTCTGCAAACTTAGTGAGGGTGCATTTGATCCCCTCATCCAGATCATTGATAAAAATTTTAAACAGAACTGGTCCCAATACTGAGCCCTGAGGAACACCACTTGTGACTGGCCACTAACTGGATTTAACTCCATTCACCACAACATTTTTGGGCCTGGCCATCCAGCCAGTTTTCTACCCAGTGAAGAGTACAGCCATCCAAGCCATGAGCGGCCAGTTTCTCCAGGAGAATACTGTGGGAAATGGTGTCAAAGGCTTTACTAAAGTCTAGGTAGACAACATCCACAGCCTTTCCCTAGTGATCCACTAGTGATCCACTAAGTGGGTCACCTTGTCATAGAAGGAGATCAGGTTAGTCAAGCAGGACCTGCCTTTCATAAACCCATGCTGACGGCCTGATCAGCTTTGTTGGTTGTCCTGTACGTGCTGTGTGATGGCACTCACGATGATCTGCTCCATAACCTTCTCTGGCACTGAGGTCAGGCTGACAGGTCTGAGGTTCCCTGGAGCCTCCTTCCAGTACTTCCTGTAGATGGGCATCACATTTGCTAACCTCCAGTCAACCAGGACCTCCCCAGTTAGCCAGGACTGCTGATAAATGATGGAAAGTGGCTTGGTGAGCACTTCTGTGAGCTCCCTCAGTACCCTTGGGTGGATCCCATTGGGCCCCATAGACTTGTGTGTGTCTAAGTAGTGTAGCAGGTTGCTAATCATTTCCCCTTGGATTATAGGGGCTTCGTTTTGCTCCCCGTCCCTGTCTTCCAGCTCAGGGGGCTGGGTACCCTGAGAACAACTGGTCTTACTATTAAAGACTGAGGCAAAGGGGGCATTAAGTACCTCAGCCTTTTCCTCATCTTTTGTGACTATATTTCCCCCGGCATCCAATAAATGATGGAGTTCCTCCTTAGCCCTCCTTTTGTTGCTAATGTATTTATAGAAACTTTTAAAATTGTCTTTTATGGCAGTAGCCAGATTAAGTTCTAGTTGGGCTTTTGCCCAATTTTCTCCCTGCATAACCTCATTGTAGTCCTCCTGAGTTCCCTGCCCCTTCTTCCAAAGGTCATAAACTCTCTTTTTTTTTTCCTGACTTCCAGCCAAAGCTCTCTGTTCAGCCAGGCCAGTCTTCTTCCCTGCCGGCTTGTCTTTCGGCACATGGGGATGGCCTGCTCCTGTGCCTTTAAGACTTCCTTCTTGAAGAATATCCAGCCTTCCTGGACTCCTTTGTCCTTCAGGACTGCCTCCCAAGGAACTCTGTCAACCAGTCTCCTGAACAGGCCAAAGTCTGCCCTCCGGAAGTCCAAGGTGACAGTTCTGTTGACCCCCCTCCTTACTTCTCCAAGAATTGAAAACTGTATCATTTTGTGCTCGCTACACCCAAGACAGCCTCCAACCATCA
>VZTQ01006657.1:0-18957 GCA_013400755.1 Pelecanoides urinatrix
CCTTATATCAAATCAGAATTTCCCGTGGTTTAATTTTTGTCCACTGTGTTTTATCAACATTGTGTGTCATCCACTGTGTAACTCAGAAAATTCTGGCTCTGTTTTTTTGTTTGGGTTGTGTTGTGTTGTGTTGTGTTGTGTTGGGTTGGGTTTTTTTAATGCTCTACTGTTGAAAGCTGTAGACAGCAGTAAGATCCCTATGATAGCCTTCAATTTTCAGGGCTGAACAAACCCAGTCCTCTCAGCCTCTCCTTGTACATCATGGGTTGCAGCCCTCTTACCCTTTGATGGCTTTCTGCTATACTCACTCCAGGTTGTCAGTGTCTTTTTTGTACTGCGGAGCCCAGAATGGACACAGTCCTCCACATGCAGTCTGCAGGCACCAAAGAGAAGGGAATAATCACTTCCCTTCATCTGCTGAAAGAGGATTAAAGGATTAAAATAACTGTTCTGGTGCAATAGCTTTCTTAAACTGTGCAGGATTTCTCCTTCAGATCCTGAATAAGCACCTCACTTTCGGTTTCTGTCTTCTAGTTCTGCTGTGTCACTGAATGGGTGACCCCTTTTCTGCCTTCTGAGCTAATATGGATAGCTAAACACAGGTCACATAAATGAGAACCCCTTAGGGACACTCTAACTCTCCTTTCAGGAAAACCAGTTATGGAATACATACAGATTATACATAAACACAGACTCTTTAAAGAAATGGGAGTTAAAAAGAATGAGAGAGGACAGTGATTTTCTGATTTCCTTTTCTTTCTGAATCTACTTTACAGAAAATCACCACGTGAAACAAAGACATAATCAACTGAAAAGTACAGGTTGGTACTAAAACAATTAATAACAAAAAAACACTACAGAATGTAAGGATAGCCCTAATATTTCAGAGTCATCACATGACCAAATATATCAGTGTAGAGGAAGTACAGGAGGAGACCTCTACAGAAGCCACGTAAAGGGGGTCTGCCAATCCCATTTTATATATATATTTGGGTTTTGATGTTGTTCCACTAAATGATTTGGGCTGTCAATAGTGTGTGCGGTATGCGCATGTGGAGAAACCAGTCAGGGTCCAGATGCCTTAAATCAGAAGTGGTACAACGAAGACGTTGCAAATATTGGTCACAGTATAGCCTCAGCCTTCCAAAGTCTCTTGGTACAAAGACTTCTAGCCAGAAATCAGAATAACTGAGTAAGAAGAATAAAGAACCTAAAGAAGTGTTGTCTTTCAAAATTGCTTTATCTTTTCTTATGCTTGCCATCAGCAGAACATCTGAGCCATCCATTCCCAAATGGTACATATACCAATATTTTTGTCTACTTGTTCAACCTTTAGATGGGTGAATACAGTTCTGAAAAATCCCTGGAAAAATGACTAAATAATGTTCAATGCTGAATGATAACTATTGGGTGAGACTTACCATTAACTAGAAGAACTGTGTATGCAATTATCTCTACAGATGAGGACATGTAGACATATGCTTCTACAATGTGTTAGTCACAGCTTGATTTTTCTTTGAGTAAATGTCATCTAATTGTCCTATTTACAGCTCTTCTCTTTCAGTTTTTGTCCCTTTCAAATATTTCAAATTGCTATTCTCATTAAAAATTTCCTGTAGCCAGTTTACAGTATGCAGATTTTTTATTCTTTAATATTCTCATTAGTTTTTCAAGAGAGTTAATTGGTTTTATTTTTAATTTCTAAATTTTTCCAGTGTGTCACTTACACTATTCTTCATTATGAAGTGTCACAGTCTGCTCAGTGTTCTAGTAACTAATTTCTAATACCAAAAAGCAAGAAGCATCTGAGCTTACTTCCCAACATCTTTATTTCTGCAGTTCAGTGTTGCTTTATTTTTTGGTTGCTACAATACCTTGACGCTGGTTTGCTATTCTTTTCACTCCTAGTCTTTATTGCCAATAAAAATTCCTCCCTCCTTCAGACAATCTTCCTGAATTGTTATTCCCCAGATGTACAGCTTGCATATTTCCTAGACTAAATATCGTTTTATTTCCTGCCAATTATGCTAACCTCGCTTAGTCTTGTTATATTATTTCTTTATCCACAATGATATTTGCAATACATTCCAATTTCATATAATCTCAAAATTTAATTAATGTGCGATTTACTCCTTCATCCAAAGCAGAAATAAAGTTGCTAAATAAAACTTGGCCTAACACCAATTCTGGCTACACCTCCTTGGCCACTGCAATTTAACATAACTTTGCTGATTGTCCTTCAACCAGTTTTCCATCAGTGTAATGGTGCCAGTTTGAATTAGTTTTATAAATAAAAATGGGGGTTCTATATTAAAAGTATTCAGTACAAGACATTATAAAAGTTGAATGTTATTTTTGTAGCCACATTGTATTTCAGCTCATGAAAACTTGCAGACCTAATTTAAGTGCCTTTGTTAGAAAGCTGAAATCCTGAAATAGCAGAGGTTATTTGAGACCTCTGTATGATGCTAGCAGATATTACACAGGTTCTGTAGGAAACCACGATATTCTTCAGCTCCAACTTGGAGGCCAGACAGGATACGCCATAGTATCAAAAGTGGCACTAAGCACCAGTATTTAAAAGTGAATCACTCCTTTATTTTCCGTCTTTAGTCAGTGGAGTGTGGCAGTCACATAGAATCGTAGAATCATAGAATAGTTTGGGTTGGAAGGGACCTTTAAAGGTCATCTAGTCCAACACGCCCTGCAGTGAGCAGAGACATCTTCAACTTTGCTCAGAGCCACGTCCAACCTGACCTGAATGTTTCCAGGGATGGGGCATCTACCATCTCTCTGGGCAACCTGTGCCAGTGTTTCACCATCCTCGTTGTAAAAAATTTCTTCCTTATATCTAGTCTAAATCTACCCTCTTTTTAGTTTAAAACTATTATCCCTTGTCCTGTCGCAACAGGCCCTGCTAAAAAGTCTGTCCCCATCTTTCTTATAAACCCCCTTAAAATACTGAAGGGCTGCAATAAGGTCTCCCCAAAGCCTTCTCTTCCCCAGGCTGAATAACTCCAACTCTCTCAGGTCTTCTTCACAGGAGAGGTGTTCCATCCCCCTGATCATTTTCATGGCCCTCCTCTGGACTCGCTCCAACAGGTCCATGTCTTTCTTGTGCTGAAGGGTTCCAGAGCTNCTCCCAGAGGTGAGACTGACTAGTCTGGAGTCCCCTGGGTCTTCCTTTTTTCCTTTTTTAAAAATGGGGGTAATGTTTCCCCTTTTCCAGTCAGTGGGAACTGCACCTGACTGCCACGAATTCTCGAATAAGATGGACAGTGGTTTAACAACTTCATCCGCCAGTTCCCTCAGGACCCGCTGATGTATCTCTTCAGGTCCTATGGACTTGTGCACCTTCAGGTTCCTTAGATGGTCTCAAACCTGATCTTCTCCTACAGTGGGCAGCTCTTCATTCTTCCAGTCCCTGCCTTTGCCTTCTGCGGCTTGGGCAGTGAGGCTCAAGCACTTGCTGGTGAAGACGGAGGCAAAAAAGTAATTGAGTACCTTTGCCTTCTCCATTTCCTAGGTAACCAAGTTTTGCATTTCATTCCAGAGAGGCCCACATTTTCCCATTTCTTCCTTTTATCACCAACATACCTGTAGAAGCTTTTCTTGTTGCCCTTGATGTCCCCGGCCAGATTTAATTCTATCAGGGTGTAATGGTTTAACTCAGCAGGCAGCCAAACACCACACAGCCGCTCACACATTCTCCCCCCATCCCCCCGCCCCCACAGTGGGACAGGGGAAAGAATTGGAAAAAAAAGTAAAATTCGTGTATTGAGATAAAGACAGTTTAATAGAAAAGAAAAGAAAGGGAAAATAATAATAAAACCGACAATAATAATGATAATGATAGAATATACAAAATGAGTGATGCACAATGCAATTGCTCACCACCCGCAAACCCAAGCAGCGATTGCTACTTTCTGGACCATGCCTCTTACTTGTACACTGAGCATGACATCCTATGGTATGGAATACTGCGTTGGCCAGTTGGGCCAGCTGTCCGGATTATTTTCCCTCCCAGCTTCTTGTGCACCTGGCAGAGCATGGGAAGTTGAAAAGTCCTTGACTAGCAAGATACTTAGCATCAACTAAACACATCAATATGTTATCAACATTCTTCTCATACTAAATCCAAAACACAACACTAGGAAGAAACTCTATCCCAGCCAAAAGCAGGACACAGGGCTTTAGCTTTCCTAACCTGACCCCTGGCTGCTCAGACAACTTCTCTGTATTCCTCGATGTTGGGACGCATCGCTCCTGAGCTTGGAGGAGGTGATCCTTGAATACTAAGCAGCTTTCTTGGGGCCCTCTTCCCTCCAGGGCTTTATCCCATCTATATGGTATATCTCTATACCAAGCAGATCCCTGAAGGGGCCAAAGTCTGCTCTCCTGAAGTCCAGGGTAGTGAGCTTGCTGTGTGCCTTCCTTGGTGCCCTAAGGATCTTGAACTGCACCATTTTGTACATTATTTCATGCAATTAGCAGTTCAGAAAAGGGTCCTGGCTTATAAACATATAAATCCATTGTGTTGTCTCCTGGAACACACAGTTTTTTTCTCTTTGACTATTGAAAATTGACAGTAGAGCTCATTTTAGCTAACAATAATTATCCAGAAGACAGATATTTACAACTCAAATTGGCTACCCACACAAAGACATCAAGTGACATTTCAGATTCCCTAGGGTATATGAAATATCTTCACAGGGCTAACAGAAAACATGTAGGCCCTATAGGAGAACCATGTTTTTCTGGAATAGCTAGAATACCCTAAACATCTCAGAAGCACTAGTTTCTCATCTGTATACAATGGAATTAAGCCCCTATGGTCCACTTAGTATTTGAATAGATCACCACCTGCTCTTCCCCTATCTCCTTACCTTGTAATTTTAGTCCATAACTCTGTGCTAAGATCTCTTCACCATTCACCTTATAACTTTTAGTCTATAAATTCATGTTACAATAAGTAGATCCTAGTACATAACAAGGTAATAGTCTGTTTCATGTTTGATAAATATTACCCAATTAATATACATGCACAAAACTTAACAATCAATTAGTATGCAACACCCACATCTAATTAAGTTGCTCCAACCAGCACTAATACAGTCATAAACAGAAACTACCACTGGGGAGCTTGAGGGAGTCTCAATGAAAAGTGTAATTGTACTAGGGAGAAAACATGAAAATCATCATTCATCATCATCATCTTAATTGTCGTCACCAGTGGTGATGTCTCCACTCACTGGTATGTTGGAGAGGATGCCCAAAGGATGCTCGTCTTGTGACCCATTGCTGCTATTCTGACCAGGGCACTGGAGAGAGCTTTCCCTTTCCCTTTCCCTTTCCCTTTCCCTTTCCCTTTCCCTTTCCCTTTCCCTTTCCCTTTCCCTTTCCCTTTCCCTTTCCCTTTCCCTTTCCCTTTCCCTTTCCCTTTCCCTTTCCCTTTCCCTTTCCCTTTCCCTTTCCCTCTCCTCTCCTCTCCTNAAGCAAAGCAAAGCAAGGAATTCATTCACTACTTCCCATCGGCAGGCAGGTGTTCAACCATCTCCAGGAAAGCAGGGTTCCATCATGTGTAAAGGTTACTTGGGAAGACAAACGGCATCACTCCAAACGTCCCCCCCTTCTTCTTCTTCACCCAGCCTTATATGCTGAGCATGTTGTCATATGGTATGGAATAGCCCATTGGCCAGCTGGGCCAGCCGTTCCGGCCACGCTCCCTCCCAACCTGGCTGGGCACGGGAAGATGAAAAGCCCTTGACTAGTGTAAACACTACTTAGCAACAACTATAACATCAGTGTGCCATCAACATTATTCTCATACTACACTACACCAGTTAATAGGAAGAAAATCAACTCAATCCCAGCTGAAACCAGGACAATCAGACACCAAGAAAGACTTTCAGGTTTTTCAGTCTGTATGAATTTGGATTATATAATCCATATGCTGTAATATAACTGCTGAAAAAGCAGATGGACATCAACAAAACCTCTTGTAGTACTGCACTTGAATTATATAATCCATATGCTGTAATATAACTGCTGAAAAAGCAGATGGACATCAACAAAACCTCTTGTAGTACTGCACTTGATCAAAATAAAAAATTGTTAACTGCCTTTTTTTTTTTCCTCAGTATTGTATTTAAAAAATTTCCTTTTTAAAGTATCTGTACTTTCTTCTTTATCACAGTATATAGTTGTTTAGAAAATCATCAGAATAAAAATATTTCCCATAAAGATTTTACTTTTTAGATAACATGTCCTCAAAGCTCCTGAGAATAAGGTAACTGTGGTTTGTGGCAATACCCAAAGCTTTCTTACTTGTTTGCTATGTTTAGTTCTATAGTGTTACTAACATTCCTGCATAATTTATTTGCTTTGGAGCTGATGGAGAAACAAGCAGAAATAAATCTCAATAACTCCAGAAAATGGAGTTTACCAACATACCTTGAAAGGAAACTTGGAAATGAAGACAAGACATCTCAAGCACATGCTGAATAGGCCTATTGCAAGATCCCCTTCATAGCCTGAAAGTGAAGTAAAATTCATGAAAGGATTAGTCTGCTTTGGATAAAGAAAGTCCTAAGGAAGCATCTGAAGCCACTGAAATCATCCCAGTTTCCAGAAAACAGTAGAGGAGGTAGCTAGCTGGTTAGCTAGATATGCAGATTACTTTGAAAATTATTTTTTCTGACTGTTTGCATAGTTTCTTCTCATTAGAATTTATCTTCTTTTTTTTTTTTTTTTTTTTTTCCCAATAGTATTAAAAGTTACTGCAAGCATAAGTATATGCCTGTTTTTTGGAAACTGGGATGGCACCTATCTATGAAAAAAACCCAAGCCCTTCTTAAAATATTCAAATCAACATAAAACAAAAAAAATCCCTTCCAGACTTATTATCAATCATGTGCTGTGAGCTGTGTAAAAGCTTGGTACCAGGCATCTCTCTTGTTATGATGTGCATTTTAAGCATGGGATAAAAGCAAAAGCCTTGAAAATATTGACACTGACTGAAAGTTGAGGGCCCAGAACCATAAAAAATGTAGCGATGGTGTGACTGTCTAAACCCCTAGGGGTGGTATGTGACTCACTGAATAAGACCCTATGAAGCCTCAGTGGAGATAGGCAAGGGTGATATGCCTGTGAAGCTCAGAGAGTAATGCAAAGAAGCTGACTTTATCTTAAAGGGGACCAGAGGGTCCCCTTTTTGTTATAGATAAACAGCTATCAACAGTTGAGTGGATCAGCTGGTAATGTAAATGCTTCCTTGAGTCAGCCAGACCAGCATGAGGGGAGTGAATACATGGCTCAGCCCAACATAGAGTACAAAAACTAGACAATTAGCAAAAGAATTCCAAAGACACCGACAGACTTGAACTGGCTTCAACCCATGTATTTCTTTCTGCTGACTGGGGACACGAACGTAGTGTCGGTGAGCATTTTATAGAGACCAGTAATGAGTATTGTGATTTAACTGTGTATTGCACTTGCTGTATTTTGCCGTCACTTACATTTGTATTGTGTTTTCAGTATGTTTTGTATCACTCCACTGAATCAGAAATCTTGTGTAACATCAATTATATTCAAATAAGTTAATTTGGTATTAAACATTACACCCTCCATACATGGAGTATCTCACAGAACCTGGTCAAAAAGTATTGGACTCTGACAGATGGTCAAGTACTAAAATATCCCAACCTCAAGAACTCAGTCCAAACCTGCTTCAATGAGGAGCTCTCCAGGCTGGCCACCTCAATCTTGGTGGCTAAGAAGGTCAATAACAGTAGTCATGCTATTGCATACTCACAGGTAAAGTAGGATATGATTGTTAGGGACTGACTGCTTTGAAAATGCAATCATAATGACTGATAACATATAAGAATAACAATTGGCAGTGTGATGTTAACATCATTCAAGTGTTATGGGACTGACCTTCTTTATCAATCTTTTAAACAATCTTATCATATATATGTCTAATTCCCCGTTATTTACATGTATAGATGTATAGATACTCAGTTGCAACAGATGACTTCAGAAAAGGTTCTTTCTGCAGAAAATTCTGATGCTGGTCGTCTTATGAGACTCTTGGTTTGAAGAATAACTCTCAGTTTCTTCCGTTTGGAGCCTTCAAGGGCCATAAGAGGAACACACCTGTCTTCTGCCCCAGTTCCCTCCTTACTGAAAGTCTCACCCACCTGGTGGGAGCAGCTGTTTGCTTGGGGACCATAGTTGTCTGTCCAGGTGTAACAGCCTGACAGATCTTGGGTGGGGGAGGGAGCAATAGCCCTTTGTATCAGGAGGTGGGGCAGGGGCCTTTGCCATTCTCCCCTGCAGGGCCCCAGGAGTTAGATGGCATGAAGGGAAGGAGAGAGGAGAAGCACATTCCCAGAGCCCTGAGTAGGGCCCAGTGCCAAGAGGGCTGCATCTGCCATGGGCACCCTGCACTTTCTGGCCTAAAGCTTGAAGCGCTGGTAAGCTGTGGTCATACCTTGCAGCCCAGCAACCCTGAGAATGACTGATAATGACAACCTTTGGGCCCAGTGGGAGAGTGGAAGGGTGATTTCAGCATCAGAACAAAGCGGTAGATACTGAGAAGAGTGCATGTGGGAGGTGGGTTGTGGTGGGCTAACCTTGGCTAAGGGCCAAGCTCCCACACAGCTGCTCACTCACCCCCTGTTCCTCAACAGGACAGGGGGAGAAAATAGAAGGCTCATGGGTTGAGATAAAGGCAAGAATGTTGCTTACCAATCACTGTCATGGGCAAACTTAACTTGAGGAAAATTAATTTACTTCCTTGTAATTAAAATAGATTAGGTTAGTGAGAAACAAAGTCAACCATGAAAACAAGACCTTTTCTCCACCCTCTCCCAATAGGTAATGGAAGTGTGATCTCAGCACTAGAGTAAAGCGGAAGATACTCAGAAGTGTACACATCGTAAGTGGGTATAACAGTTTTATCTGTATTACTACTAAATCTTTGTGTTCATTAGTTTGGATTCGTAGCACATTAACTGGTCTAATATTCAATTCTTAGTTTTCTGTATATGGTGTGTTCTCTTTTGCCTGTAAAACAATTCTTAGTGTAACACTGCTGCTCTTCCTGGAGTGGTTGAAACATTGCCACAGAGCATTACTAAAGGTTTGGTGATGGACATCCTTCTCTAAATTGTCTCTCTTTTAAAGCAAGTTCTTGTATGATGAAAACCAGATGTATGTACCTAACTCAAACCCACAGGCATACCAACATGCAATCATCTTGAACTAACATGACAACACAGATGAAACCTCTCCGTTTCTGTCAGGTCCATTTGTTTATCCAGTATCTGATAAGACAGAAGTAGTACATTGCTAGCCCTCCCTCTGACGTTTTATTTAACAGACTGTTTTATTTACCACCAGTCCTGGTTAACAGGGGAGGTCCTGGATGACTGGAGGCTTGCCAATGTGACACCCATCTACAAGAAGGGCCGGAAGGAGGATCCGGGGAACTACAGGCCAGTCAGCCTGACCTTGGTGCTGGGAGAGATTATGGAAAGGTTCATCTTGAGGGCGATCACAAGCCACGTCCGGGACAACCAGGGGATCAGGCCCAGCCAGCATGGGTTCATGGAAGGCAGGTTCTGCTTGACCAACCTGATCTCCTTCTGTGACCAGGTGACTCGCCTAGTGGATGAGGGAAAGGCTGTGGATGTGGTGTACCTGGACTTCAGTAAAGCCTTTGACAATGTCTCCCACGGCATTCTCCTAGAGAAGCTGGCGGCTCATGGCCTAGACATGTACACTCTTCGCTGGGTAAGAAACTGGCTGAACGGCCGAGCCCAGAGTGTTGTAGTCAATGGAGCTAAATCCAGTTGGCGGCCGGTCACGAGTGGTGTTCCCCAGGGCTCAGTTTTGGGGCCAGTGTTGTTCAATATCTTTATCAACGATCTGGATGAGGGGATCGAGTGCTCCCTCAGTAAGTTTGCAGATGACACCAAGCTGGGCGGGAGTGTTGATCTGCTGGAGGGCAGGAAGGCTCTGCAGAGGGACCTGGACAGGCTGGATCGATGGGCCGAGGCCAACTGCATGAGGTTCAACAAGGCCAAGTGCCGGGTCCTGCACTTCGGCCACAACAACCCCAGGCAACGCTACAGGCTTGGGGAAGAGTGGCTGGAAAGCTGCCCAGAGGAGAAGGACCTGGGGGTGCTGGTTGACAGCCGGCTGAACATGAGCCGGCAGTGTGCCCAGGTGGCCAAGAAGGCCAACGGCATCCTGGCCTGTATCAGGAATAGTGTGGCCAGCAGGAGCAGGGAGGTGATCGTGCCCCTGTACTCGGCGCTGGTGAGGCCGCACCTTGAGTACTGTGTTCAGTTTTGGGCCCCTCACTACAAGAAGGACATTGAGGTGCTGGAGCGTGTCCAGAGAAGGGCAACGAAGCTGGTGAAGGGCCTGGAGCACAAGTCTGATGAGGAGCGGCTGAGGGAACTGGGACTGTTTAGTCTGGAGAAGAGGAGGCTGAGAGGAGACCTCATCGCGCTCTACAACTACCTGAAGGGAGGTTGTAGCGAGGTGGGGGTATGTCTCTTCTGCCAAGTAACAAGTGATAGGACGAGAGGAAATGGTCTCAAGTTGTGCCAAGGGAGGTTTAGATTGGACATTAGGAAAAAATTCTTTACTGAAAGAGTGGTCAGGCCTTGGACCAGGCTGCCCAGGGAAGTGGTGGAGTCACCATCCCTGGAAGTATTTAAAAGACGTGTAGATGAGGTGCTTAGGGACATGGTTTAGTGGGCATGGTGGTGTTGGGTTGACGGTTGGACTCCATGACCTTAGAGGTCTTTTCCAACCTTAGTGATTCTATGATTCTATGATTTAACAGTAATAATTACATTTGTTTTCTGAAGTCATTTTCCCACTCTTTATTTTAGTCTTCCTCAAAATTATTGCTGCTCACAGTGCACTAAGTAATTTGTGTTATCATTGATTAAATAAAATGGTCTTCTCATGCATCAGCATGCAGATCACTGCATACAATATGTGACCAAGTCATTGGAAAGAAAAACTGTTGCAGGTAAGGCTTTGTGACAATTACAGTATAAATGTGGCAATAGGAATAATTCCCAGTCAGCTGTGGCTTACTGCTTTCTAATACGTATGTAATCTAAAGGCCAGTCAATTAACATTTAACCTACTTATCTATGTAGGACTTTTCAAATAGAATTTTATTTTCCAGGTACTATTTTCATGTTTTCCAGGTACAATTTACTGTGTGAAATCGTTACTGGGTAATCATATATATATAGAATAATAAATAGTAATACGAGAGTAATTTTATTTAAGCTATTAAAATCATTGTTGCATGATAATTTTGGCCAGCAGCAAGATTTTAAATAATTAAATCGTAGCATCTACAGCTTAAAAGAGGAATTTAAATAAAAAACATATAGTAGGTTCTACTCCAGTGTTATACTATATCAAATACTTGTCTAATACTTGACATATACCTTTTTTCCATAATTTTAGAAAACTATTTATTCACTAGTATTAATATCCTTCATATCCTAGAATGCAAATTACCTTAATATGATTCTGTATCATCATCATGAATAATGTGAACCTTAGCATGGTTTGCAGTTATTACCTACCTTCTTTATGTCAGTTATTTGTTGAGACTTTTTCGCTTAGTATGAAAAACTGCAATGTAAATGGGTTTAGTAGTGTCCTGGTTTTGGTTGGGATAGAGTGAATTTTCTTCATAGTAGTTAGTATGAGGCTGTTTTGGATTTGTGCTGGAAACAGTGTTGATAACACACTGATGTGTTAGTTCTTGCTGAACAGTGCTTCCACAACATCAAGCCTTTTCTGCTTTCTCATACTGCCCTGCAAGTGAGTAGGCTGGGGGTGCACACATAGAGAGACTTTTAACCAAGGCCTGAAGTGACAAGAGAAGAGGCAATAGTGAAACTGAAAGAGGACAGGTTTAGATTGGACATAAGGAAGAACTTTTTTACAGTGAGGGTGGTGAGACACTGGAACAGGTTGCCCAGAGAAGTTGTGGATGCACCATCATTGGAAGTGTTCCCATTCAGGTTGGATGGGGCTTTGACCAACCTGTTCTAGTGAAAGATGTCCCTGACCATGGTAGAGGGATTGGACTAGATGATGTTTAAATATCCCTTCCAACCCAAGCCATTCTGTGACTCTGTGATTCTATGATTCTAGGAAGTTGGGAGGGGACACAACTGGGACAGCTGACCCCAACTGACCAAAGGGATATCCCATACCATATGATGTGCTTAGTAATAAAAGCTGGGGAAAGAAGGAGGAAGGGAGGGAGTTATGGCATTTGTCTTCCCAAGTAACTGTTGTGTATGATGGAGTCCTGTGTTCCTGGAAATGGCTAAACATCTGCTTGGGAAGTAGTGAATCAATTCCTTATTTTGCTTTGCTTGTGCGTGCTGCTTTTGCTTTTGCTATTAAAGTGTCTTTATCACAACCCACAAGTTTTTGCACTTTTATCTTCTGATTATCTCCCCAGTTCTGCTGTAGGGGAGTGAGCAAGCAGCTGTGTGGGGTTTAGCTGCCTACCAAGGCTAAACCACAATAAATGGAAAACTGTGGAGTATTGCATTTTATCTCTTTCTTTATTAGTCCTGAACATGCCTTTTTAAATTGTGATCATTATTTCTGTTTAATCACAATACTGAAAGGTTTTTGCTCCATGAACACTTGGCTGTGCCCTTTTTATGATATAATTAGATTAATATAAGCACTATCATCTCAGAGGAATTCCAAACTAAACCATGTAAGGCCTGCTATAAGAAAGACTCTTGTAGCTGTCTTCACATATTGGGCTGACTGTAGATGAGTTATCCAGAAAATGGACCCAATTAACTCATCTGATCTTAGAAAGTTTGTCTGTTTTTTTTTTTAGGGAAGCTGTTAACAAATTGTTTCTGACAGTTTAACACATTAACAATAATGAATGTGAATAACATATTTTCTAGATTTCAGCCCATAAATATTTCCTTGTTAAAGAACCAGACACATTTTACCACATTTACTTTATTATGAACTTGAACTACAATTTCAGTCCTGCTTTCTCATTTTTCTGTGGATGAACACAATTACTCAAAAATTTCTCATACATTACCTATAACAATTGTTTTCTATAGCAGATAATTTGAGTCTGTAAGACTTTATAGCTTTTCCTGGAAGTTTATGATTGACAAATGGGACTAAGTGACAAAGTTAAAAATCTCATACACAAGTAAATTTTGTTGATGGAAATAGTTATATAGAATACTAATATTTAAACTATGAAACATATGGTATCAAATATTGACTATTTATTATATTTCATGATACCTATTTTGTGGTACTCCATAAGTGCTGTTAAAACATTCAAAATGTATGAATTTAAAATCTAATCCAGGCATATCTTATCTTTGTTCATACTCTGTCCCTTTCAATAAGAGTTAGGAGAGTCTGATAGATTTGATACTGATTAAGGACTCCCTAGGGCACAATATTTGGTTCTGATTCTCATCTTCACTGTTTCCTTTTGTAGTTTTAGGGAAATCACTTTAATCTCCCTCTATTGCATGTTCCAATCCTTTGACTATTTTTCTGTCTATTGAAGAGAGAAATGGAATCCCAAGGAGTTGGTTTATCAGAAAATAAAACACATTATTGGCATTAAAATCGCATAAATCATCCAGCTTCAGGATGATATTCTCTAGTTTTCTTTCATATTGCTCATATTTAAAAATAGAGGTTTAGGTATTTAAATTTGGTATTATGATTTCTTATAGCTTTCTCTGGAATTAGAAAGGTGCAGTTTTTGCATCTACTTGCAAGATATCATCTTAGTAATTCAGACACAAGATGAATGTACTACAACCAGGGTACAGTTAACAGAAAATGTGAATATGTAGTATTAAATTCAGCATACACTGGACTGTGTTTGCTAATAAACTATTAGAATGTTTCCTGGTACAGATTTGACCCATTCCAAGTAGCACTTGCCGTAGCAGTTCCTGGACATGGTTTATCTGTTAAGTTGTTCTTGCCCAGTATGCAGTGTTTGGGAGCCTAAGGCTCTTTTACCAGCATAGAAACAAGCTGTATCATGGCAGTTGCCTTTAGTGCCCAGGAACAGTTCTGAGCATTTTTAGTGCAGACTTAGCACTGTTAGTGTTGATACAACCATAAGATCTTGCTGAAATGTTTCTTATCACTGAGGATCTTCAACTTGAGAACTAAGAATTGTACTTAAAAATTGATACGTACACAAGACTAAGAAAAAATAATTTTAAATCCTGATATCCTGACAGGTAATATTTATCCTTCACATGAATTAAAATGAATGTATGTACTCACAAGCATAGTATTTTCTAATGTCAAATATGGTGGAAAAGTGAATTGTTAACATATTTGAATGATTAGAATAGAGTCAGTCAATCAACTTCCTTTGTTGTGTTCATAGATTTTTTTTCACAAGCATATGAACTTAATTCTGTGTGCATAACCAGTTGTGATTTCAATGTCATCCTCATTCTTCATCCTTTTTTTTTCCATTTTCAAGTAGACAGAGGTTTGGAAATCTTTGTTTTTCTCTAAAGGGTAGTCCAGGAAGAATGTAAAAACATATGGGTATTATCTACTACTAAAAACCTTAAACCTATAGATCCCGTATCTAACAAATGTCTTCTCTGTAGCTATACACCTTTTATTTCTGTGTGTTCTCTATAAGTGCAAACACTGACATTTTCTTAATGCAGTCACCATACACTAACTTTGTGCAACTTACTAAGTATATTTTGGTGAAATAATTAAATACAGGTTAAAAAAACCAAACAAACACTTTTGAGTGACTTACCTGAAGTCACCAAAGTAGTCAGCAGGAAGACTGGGTCTTCTGATGTAACTGCAAGAGTATGTTCTCTCTGTAATGAGCAAAACAGAATACTAGGTCTCTTTGCAAGTAAACAGAAAGCAGAGATCACTTTCAAAACTTCAAAATCTTTTTTTCTGAAACATACCTGGAATATCATTTTTCGTTTCATATACCACGGAGCTCTTTCAAATTTCTCATTCAACAGAGCATAGCTTTCATCACTATCTGTGCTTCTTCTCTGACTTTTAGACAACCCTTTTCATAAAGAACTGGCAAAATGCATACTTATTTCATGATCTTTTGGTACTGAAACCTTTATTCCTCTTTAAAATTCACTTATCTAGCGTTGTATATTGCCATTATATACTGCTTGCAGTACCTCATGGACAGGCACCTAGAACTGGTGCCTATTAAGTTACACCTACCTGCAATTTTGTAAGGAGGTAACCAGGTATCAGTCAGTCATCTATCAGAAACAATAACCCTTTCTACTCAGTCTTTTTAAAGAGATGAGTTTGAAACAGAGTCAGTTAGCTGTTCAATCAATGATAATATAGTCAGTAATATAGTTGTATTTGCTTTGGGCTATGTAATAGCCCAGTAGCGATAATAAATTGTTGTTGTACAGACTGTGTACATGCTTTTGTACACATTGTACATGTAGTTGTACGTTCTTTGGGCTTTGTCATAGCATAGTAACAATAATAAAAATTTAAAGTTATGTCAGCAAGAGCCTCGTTCTGGGGGGCTTAATATTGGAGGAAATAAAGAAACCCATAGAGGGGTTAAAGAGAGAAAAATTATAGGACAAAGCTGATAGTACTTTGTAAAGTATGTGTTAAGTTTCAATAAAAGTTTATGTTCAGTGTCATATAGTTTATCATTAACAAGATCATAAATAATTAGGATCCTAACCACAGCTGTACAACTCAGTGTAACAAGGTTTTAAAAACACTGTTGTCTGAGTTGCTATATACCCAGCAGCAGCTGCCAACTATTCTCCTCCAGCTACCTTTTAAACATTAAGCAGTTAACCTTTTACTGTACTGATAGAAGTTGTTACTTATGAAGGATTTCCAATGTGGCTACAGAAATACTCATTTAGCTTTTCTGTTATCCTGGGACCACATTTTTTTCAGTATTTTTTTTTTCCTAATAGAATTGTGATTCATGAATATATTATTTTAAAGCTTGTTGCACAATGTACAAATGAGTCCTGAAAATATTATTTCACTCTTTCTTTCAACCCTTTGCAAATGTTTAGGGCCAATAATACAACACTGTCATCAGATAAGGGTGTTAACAGATGTGAAAGTTATACATGCAATAACTGTAGAGAAAGAATTATATTAATCTCACTTGAATTTCCATATTTATAACGTATGCATGGAAATAATCTATAGATTATAAGCACAAAAAATGTAGTTGTCTAATGTAGGTTTCTACATATGAGCCAGGTTATCTCTTTAGAGTCAGTGGAGATTTGGTTTGGGATTCAGTTGTCTAAACATATGCACCTAATGCCATTTAAGACACACTGTGGAATCCAGGAAGTCTACTTAGGGTTGGAAAATATGGCACAGGATATATGGTAGTCCCATACTTCTATGGACATAAGGCCTAATTTGTTTGCCCATATATGGGTAGCTAGTGTCATTTGATATTCCCCTGGGGATCTTGCCTGGTATTCAGTTGCTGCTCAGAAAAGACATAGGTCTCTCATTGGTGTTCAAGTTATGTATAAGGGTAGTAGATCTAATAGAGGACCAATAAAAGATCTGTGCTCAGGTTGGCAGCTGGCTTTCAGGAGAAATGCTTTATGGCATCTCAAATGATACAAGCCATCTAGTTAGTGGCAACCTCATTGACCCTGTTTGTTTAGAAACCTAAACCTAGACGTCTTGAATCTGGAGCTGAATGACGGTCCAGAAATTGTAGATGCCACCACTCAGCTTTAGAGGGTCTGGCCTGAAAAACAGTTGCCATGAATCACTCTGGTGCAATTGACCAGGGAGGCAAGAGTCACTTCCTATAATAGATTAAGTCATCAGTGTAGATGGAAAACCTGATGTTCTCCATTCATTATGCAGGAAGTTTACAGGAATAACTCAGCTGATAAATGTAAATCATAGTTGTCCACATTTGACTAGATGAATCCAACTCAGAACAGCTTATATGCCACTATTCATTCCATAATAACATGTAAGATTACTGTTTTTCTTCAGATGACTGTCCTGAAACTTCTATTTATTTCTTCCAGCGTGTAATTTCCTATGCAGTCTTTTAAGTTTAAACAATCTCTTGAAAGGTCAGATGTCGACTACTTTGATCCATTTCAACATTTATAAAAGGTGATGTTTAACGTGGCTTCCTGATAAAACAAGCATCATCATTTTTACAAGAAATGCTTGCTGTACTAACCTCTGAAACACCAGCAATTCTGAACACAAGTGACTTAACAAGGCCAGTTTTAAACATATATATGTATTCTTCCCTAAATTATATGTAGCTGAAGGAATGCATTTTATACACACAAGTCATTACTAAGGAAACAAACAGACATCCAACAACTAAGTGCACTGCTCAGAACAAATACATTCTACAGACACCACTTCTGTTCTATAACAAAAAATCATAACAAAGAAAACAAAGAAAATAGAAGTTGTAGAGACATTTCTCTTAAAGTGGAAAGTGGAGTAATTTGCTAATCTACACTTCAGGACTCGAGAAAGCATCGTATAAAATAAAGCAAGTTTAAAATATTGCATCCTGTTTTAAACTGTTGATTTTTATTCTTTAAATACATCATGAAAGTTATGAAATACCAGGTAACAAAATATCTCAGAAGATGATTGCACATTTATAGTTGTATTTTAAAGTTGTAATTTTTACCTCAAGTAACTGTCTCAAAAGACACTAAATAAAAAAAAAATTACAAATAAACAATATTTTATCAGAATGGTTTTTTTGTTCTACATTTAAAATCACTTTGTACTGGTAGTCACTTTATCTACCTGTTATTCAAAATGGTTTTTCTCCTTCAAGTTTGCTTGCATATATTTCTGATTTCTGTGAAATGTTGAAGACATGAAAGAATAAGTAACTGCATGAAACCCATTTCTGCTTCCTTACTGACATTGTTCCTCTTTTGGCAGATTCTCAGGCATACCAGGTTTGTTCATCAGAACGACCATATCTATGTTATGTGCTTGTACTGGGTGCAGGTGCCTAGATGTTGGTAGCAGGGGGCCTTCAGCAGTGGCCTTGGTGAGGAGAGGCCGGGGCTGCCCGGTGCCGTACACAGCCGGTTCCAGCCAGCTCCAACTGACCCACCACCGGGCATCGCTGAGCCCTGCAGCCAAGGTGGTGGCACCTCTGGGAAAACATATTTAAGAAAGGGTAAAATACTGCACAGGCAGTGAGTAGTGAGGAAAAAAAGTGTGAGAAACAGCCCTGCAAGCACCAAGGTGAGAGAAGAAGGAGGGGGAGGAGGTGCTTCAAGTGCTGAATAAGAGATTCTCCTGCAACCCCTGGAGAAGACACCACTGGAGCAGATATACATACTGCAACCTGTGGAGGACCCCATGCTGCAGGAGCTAGATATCTCCTGAAGGAACTGCAGACTGTGGAGAGACCATGCAGGAACAGATTTTCCCTGACAGGAACTGCAGCCCATGGAGGGACCCACACTGGAAGAGGGGAAAAGTGTGAGGAGAAGGAAGCGTCAGAGAGGAGCTATTATGGACTGACAACAAACCCTGCTCCCCATCTCCCTGCACCATTTGGGGTGGGGTTGGGGGAGAGGAGTCAGGAATGAAGGAAATACAGGAGTACATCATGAACTATGCCAAACAGAGGTCTTGGGCTGGAACTCAGGAAAAGAAGCAGAGTTTATGACCGTTGGAAGAAGGGGCAGGCAACTCAGGAGGACAACAAGGATGTTGTGAGGTTATGCAGGGAGAAAATTTGAAGGGCCAAAGCCCAACTTGAACTTAATCTGGTTACTGCCGTAGAAGACAATAAAAAATGTTTCTATAAATACATTAACAACAAAAGGAGGGCTAAGGAGTATCTCC
>VZTQ01006658.1:0-169219 GCA_013400755.1 Pelecanoides urinatrix
CCGCGCGCGCGGGGGGGGCGGGGCTCCGCGCCCTTCACCGCCCCCTCCCCCGGGACCCCCGCCGCTGGGAGGAGGGGGCGCTGCCACCGTGCCGCCGCCTCCCATTGGCTGGTGGGGCGGCGCGCACGTGCCGGAGCCCGGCGCGTGGCGGCGGCGATTGGGCGAGGGCGGGAAGGGGCGGGGCGGCGTATGCAAAGGAGCTGCTGTGGGCCCCTCCAGCGCCCCTCGGGGCGGAGGGGCCCGGTGGCGGGAGCCGGGCCGGGCCGGGCCGGGCGGCGGCTCCTCCTGCCGTGGCGGAGCCGGGCACCCCGGGGGCGGGGGCAGGGGCAGGGGCAGGGGCAGGGGCAGGGTGTGCGGTTGGGGTTGTGAGCACGGGGCCAGGGCTGAGCCCCTCCCGGGGGGCCAGTGCCCAGGCGCTGGGGAGGAAGTGCCCGGGCAGCTCAGGTGAGGAGCGCGCGCAGTTACGTGTAGTACGCAGAATGATTTTTATTTCTTAAAATCTAGAGGCGTTTAGATTTTTTTATTTTCCTCCCCTTCTATGTACCAGGCGGCTTAACTGTGAAGCCAGCCTAGCACTTCAGTTGCACCCCGCAGGTGGCAAATCTGCGCTCTGGTGAGCTGTGGAGGGGAGCAGGTCGCCTGGGGAGGAGCGTTAGGGCCGGAGCGCCCGGCAGAGAGAGCGGGACGCGCCTCTGCGCAGCGGTGGCCGGAGCAGGGATTCAGCACAGGTGGGTTTATGTGCAGCAGCGTGGCCAGCAGCAAAGAACTTCCCTAGCCGGCAGCAAGGAATTGTTACAGAAGTCTGTCAACCTGATGTTTAAGGGAGGTCGACATAAAATGGTACATCTGCCTGGATGTGTAACGTTACCCGCCTCTCTTGGATTCATGACAATGTTTTTAATCATCACGATGTTTTGGGTATCACCGGTTGTGGTTCCAGTTCTTTATTGGCAGGCTTCTTTTGCCAGAGGTTTGGTGTGTAAGTTGCTTGAGAGAAACATCCGCCTGGTGACTGTTTAATGAGTGCAACCATCCACTTGGGAGCTAATGTAGCTGAGTTGTTGTCACTGTGTACAAATCGTTGGGTTAATATCTCAGAATAAGGAGCAACTTTTAGATGATGTTTTTAAATATACCTAATACTTGTTTCTGCTTGTCTAACTCTGCAATTAAAACAACAAAACCTTATAAAGCATATTTAAAGAAAAGGGCAAAAAGAAAGGCTTGTAAATCCATTAGGTAAATTAGATGGCATAAAAGTTTATCCCCTAGATGGCCTGGTAAGAGGCTACTGGCAGCCCTTTGTCTTATCCATCAGGACACGAGAACCTTTTCATAGAAGTTTGGTTGAAACTCTCATTCCTCTGGAAAGACTGAATTTGTAATTTTCCAACAAAAAGTTGCTGACACATTCCCAAACTCTTGCTTATGGAATTGACTTTTATTTCTGGTCTCAGATCCTGGGTGGAGAGAGACTTCTAACAGGATTGACAGAAATGCTTTAATTCAAGGAAGAACATGTGTAATTGATTCCATGGAAATTGGTGTTTTGGTTCGTTAGGTTAAATACAATGATAGGAACAAGGGAGAGAGATGCAGAGGGAATTAAGTGACCAAATAGAGGGGACTGATTACTGCTGAAGAGTGGCGGGGTGATTAGTTCCCCAGGTTTCGTGGAGAGCCCTGATGCGTGCAGTGTGTGCACCAGCACTCTGGTGACCACACACAGGGTGGTTCCCTGCATGAAGCTACCACGCAAAGGTGTGTGCTTCAGATACCGGCTATGTACTAGTTGGATGATTTTTTTTCAAGGTGTTAAAACACTACTGGGTGTTTAGTGTCAGTTTAGCTCTTTGTGAGAACTCTGGAGGAATTAAAGGGGTTTTGTTTGCCCCTAAATTGATTAGAGCCTTTTGTTTCCTGTGACCATTGCAGTATGACATACAAGTCCTGTTGTGGTTTAACCTCAGCCGGTGACTGAGCCCCACACAGCCACTTGCTCACTTCCCCCTGGTGGGATGGGGGAGAGAATTGGAAGAGTGAAAATGAGAAAACTCGTGGGTTGAGCTAAGAACGGTTTAATAATTGAAATAAAATAAAATAGTAATAATAATAAAAGAATACACAAAGCAAGTGATGCACCATGCAGTTGCTCGCCAACCGATGCCCAGCCAGTCCCTGAGCAGTGGCCCCTGGCCAGCTTTCCCCCAGTTTATATACTGGGCATGACGCCATATGGTATGGGATATCCCTTTGGCCAGTTGGGGTCAGCTGTCCTGGCTGTGCCCCCCCAGCTTCTTGTGCACCCCCAGCCTCCTCAGTCAGAGAGCACGGGAAGCTGAAAAGTCCTTGATTCAGTGTAAGCACTACTTAGCAACGACTAAACCATCAGTGTGTTATCAACATTCTTCTCATACTAAATCCAAAACACAGCACTCTGCCAGCTGCTGGGAAGAAAATTAACTCTATCCCAGATGAAACCAGGAAAAATCCAAAGGACCAGCTTGCACTAGCGAGGACAATGATTTCTCACTCTGGAAAAAGTGCCAGCACCGATTTTGTCATAAATAAATACCAATAAAGTTTAGACTCATTCACTTCTCAAATATTACATGTAAGTGTTGATGGACACTCAGAACTGAAGTAATTGTTATTTAACATGATCGGCATGTTGGCTAAGTAAATATAATTACGCTGGTAGAGACAGAAATTATCAGATGGCCAGGACTGCTGTGGTTAATATTTCATTTTGTTTACATGGTTTCACTGTAATTCACGAATGTCTAGGTGCTCAGTAGGACACTGTGTACTTAAAAACTAAGTGAATTGTTCCCTGAGTCTGCCTGGCTTTAATACAGAAATGCAGTTTTACGCTAATGGTTTCTTAACTACTCCAAACCAAGTAATACATTCGCTTTTATATAATTGCCTGTGAGGTACTGTCCTGGTTTCAGCTGGGATAGAGTTAATTTGCTTCCGAGCAGCTGGTGCTGTGTTTTGGATTTAGCATGAGAACAATGTTGATAACACACTGATGGTTTAGTTGTTGCTAAGCAATGCTTATCCTAAGTCAAGGACTTTTCAGCTTCCCGTGCTCGGCCAGCGAGGAGGTGCACAAGAAGCTGGGAGGGGGCACAGCTGGGACAGCTGACCCCAACGGGCCAAAGGGATATTCCATACCATATAACGTCATGCCCAGTATATAAGCTGGGGGGAGTTGGCCAGGGAGCAGCGATTGCTGCTCAGGGACAGGCTGGGCGTCAGTCGGCAGGTGGTGAGCGGTTGCATCACTTGTTTTTCCTGGGTTTTGTTCCTCCCTCCCGTCCCCTGCTCCCTCTTTCTCTCCCTCTCTCTCCGCCCCCCCCCCCCGCCATTACAATTTTTCATTATTTCATTTTATTTCAAGTATTAAACTGTTCTTATCTCAACCCATGAGTTTTCTTACTTTTGCTCTTCCAATTCTCTTCCCCATCCCACCGGGTGCGGGGGGGGGAGGGAGGGTAAGCGAGCGGCTGCGTGGATCTTAAACCACGACAGGTATATAGTTAGATACTGCATTTTCGTTTTATCTAAAATTTCATGATTATATCTTGGTCTGTATTGGAATTTTTAGAAATAGTGAAAATCAAATTTAAATATCTCTTTGCAAACACAGTTATGCAGACTTATGAATGAGAGAAATCAGAGGTGCCTTTCAAATAACAGTTGCTGGAATCGTGTTTTACTTTTTTAATGGTTCTTAAGAGTAGCAGAGGCAGTTGCCATCTAGGCTGGCTAAAAAGTATCGCAAGTTGCTGAGTATCATAAAAGTACCTAGAAAAATGGGAATTAATTATTACTGGGGGAGTATTGCAGCTGTGTAATGAATCCTGGCCCCAGCAAAATGCTGCTTGTTTCTGGTGTCTTTGTGCTGTTTGGGTGCTATCGGGTGTGCTGAGCACCAGGTGTTTCCCCTCGGAGCTTTGTTTGTTCGGGGCCTGTGTCGTCTAATCCCAGCCAGCAACTTAACCCCACGCAGCCGCTCGCTCATCGTCCCCGCTCCGGTGGGATGGGGGAGAGAATCAGGAGGGCAAAAGTGAGAGAACTCGTGGGTTGAGATAAAAACATTTTAATAATTGAAATAAAAACCAATGTAAAACAATAATAGTAAAAATAATGACAACAATAATAATAGAAATATACAAAGCAAGCGATGCACGATGCAACTGTTCCCCACCTGCCAACCAGTGCCCCGCCAGTCCCCGAGCAGCGATCCCCCTTCCCAGACCACACCTCCCAGTTTATATACTGAGCATGACGTCACATGGTATGGAATACCCCCTTGGCCAGCTGGGCTGGCTGTCCTGGCCACGCTCAACCCGCCCCAGCCCCGCGCACATCCGGCAGAGCACGGGAAGCTGAAAAGTCCGGGAACTGTGCGAGTACCACTTAGCAACAGCTAAACCATCAGTGGGCCGTCAACGTTCTTCTCATACCAAATCAAGTTTGGTGTGTCTGCTCTGTATGAGGACAGGGAAGGGGGAAAGTAACTGTCTTGTGGTTTTGTTCTCTCTTGCCTTGAGTATTTCTGGTTTTTCTTTCTTAAAAGTAGAAACCAGCAAGAAACGTGGAGTGAGATACATGTTGGTTTGGCTTCCTGAAAAGCTACTAGTTTTTGTCTTTGCTTTTCTCCTTGTAAAAGGAAAACCCAGAGGTTTTTTAGCTCTATGTGGTGGTGAACTTCTCATCAGGCAGTGGGCTGATTTTGGCTGGGATAGAGTTAATTTTCTTCAGTAGCTGGTATGGGGCTGTGTTTTGGATTTGTGCTGGAAACAGAGTTGATAACACAGGGCTGTGTTATCACAGCCTTTTCGTTCCTGCTGAGCAGGGCTGACACCGAGTCAAGGCCTTTCCTGCTCCTCACCCCACCCGCAATGAGGCTGGGGGGCACAAGGAGTTGGGGGGGGACACAGCTGGGACAGCTGACCCCAATGACCAAAGGGACATTCCATACCATACAGCATCACGCTCAGCATAAAAAACTGAGCAGAAGAAGGAAGGGGGGATGTTCGGAGCGATGGCGTTTGTTTTCCCAGGTAACTGTTACGTGTGATGGAGCCCTGCTGTCCTGGGGATGGCTGAACTCCCGCCGATGGGAAGCAGTGAATGAATTCCTCGTTTTGCTTTGCTTGTTTGCACAGCTTTTACTTTACCTATTAAACTGTTCTTGCCTCAAGCCACGAGTTTTCTCACTTTTACTCTTCCGATTCTCACCCAAATCCCACCAAGTGGGGAGCGAGCGAGCGGCTGTGTGGGGCTTAGCTGCCAGCTGGCGTTAAACCACAGGCAGGAATGGCTAAATGCTACATCCTCGGTACTCTACCAGTCTGTTTTGCAAGGGTTTGTTCATTGTTACAAGCCTTTGCTTGGTCAAAGGCTCATTTTGGCACAGTTAAACTGAAGGATTTATAGGTAATTATAACTCATATTAACTGATCTGGAAGTTCTTTTTTAGCAATATGTGATTAAGATTAATAGATATATTATAAGTGGTACTCTGGCAGCCAGCTTGTAATTGTTCAAAGGATGGTTTTTAAATTGGCCTTTTTGTGTAGCATATTGGTAATGGGTAAGGTGTTAGACTTTTTCAAGGCTTTGCACTGGGGATTTACGTTAGGCAATGGTGTTGTCACACACTTCCTAAGGGCTGGATCTCGGAAAGGCAGCTGGGTTCATTATATCTACTGAACCATAGCCTACTCTTTCTAATAGTAAACACTCTCCCAGTGGTATAGATAAGGATAGTGGAGAAAACTGTTGTTTGAAAGGGAGAAACTGGTGAAATACGGGAAGAAAAAAAAAATCTTTCACATGTGACTTGCTGTCGAGTGGGTAGGAAAAAATATTCTTGTGCTGCCATGGTGCAATAGGATGTCTCTTGAATCTACATTAAACACGGATCTGGCACCATGCAAACTGGTTGAAGAATGGGTATCCTAAAAATACACTATGACTTTATACTTTGGAAAGACTCTTCCAAATGCTATTTGAAGAGTAGTCCAATGATAACCTAACCCAACTCCTGATCCAAATGTGATTCCGAGATACTGAGGCTGTTTCCTCATGTGCAGCAGCAGGGTAGCTTAGGATGTGCTGTCCTCTCCGTTGACTCAGGACGGCTGTTTGTGGGGCTGGGATTAGTAGTTAATCCTACAAACTGGGACCCAGTGGTTTCAAGCGCTTCTGCTCCCCTCTCCTCCTCTGCAGGTGGATCAGAAACCACCTTCCAGGGACGGGAGCAATTCTGCATGGGGGACACAGCCTGAGCTGGCACTTCTGTGATGTGCTGGTGCATCCACAGCCTTCAAATGATTGCTAGAATTTCCTTGGTCTGTTTTCTGGACAAGGTACCTCTGCAAAACAGAAAATAAATTTACTCTTGTTTTTACACAGCCTGATTTTTCACCTAGAATGGGGTAGGTGCATATGTTCATGCCACTGCTGGCTTGGGAGGTGTTGAACTGATGCAGAACAGCTGAGTAGAGGCATGGGAGAAAGGGGAAATGTGTAGTTATGTTCTGTTTCATCTTTAGTATTGGATTGTTAGGCTATCGTTTTAAAAAGTCTAAAAGCTATCATGTTTAAAATCACTGTCAGCATCCCAACCCTAAAGGAGTTCCAAAGATGAGCTTGAGAACTCTATTAGGTATCAAAAATCATGGCTCAATGAAGATTGATTTATTTATGTCACATCATAATTTCCCTTTTCCCTCTGATATTCCACAAGCAATAAGTAAGATTCCCCTCCTCCTCTGGAGAATAGCCCCATCAGCCTCTGCCTCCCCATCCCCAGCTGACCCTCTCTTAGGTCACTGAAGCAATCAACATCATCCAGCAGTTATTCCTTTATATTCACTCTTGAAGTTTAGCTCCTTTTCCAGACCTGAGGAAGGTCCTGTTTGCCCACTCCTCAGCGTAGCAGGTGCCGGTGTTCAAACCTCTCATTACCTGCATCCTCAAACAGCTGCTGACTATGCCACTGCTACTTTATCCATAACACAGTTTTAAAGCTGTTTAAACCTTGCTGGCCTGTGTCTGGAGGACCAGAAGGCTGCTGGATGTCTGTTGTGAGCTTGCAGTATTGCTAGCTTTTTTTTTTTCCTCCACTCCAATTTGTAGTCTGAAGTGCTCTAAGTCCTATCAAAAGAACAACACAGTGCCATTTTTCCCAATGTAAGCGTGTATTATCACATGCAATGGTTATTTGTGCTGCCCTGGCTTGTCTGCATATCTAGGATACATGTCACCTTTGAAAACTTGAGCCGTGACGTATGTCCAGGTTCTACAAGAGCAGCAATCTGTCTCATTGAGCTGTTTCGAAATGTCTCATTTATCTGAGCTATCTTGACTTTTGAGGTGAATTTTCTCAAGACTTGTGCATGGAGTTGTAACAGCTAAATCTCTACCAGTTCTCTCATCCTCCAGGCATGTCAGGTTATTGCTTTAGATACCTGTAAACGTAACAAGTTGCAACACTCCAGTAGAAAAATGTGCTCTTAGCAGCTGCTGAAACTTCATTCTCAATATATTCATTCTTGTATAGAGAGTTCTGCCAGCCGAAGCATAAACACTGAGTATTACTTATGTCTTAAATAAGTGTCCTGGTTTCAGCTGGGATAGAGTTAATTTTCTTCCTGGTAGCTGGTAAAGTGCTTGTTTTGGGTTTGGTATGAGAAGAATGTTGATGGCCCATTGATGTTTTAGTTGTTGCTATGCACAGGTCAAGGACTTTTCAGCTTCCCGTGCTTTGCCGGATGCGGATGCGCAAGGGCTGGGGGGGGCCATAGCCAGGACAGCTGACCCAGCTGGCCAATGGGGTATTCCATACCATGTGACGTCATGCGCAGTATATAAATTAGGAGGTGTGGTCCGGGAAGGGGAGCTCGGGGCTCGGGGACTGGTGGGGCATCGCTCGGCGCGTGGTGAGCAATTGCATCGTGCATCGCTTGCTTTGTACATTCTGTTGTTGTTGTTATTACTGCTACTGTTTCACTTTGGTTTTTATTTCAATTATTAAACTGTTTTTATCTCAACCTACGAGTTTTCCCACTTTTGCCCTCCTGATTCGTTCCGCCATCCCACCAGGGTGGTGGTGGTGGGGTGAGCGGTGGGTGAGCGGATCTGTGGTGTTTAGTTACTGGCTAGGGTTAAACCACGCCAATAAGTTGAAAGTCTCCTGAATGACATACAGAAAATAGGTTTAAATCTCTTTTTTGTGTCACTGCTGAAATTCAGTTTGTAATTTTAGCATCTTAATTGGGACTACTTAGCTTTGGAGTTAATCCTACAGCTGAAGAATATGTGAAGAAAAATGTCACGTTCTGGTTACTGATACTGTAGTCTCTGAGGCCGTGATTTTGGGGCAGGGTGATGGTGGTTTGTTTTGAGCTAGGCCACGATAATTATAGGAAGGATTGTTCTAATACTTGTGTCTTAACTATGATTTGCCATTTCTTTTCTGTATGTGAATGCCAGTGGTTTTTGCTGTGTTTATCTAGACTGCTGGCGTTGCAAACATGCTTAGAAAGAAAAATCCATGTAAATACAGCTAATCAATTAATATGCATCTTTCTAGGCACAAAGGGTTTGTGGTCTAGTCATGGCACAACATTTTAACTTTTGAATGTTTAGCTCCAGCTTGGATGAAAGCGCAGGAAACATGAAAGAATAGAAGACCGAGCGCTTCCTCCTGTTAATTTACCTGTATATTTGCTTGCCTGTGTGTGTGTGCACCCTGGTTTCGGCTGGGATAGAGTTAATTTTCTTCCGAGCAGCTGGTGCTGTGNGTGGGGTGTGTTCTGGATTCTTGAATTTTTTTTTTCTTTGCTTGCGTAAGAGAGGTTTTAGTTTTCTTGCACTCTTTTGTGTATCTGAAAAGGTTTTTTAATTTCATTTTATAGGAAGAAAATGGCCCAAACTACTGCACCAGCAACGTCCATCCATGATGAGGACTCCTCCGAAAGCAGAATGGTTATTACATTCCTCATGTCAGCACTTGAGTCAATGGTTAGTAGAGAAGTTAAGCAGCTTCGTCCTAACTCTGTCTTGGCCTGTGCAGGATTACACTGATACATTGCCTTCCGCTGGGGAGCAGGAAAGATGTTATGTTATAACTTTACCTTATTGCATGCTGTCCAACCAGCTGTAACTCTGTCTCTTTGCTTGTTAGAAAATCATGCTAACAGTGTTGTTAACAGTCATCTTGGGTTTTGTTGTGGTGTGGTTGTTTTAAAAATTGTTTTGTCAAATAAACAAACGGGAAATATTTCTTGATTGCTCAGGTAGAGTGTGATGGAAGGGCAAGAGTATGTTCTGGTCTTTGTTATCTATAAAATAGAGTGAATAAATGGTCTTGAGGCTAATGCCTTGTCCTCAGCTGCTGTACCAATTCAACAAAACTTGTTCAGAAAACACTTTTTTTTTAAGTTGGCATATCACCTGTTTTGTAGAAGTTATTTAATCATTGTGAGGTGGGGTTTAAGGTTGGCCAGGGCTGTGAGTGGAAATGCCTGTCCTGTTTCCTTAAAGTTGAGGCACTGTCAAAGATTTAGTTCTTTAAAACTGTTTTCTTAAATGATAAGCCAGAACAAAAATTTTCTTCTTAGCAATGAAACTTTGCACGGGATGCTTATAAGATAATTGATTGCAAGCCTTTTTTCCCAATGGGTATATTCAGTTCCTAAAGGCTTTGTGTCACTTTTTCCTCTCATGCTGGTGTTGTTGATGTCTTTATAGCTTGCAGCAAACTCTGATCGGAGTTCCTAGGAGAAATCAACTTTTTGTGATCACTTCTTGATGATCTCACTAATTTTCTTAGGATCTTTGCTCTTTCCTTGCGCCTCAGGCTTCCTGCCGTACTTATTTGCCAGAAATTTCTCCCAGCAGAACACATGTAGGTGTTCACAGAGAAGGTGCAATCCTTCCATTCAGGAGGAATTCACCTGCGCCTGAGCACAGCAGGCAGGACAAGGCAGACTGCAGGCAGCCTTCCTGCTTGCAACCACACCTTTCTGAACAGAACGTGGTGTGTGATAAGTGTGCTGCGAATGAACAAAACTCCTACACGCTCTGTTGAAAGTTGGAGTAAGACATTCAATGTGATTATCTAACAGGGAAGTGATAATTTCACATGGATTGATGTCATAAATCATTTTAATTAAAAATGGTGCAATCTCTGAGTCTAGACAAGGCCTTAATTTTACTAATGCATCTACAATGCTTTCAAGATTCCTGATGAAAAGCACTCCAGTTGTATAAATTACCCTTTGCTGATGGCTGATATTATGTTACTCGCAGTACCTTCTGAAGGGTGGATGCTGGCAGCAGAACTAATAACTGGTTTACATGGTATCACATACATTTCTATTAACTGTACTCTGAACTATGGTAATAAGAGCTTTTTGTTTTTCTTTTTATAGTGTAAAGAACTTGCCAAGTCCAAGGCAGAAGTTGCCTGTATTGCTGTGTATGAAACAGACGTATTTGTAGTTGGAACTGAGAGAGGAAGAGCCTTTGTCAATTCTAGGAAAGATTTTCAGAAGGATTTTGTTAAATACTGTAAGTTTCAATGTTTTATGTTTGTATTTCACAGGCTGCTTAATGTGTATTGCATAATACTAATAACTTTGGGGAGCAAAGTTCTGTATATCATGGCCACATACTATAATTATGTTGGCTATGGCAAAACCAGCTGTTTAAGAACATAAAAACCGTCAGTAACAGTGGTCTTGTTTGGAGTGTTATTTCAACGGTGGCTGGAAAATTTCATTTTTTCGTAGATGTTTTCTTAGTTCAAGAAGAAGTATTAGACTGTCCACCCTCACAACACATCCTGCATTTCCTAGTGCATGTTAATTTTTCTTTGTATCCCCTCCTCCAAGTTTTTTTTTTTCCACTTGTGAAGGCTGGGCAGGACATTGAACAGGTAGTGGACTACTTCTGTCAGCTCAGATGGTCCTGGTTCTTCAGATCACTTCATGCCTTATTAAAGTAGATGCACATTTTTGACAAAATATTTTTTATGTAGCTTTTTTATATCACTGTTATTTAGTGGACAGAAGTATGTATCTATACCGTAATGACTTAAAATTACATCTGCATTACTTTTGTACTCCTTTAAGTACATCTAGGGTGTGTTTTTTTGTTTAATTTCATTTTTGTAGTAAAACAGTGGAACTTTTGTATTCATAAAACATGGTCCATTGAATACAGGACAGTATTTTTAGGAGTTAGGTTTCAAAGATTCGGTGACTCTTGGGGGGAGCGTTGATGTGCTCATTTAGGAAAGTGTTGTTGATGGACACTGCTTAATCAATAACAACATGTACATTTACCTGCCTAGGGAAAGGGAGGAGGTGTGGGTCAAGAGCAGGGTATGAGAGAAGAATCAGTCTGGGGCGGAGTTTAAAAGCAACAGCTGTAAAATGTTCTGCCCTGACTAATTAAATACTGTTTGGAAAGCAACTATGTTTAATCTGTAACAGAAACATTTGCTCCTAAAAGTCCTTTTGCTGCTAGCTAAAATTCTCCTGGAGGTTTTATCTCGAGGTCTTTTGTTCGTGGTGGGGCTCTGGATTTTTGCCACTGTCCTACTCACTTGGACAGTGACTTCCTGTGTGCATAAGTATATTTACTCTAAGGAAAGTCACCACAATGTGCATTGTAACAGATAACTGATATCAAAATGCAGAATTACGACCTCACTGAGGAATCAAGTATAAGATGGATCAATTCCTTTTTTATTTTTTACAGCAGCAGTCTTCTGGTACTGGTATTTATGAAAACTGTTAGCTGAATAATGGGGTGGAGTTCAGTTTTCACCTGATTTCTTTGTTGTTGTTGTTGTTCCTTAAAGGGCTTCCGTGAGGTCCTATGTACTTTATTTTATTGCCGGTACCGTGGTATCTCCTGATATACTGGAGACTTTGTATACTGGGCACATCTATTGGTAGGGAGTCTGAAATAACTGGGATTTGATGTTTGATCTCCCTGGCTAGATCTGTATTTCTGGTTCTGTACAGTGGGAAGCACTGGCTTCTCATCCATGCTTGTGTTCAACTGTATCAGACACAGTTTCTATAGATATATATGCATGTGTTTAAATCTTACATTAGTTCTGATCCTGATAATGCTGATCCTTTCCTTTATTCCAGTTACAAGGTACTTGTTCTTGGGCAGTGTTTTTGTACTGTCAGGCCAATGAGATTAAACAATATCCACTTTGAAAACAGTGTTTTCATTATGCTTCTTGCAGAACATCGTGGTGTCGATCTGTGTGAATGAAGCCAACTAACCTCAGTCATTGCTTTCATATCCCCCATACTTCCTGGGGAGTTTTGATGCTGCAGGTAGTTTTCTCCTGTTACTGACAAAGATGTTGATAATTCCAGAAAACTTGAATTCAGAACATCAATTTTTAGGAATAATAGCATTACGTATTCTGGCGATGCTGATTCCATCACTGCCTTTCACAACTTTGAATTCTTGATGAAGTTTATATTGTAATATCTTTTGATCTAAAACTTAGAACGGTGGAGGCAACAGTTCCTTTCCCCTCGCACCTTGTTTCTTCAGTTAAATAGGAAAGCTAGCAATAGACAATGTTAATTGCAATTTTAGTAGGTGTCTTGGAAAAATCTAGGAAGGCCACAGTTCTGTGTGTTTTTAATAAGTTAGAGCTGGGCCCTTTTTGTTCCTTTATGATTAATAAAGGCTTCCAAGAGATTCTTACATTGCTGTTGGAATTAAACATTTAAAAATTCGGCTGTGATGTCAGTCTCTGGAACACGTGGTGTTGACAATATTGAGAACTAGCGCTCCACTTGTGTAAGTCTCTTCATTTTTCTTTTAAGTGTGGAAACAGAAGTGTAGTTACTAAGCATTCCTTTGGTTATGTCTGACTCTTGTGACAAGCCAGCATGTGTCTCCAGTCTTTACTAAAAATAAGCAATGGGTTTGAAGCTTGAGCCCTCCAATTTCTGAAAACTCTTCATATTTACTCAAACTATACAAAGGAGCTGTGGGAAAAGTGGAAGTAATGAGTATAATGTAGTGGGCTAAATTGATGAAATATATATATGAGGTTTATGAAGGAAGTAGCATGTACACTTTCTAGCAGTATAGAACTGATAAAAATTACAGCAGTTCACTGAAAGCGGCACTGGAGTTTGGTTTCCTGTGGCTTTCATTTATAACGACTTTCACCCACATGGGTTCCCTAACGCCTAGCTGCAGGGGAAGGAGGAGCCCTGCACATATCTCGTGTACCTTGTTACCCTAAGAAAATGCATTAGAAACAAATGATAGCAATGCTTTTTTAATGTTACTATGGCTTGTGTAGTGAGTATTGAAGAACCAGTCAACAGGCATTGATTATTTAAAATTGGGTCAGATAATACATTCTTCTTAATTAAGATGGCTGTAAGCCCTATGTTACAGTGAAATGGTATGTTTCAATCAATGTAGAACTGCATGTGCTTGTACACATAGCATGTAACTTAGGTGACCTGCAGTGTCGGTTATTCTAAGCCTGTGTAAGTTTGTATTGTACGTAAAAAGAGTATATCCTTCGAGTGTCTGCTCATATTCAGAATATGGACAAGCATGGATACTTGTGCACTGTTAGCAGTCAAGATCATACACATCTTGCCCTACCAGTACCTCTTTGTTTTAGTTGCTGAACTAAACCTTACCCTGCTTGGGGTATTGTGTGGTCCTCAGTTCCTCTTGGATGGCCTCGGCAAGATGAAGTGCCTCCTTGCTGTCTGGATTGCTGTGGAGTTGTGGGTTATCAGCCATCCTGAATAGGAGACTTATTCCTGGGGTGTCTCAAGAATGCTGTTCCCTTCATGTATTCATCTTTGTCATCTTGGCAGTTTCCCTTGAGGTTTGGTCAAGGTGTGGTATCAGCTCTGTGGAATTCATTCTTATTTGAATGGAACTGGTTGTGGTTTATAAAACAAACAAAAAAACCAGAAGAGGCCTCATCATCCCCAGGTTGTATTTGCCTGTCAGAAGTGAACTTTCAGAAGAGCTTCCTGACTCAAAAACACCTTTTTGGTTATCTGCTCTGGACTTCGAAAGAGATTTACCCAGCACTGTGTGTTCCATCCCACGTGCCAAGGAGCTGATTGTTCTCCAAGAATCCCGGTTGCTTCTGCTAGCATTTCCACTGATACCGGCTGTTGCACCATCGGTATGTAGGTCGCACGGAAGCGTAATCCAGCTAGTTCTGCAACTCTGTCAGCTCTCCCAGTTATACTGCTTTTTCCTTGTTTGGTGCCAGGGCTCTGGGCTCACTTGCCTGAGGTGGGGCCATCTTGCATCTGTAGATGGTTCATCTTAGATGATAGGTCCTTTATTTTTAGGAGCCTTCATTTTCCTTCTGGTGGCCTCAGGTTTCCATGCTGATCTTAACAATGCATCTGGTATGGGCCAGAGTTTGGCTTCAAGTCCTGCTAGAGACTTTGGCACAATGTCTTTCACTCTTCTTGCCTGTACCTCGATGTCCATCCAGCCACAGCTTGCAAGAACTCCTTGTAGCTTCAAGAACGCTCGGAATCCGAGTGTTTTTAACGGGCGCAGCCATTCCTGCTGCTCATGATGAATGAATGGCACACGATGCTCCAAAGACCTTATGGGAAAGATTGCTCAGCTTTGGCTCCACAGTATCTTTGGTATGTGGATTATTGTTCCCTTTTGGATATCTTCCACCATCTGCAGTAAAATGACTCTTCCCATAAACTAGGCTACTGTGGACCCGCTTGAAGATCTGCAGCTAGGCTTCTGTCTCACTGAATCCTTCTGGCCTTTGAGCAAACAGAAGTATCAGGTTTTCTGGGGAATTCTTCTTCTGACATTGTGCTCCCTTATCTCTTCGACTCAGTAACTAATGTAATGCTTCAGCATTTTGGAGGGGGGTGGAAAAAGCAAACAAAACCAGAAACCTGAAAGGCTAGATCTTACTGGTTTCAAAAACAAAACAAAACAAATGGCAAGTCTCTAACTGGATTGGCAACTGTTGGACTACTTTGGCCCGCTGTAATTTCCACCCGAGTAGCTGAAGTTGGCATTTCTGGGCTTGTAGTAGCTTGTCCCTATAGTCTAGAGAGAATTAATCATCTCTGGCTGAAGTTATACTATGTCTAGGGTCTTGCTATGGTAGATGCTGACTTCCTGCTCCACAGCTATAATTATAGCTACGCAGTGACCGTCCTCACTTCAGGTTTTGGCTTTCACAGAAGCTGCTTTTCGCTGTGCAGGCTCTCTTCTCTGTGGAAAATGAGCTTTTTAGCTTAGTATCTGAGAAGATTTCAATTGCACAAAAAGACTGTAGAGCAATCCTTTGGTCTTTAAGGATGTGCAAATGGGATTCTGAGCAGTCAGTCTGTACCTCACATCTGGAGAGCATCAATCTACTTCATCCCTAGCTGTTCAGCCCCGTAGGCTGGAGGACGCCTGTGTGGGATTAAAGCAAATCTCTTACTGCCTAGACCTTGTTTTCCAGGCAGCGTCTTCCCAGCCATGCCAAAGAGGCACAACTCACCTCTTCTGTCTTTGTTTTCTGTGTTCCCTTCAGTGGCAGAATTTTGCTAGGCTGGGTGCTGACTGTGCTGGACACCAGCGATGGAAAGTGTCATGACTCTGTGTCAGCTTTCCCCTCTTTCCTTGCTTTCCTGATCTGTTTCTAGGGATTCTCCTAATGAAATCTTACTCTTGCTGTTCTCTGAGTGACAGAAATAGTTTGTTCTTATATTAAATGTTAATGTTTAAACTATGACCGCACAGGACACAGCTACTCAGATGTTCCAAGTGTCTGTCTTGTGTCCCTAGTTGTGATACGGCAGCACAGCAGAAGTGCTGTCAGTGAACATAGTGCGCTCCAGCTGGGCTTGGGGCTGTTCGGTGGTATCACATACACCGTGCTGAGATCCTGGATGGCTTTCATTAGAAGTGATGGCTTTGCTCCCTTCAAGAGATCTCGCCAGCAGTGAATACGAGCTCTGGGGTTGCTGTCTGCATGAGGACTTTCCTACAGAGGAATTTGTGGCATTGGCTGGAGTCACCCCCTATGGAAAATTGCGTACGGACACTACAGCCCTAAAGTCCAACTGTTTGAAGGCAGCAGCTTCCGTTGTTGGTTGTTTGCCTGTCATTATCTGTCTTACGCTGTTTCTTACTGACAAGAGGTACATGCACTCCAAATTGCCTGACTAGTAAGTTTTTTTTCAAACTAGAAGTATTTTGTGAAATAAAATAGTCAATACTTCTTTTGTGATTGAGGTTTAAAAAAAAAGTTAATATTCTCCATTGCATCACCATTGCAACTAGTTCCAATATTGGCAATAATAAAAGCAACGCTAGCAACAGGGCCAGATCTACAAAGCAACTTAGGTACCTAAAAATCTAGAGCAAAGCTTTGGAAAGTCTCCATGACATCTACCTGTAGGCATCTAAATAGCTCTAAATAGGATTTTTGTCTTGAACTGTGTTCTCTTTGGAGGTGACGATATCCAAAAAGCGTGGTGTAGAAATACATGACTGTCCTGGTTCCGGCTGGGACAGGGTTAACTTTCTTCCCAGTAGCTTGGGGGTGTGCTGTGTTTGGGGTACGAGAGGAGCGCTGGTGGCCCACTGATGCTTTGGTTGTTGCTGGGTGGTGCTTGCTGCCGGGGAGACTTTTGGTTTCTCTTTTCGGCCCCCCATGCCCTGCCACGTGCAGGGGCACCTGTGGCGGGGGGAGCACAGCCGGGCTGGTGGCCCCAGCTGGCCAATGGGGTGTTCTATACCGTGTGATGTCATGCTCAGTATAAAAACCAGGGCGGGGGGGGCTTGCCCCCCGGTTCGGGACACGCGGTCGGCGGTCGGTGAGCAGTTGCACTGTGCATCGCCTGCTTTGTATTTTCTGTTATTGTTGTTGTTCTCATTGTTATTATTACTGTTCTACTTTGTTTTATTCCAATTATAAACTGTTTTTATCTCAACCCGGGAGCTTTCCTACTTGTGCCCTCCCGATTCTCTCCCCCATCCCACCGCGGGGGGGGGGTAAGCAAGCAGCTGTGTGGGGTTTATTTGCTGGCTGGGGTTAAACCACGACACTGACTTCCGTATTTTTTAACCAAAACTCAGTAAAGTGTATACCGTGTTGGTATAAATATAAATTTTAACATGCTGAAGCTCTTATTGGCATGTCTTGCTGCTTTCTTTAATTTTTCTAATGGGTGAAGCTATTTACGTGTTTGATCCCGCCTGTGTCTCGTCTATGTACTTTCACTATAAGCAATGCTGAACAGATGTGGTGTTGCAGGCCTGAGAGCACCATGCACAGATCTTGTGTTTAGAAGATGATAGGTGGGAGTCAAGCTACAGTAGTGTGAATATTTTTACTAATTCAGTAGCTCTGGGTTAATTTTAGACTTATGCTTAAAAATGTCTTTGATTAAATCTGCTGAGATAGCCCCTGACACTGCAGCTTGCTAGTTAGTGTGTGTACTGTACTGCTAGTCTGGCATAGTCCTTTTATGGCACTTTATTTGGATGCTCCAGTAATGATGTAAATAAAGTATTAATACAGTTGATTTGCTTCTTCCTTACTGTTGTGATTACCCCTGATTATATTCTGTATATCTTACGTGTCAGGCCCGTAGTAATTCAGAAGCAGTATCTGAAGAGCTTTTCAGCTCTAAAGCGGAATGTCTCAGACTTGAAACTGAGTACACACTGAATCCCCTGACCTGTATGGAAGCAGCCTAATACCTTTTCAGTGTTACGCTAATAACAGAGGTTACTAGTGGGTCTAACTGCTATTGATTGTGTTTGTCCTTGTTACAATATCTAAAGGACAATCTTCGTCATCATCTTTGTCTCTGATTATGTGCTACGGTATTACAGTGAAAATACCATTCTGTAACTAGCTGACAGCTTTTTATGTTGCTCAGAGGCTAATCCCTTGACGCTCATGCAGCTAGTTTAAAAATACCAGTTCTTTTTGATGATGATGTGCCAGTGTGGAAACTGGTTTCCCACAGTCATTTTCTTTGGCCTTAAACTATTCTGTGGCCAGCTGAGCCTTCTGTGGCTTTTGCTGCTCCTGAAGCTACAGAATATTTTGGAAGAGGAGTCATTAAACTGTAGACATAAATAGTAAATGAAAGAAAAACAATAAGAGCCAGGCGGAGGATTAATCCTGACAGAAGACTCATGGAGTTGCATGTATGCCCTAACTAATCTGTTACCTATTGTAAATGCAAGTGGGGGGCTGTATCTATGATTCTTGCTTTAGCTTTGGTCTTCCAGTGCACTTCAAAATGGGTACACTTTACAGAATGTGTACTAGGAAAAAAGGATGTTGGAATAGTTGCTTTTTAAGCTGTGACTGTCAGGATGCTTTCCTATTGCCAAATTTCACACCTCTCTAACTCTTGACCTCTTTTCTCAGGCTAGATTTGCTTCCAGCTATTTGGGAGTGGCCTCTTTAAAACAACCTCTGCTAAATGCTTATTCTGTTTGAGAATCTGCTGGAACAGGCTCTTCCCAGTCACTTTCAATGAGAACTTACTCAGCTGTGACTCTCGGTTGTGTTCCTGAGTTTTCACCTCCCTTTTTGCAGCAGATGACTTGGAATAACTTGCACTTCTCCAAATTTCAAGACCAGAAGAGATAGATGACTGCTCCTGGCCACACTGACTGTAGCCCATCACCGTTTCCCAGACTAATTGTGCTGGCAAACACGATGTATTTGCTTCTGTCATGTCTGTCACTTGGGAGTTAAGACCTTGCATCTCTGCTAGTGGAAGGGATCACATGAGTGTTCCCTTGTCCATTTTACATTATGTGAGCCAGGTTGCATCCTGCCTGTTTAGTGATGTGTTAGTGCTAACCTGGCCGGCTCTGCCTGGGGTTAATTAGGGAACAGTTTCATAATCCTTTTTGCTAGGGAGAGCTGTGGGCATGGTATCTGCTGCCTTCCTCTTGTGTATCTCCTTTTCTCTTCTGCAGCTCTCTGAGCAAGATGGTCTTCCACATTTGTGCCCAGGCCTCCGTATGACTGTAAAACCTTGGCTCTGTGAGTTAGTTCTGGGGGTCCCCATCTCCCTAGGGTGCTACAAAGATGTCCGGAGGGCCCTGATTGCTAAAGCTTGTCTCCTATCTTTGTTTGTTTAATAAAAAGCATGAAGCTTCAGATGTTCCCGCTGGAAAGCTAGGACACTTTGCTACATACATCGTGACTGCCTCCAGCACTCTGGGCTTCTGCTTTCCCAGTCTCTTAAAGTATTTACATCGTACTCTGTTTATTGGAAGCACTAGTTCACATTTTGCATCTGTTTCTGCCCCACCCCTAGTTTTTGGGGGAGTTTTTCTGGTGTGGTTGTAACTGCTTGATAAATTAACTGAAACTGTGTTCATTCTTGGAATCCTCAAGAGCTTTTTTGATTTAAGTTTTAAGTTTCAATCACTTTCTCTTTTGTATTTGCAGAATGTAGCTATGAGTTAAAGCATCTACCCTTAAAGACTTTATCAGTTTATTACTAATAAATCACATGCTTAGGAATTAGTTTAAAAATAACATTCCTAGCACTCAACCAGACAGTTGCAGTTACGAATAATAAGAATAAAATCCAAAGCAATCATCCCTGTCTTTCTTACTGTAAGATCTGCTTTTTTTTGCCATTGCTGTCTCCATTTGAGCTCACTTACATTGTTGAGTTTACAGTCCCTTTCTGCCTAACCTTTTGAAATGCAAATAATGTCGTTTTTGGCTGTCCCATGCTGCATATTTCTTACATATATTAATATGTGTTCATTAGCTGAACTCCACATTAATAGCCTAGATCTTCATGAAGGACATGGAAATAATTCTCCTGTCTTTTAGCTTTACCTTGTGGCCAAGGTGATTGTTCCTTTTCTTTTTTACTGCTGTTCTCCTTCCCTCCTTTTTTCCCCAACTTCTCAGACTGGTAAAGGGGCTTTACCTGAAGTGGGTGATGGGCAGCCCTGGCTAGCCATGCATTTTTGATGGTCTCCTTTGCAAGCCCTTTCTCATGGTATTAGGCGTGAATTAATCTGTTTTTCTTAAGTTTTATGTTACTGGCAGTTTCCCTTGTTTTACAAAGTCAGTTTACCCCTTTTCCCAGGTTCTCAAAATGAAAAGAAAAATGCATTTTCAAAACTTCTGTTACATAGTTAGACACAGGTTATTTTTAAAGAGTTTTATAAGATCACTTTCTGCCGCCCTTCCTGAGGGGTGTTTCCTTTGCTTCCATCGTCTGCCCCTCTGGCTCGGGAAGAGAGCCTCTGTGTCAGGCAGAGAGCCTCTTGCAGGTCGTGTGCCCGTCCGGATGCCTTTTCTTTCCAGCACCTTTACCTTTAGCCATGCCCTGCCTAGCTCAGAGCTCCGTGCTCTTTTTCTGGGTTTATTTCAGATTTTGGTAACTGGCCTGTTTTACAGCCTTATTAGAGCGAGGTTGCTTGCCTTGATTGTTAGAAACCTTTCATGTTCTGTCGCTGCCTAGCCAGTTAAGGGGTATGAACCTAACAGCTAGTTTAAAAAAACTTGCTAAGAAAGTTCAGTCCCATTTCAGTGGAGACCACCCATCTCGTTCCCTCAGAGTCACAAACAAACAGAAAATTACTGTAGATAGCCGATCTTTTTGAAATTCCCTGGATCCTAAATTCTGCCTCAGGTGATTTGCTTTTTTTGTGGTTTAAGTGATCTTTTGATAATCATAAAATGATTTTTCTTTAATTTGAGGTTATTGTCCAATTTCCTGAGCTGTAAAACTGGATGGCCTTAAAAAGCTCACAGATGAACTGGGTGGATGCATTATAAAACAAAGCAAAATGCTTTTAGCCACACACGCATTTACTTTCCCTCTTTCATTTCTCATAGTTATTTTCAGAGAGTAATTGTGGTGAGAGCTTCGACAGAGTAAGTTTTGTAGCCTCCAACAAGCAGAGATGTGTCTGTTGGTGCTGCCAGGAGGGGATGAATGGCTGCTAGATTTGATCAGTTGTGCAGAGCTCTCATAAATCTTACTGTCTTTGAGACTTGATCTTGTTTGTCAGACTTGATTGAAATTGGCCAGCAAACATGGGAGAGATTAGGGAGGCAGATGCATAATGCGAGCTCAAGAAAATGGATAAAAATCATGTAATAAAAAACAATGATAAGGGTTTCTTCTAGTTATGAAGGAAAATTTCTATGTGTTTGTGTCTGCTTTTCATTTTAATGGGAAGCGAGCAGTGCCGTCATCTTATTTTTGTTTTGCTTATTATTTTTAGAAAGTGTGGGTATGCTTTTGAGAAGCTACTGGCAGTAAAGGCATTTTCAGTGAATGAGTTTCTTACGTGGTAAAAACCCACCCAAAAAGCAACACTGCATGTAGCTATAAATGGAAACTGATGTCTCTTATTCCCAAGTCTCCAGGCAAACCTTATCAACTGTCATTAACTAAGCCCCTGTGTTATGGGTAAATAATAATATTCCATTTTTGCATTATTTTTGTGTTATGGTAGGCCCTGTGATATTGCAGAGAAAGCAAAAGTTTCAGGCCTGAAGAGTTGGAGAGCTAAATGTCGCGTGGAGGTGGGTTTCCAGGGCACAAAGCAGACGTGTGACCTGTAGAGGAAGGAAGAGGTTCTCTTTTAAATGAAGATACGAGTTTCTAAGATGTTAAATGCATTTTTACTAAAATCATTGCTACTTCAGCTCATTTCACAACCGATTTGTAATCAGTTGTTCAAACTGATGTTTGTTTTCTCGTTATTAGCCTAGAATTATGATGCCAGCAGTACTGGTAATGCAAATAGCAGGGTTTCAGACTTACCCTTGTGCTTGCTCACGGTGAAGTCATGACACAACTTCAGCACTGATCGTTCTCTTGCCTATAGGAACAGAGATCTCCCTTGCTTTTTCTTTCATATGCAGAATATCTCTGTTGTTTTCCCCTGTTTTTTCTGGGTGATTCTCAGTAAATCTTTGCAAGAACTGAATGATGAGAAAGGGAAGCTGCCACCTGAAATGATCACTTCTGTTTGCTTTTTAATATTGGAAGCGTTGTTATTCCCTCACTCCTTTTGCAGTGACTTTTGCTCAGAGACTAGAACAAGGTGTAGGGCTGAAATCTCTGTTCTGCGTGATGGCTTGTTTGCAACTCCTCCTGTCTGGCAATAAGAGATGTGTACTTAAAATGTCTTCTGAAAGATATAGGAGCTGTTGTGGAAAAAGTCAGATCCCTGCTATAAAAAGTTCAGCTAAGCACATACAGCATAAACAAAACAGGATATAACATAACTGCTGCATAAGACATCATGCGTAGCACTGGAGAGCTATGGGACCCTCCACACAGGCACTTTACCTTTTCCCTGGTGACTGTCTTGGTCCTTCTTTTCTTGGCAGTTTTGCATTTTATTTCTACTGTATTATCCTCTCCTGAGATGAATAGTGTTTTCTACCTCTTCATGCCAAAAAAAGTCTGCTTGGATGTGTCTCTTAATTCATCATTCTTACACCTCAGAGGGTGGTAGTTACAAAGGTTGTAAGGAGGATATAATAATTTTGGTGTGAATTTAAATTTGCTCACGTACATAGATAAGTGCATTTGCTTCTAAGGCAAATAAGTTCTTACGATTTTCTGGCAGGAATCCTTCCCGAGTGTCTATAGTCTAAACTGGAGGGACTAGGTACTGGGAGTTTTAATAACTTATTATTTTATTTTTGTCTTATTTTTATAAATAACTGCTAGGTGTTACAGAAGAGGAGAGGGCTGCAGAACTGCAGAAAACAAAGACTATACCACCTGTAAACAGACTGACGGATATTGTGGAACTGGAAGCTCTCAGAAAGTCTGTGGAGGACTTTTTCTGCTTTTGCTATGGTGGGTGCTTTAAAGTCTTCTAAATAGCTGTTCTGGATGTCTAAAATTTTATTCCAGTTGGGAGGAAAGTACGGCATGATCTTAGCCTTCCAAGTTACTGCTATTAAGGTGATAAGTTTAACTTTTAGTAGCCGATTCCAAAACATACACATGTATTGGATGGGTTTTTTCTTGATGTGTTTTGTGGGGTGTGATTTGAGATTATTGCACAGCACAGCCCATTTGGTTTTCTTTCAAGAAAGCCTCTGTATCTCAGTGGCTTCCGGTGCGTGTTAATGCGAGCAGTACTTAAGTTCCTGGAGAGATTTGCATCTGCACCTTGCTTTCGCTCCAGTCCTCTCCAAAGTAAGAATTTTTATGAAAGACTCGTCCTTTTGCTAACTGGAGCGCTCTTGGCCTCAAAACAATCTCCTTTTATTTTTTTTTTCTAGGTAAAGCTTTAGGAAAGTCAACAGTGGTACCTGTGCCATATGAGAAGATTCAGAGGGACCAGTCTGCTGTGGTAGTGCAGGGCCTGCCCGAAGGACTTGCATTTAAACATCCTGCAAATTACGATGTTTCAACCCTAAAATGGATTTTGGAAAACAAATCAGGGATCTCATTTATCATCAAAAGGTTATTTGCTCTCTCTTGTGCTAATCTGTCCACTTTGGTTTTGTACTTAAATTAAGTCCAATTAATTTTAATTTTTGAATACATTGCAGCCTGTTGCTCTTAAACAGGAGTGCTCTCTCTTTAATGTTACACTACCAGCTAAGTAATGATGTCTTTACTAAAGCTATGGGTTTTTCTTTCCATATTTCCACACAGGCCTTTCCTAGAGCCAAAGAAACACCTTGGTAAGTTACTACTTACTCATACTAAACAGAAACAGATCAGAATTTTAGTTTAGATGGCAATATAGATACAAGATTTGGTCATGTGGATAAAGTGGCAAACTGTGCAGAAATTCCTAGACTGTGAGTTGCCTTACTTATGGAACTATAACCTTTTCCTGTATGCATTCTGCCAGGAGCAACTAATTAGAGATAACATTTGTTCCATTGCATTCTTCATCCTTGTACTGAATTTAAATTTAATGTGAATTGGATAGTATCCTAGGGAAAGGAGAATTGAACTGATGAAGGACTGTGCATTGCATTTTTAGAAGATGCCAAGACTTTGCTGTGCTCCGTGTTCCAATACATAACTGATTTTGGCATTTATATCTCATTTTAAAAACTGATCTAATCTTCTGAAGTGGTTAGGTGTTGGAGCTCCTATGAAAGCCTCTATGTATGAAAAAATCTGAGCCAAAGTGAGTTTTTTAAAACTCCACAAGGATTCACTTCTGGCTTAGAAGAAATCCCTTCTCCCTTTCCTTTCATGGGATCATGTTGCTTTACTTGCAAAATTTGTGTATGTGAGGATTTGTTTTATGAAGAGGATGAAGCAATCTCTACATGAATGTAATCAAAGAAGAAAAGTTTCATTTTCTGAGGTGAAAGAGACAGAAGTTGATGCTGGATTAGTAAAATTAGAAATGTGTTTCCTGTGCCCAGTAAGAAGACTAGAAAGTGGGAAATTAAAGAGATTCTGGTATTAATATGTATCTGTTGAAAAAGTAAGGCAGGTTTTCAGTGTGGTAAATGACTTTCTATAAACATAATCTACTTGTGTCTAGCTGTGATTTAGGACTAAGCTGGAATCTCTTTAAACAATCCATTTTCTTTTAGCAGAGTTTAGGTGGAAGATCTGTTTAACTTTGTTTTGCAAGATTTTCACTTAGCATCATGAAAGACAGCAGTGAAAAGCAAGGTGATACGCACATTTGAAGCAATTTTATATTGGTGTTGCTTTATAGATTAATAAAGCAATTTAACGAGAGATCTCGCCTTCATATCTGTGAATACAGAAAATATGCACATATGCTTGTAAAATGTGAACAGGCTTTTGCTTCATGAAATTAATGTTTCATTTGCAATTTGTGTTCAGGGTAAATAGAATACAGGAAATTCAAAGATTGTCTTTTAACTTTCAGGAGCTCATATGACAGATCCTTCACATTCAATTATACCTCCAGGTGGAAGGTGAATTTAAAATAATGTAGTTTTTTTTGTATCAACTATATATTTTCATGTAGTTTAACTTTCTCTTATTGTGCTTTTTCTGTCCGTCTGACTTTTGGATAACTTTTGCTTGCCTGGGATTATAAAAAGCATGAAGTTGAATTTTGTCTTTCTTTGACCATTATTTGTGGGGAAGCTGTTACGAATTAAACAGATGGCAAAGTTTCCCCTTGGTTTAATTAGCCCAATGAGTGTTTTAATTCGCAGTCTGTCAATCAGGGATAAGTTTGTCATGTTTTATGATATAGAAGTGATGGGGAACAGATGTAATGTTGCTTCCTTCCCCCTCCTCAATTAAGAAATTAAAATAGATTTTTTTGTTAGTAAATGAAGAGATCTGGAATAAATTAAAAATTGGTTAATGTGAAAACAGGGAACAAGTGTTTCTGTGCTTCTGAGTTTGCTTCTCATTAAATGGTAAGCATGCTTTGAATATTGTGTATGTCCTGAAAATGTAGAGATGGGAGATTCCTGGCAATTCCCTTGAGATAAATCAGATAAGCTAAAATGCAGGGTTTTTTACTTTTGTGTTCCTAGTTGGAAAAAAAATACTGGGAGATTGATTTAACTTGAAAACCTGTAAAGCTTGAGGAACTTCCCAAAATGTGATATTTGTTTTTTATAATGTCAATGTGCTTGACTTGTTTATTTTTGTAGTTGTCTTCCTATTCAAGTGAAAACGGAACCAAATGAGGACTCTGGTATGTTCAAAATTTTGCCCTTATTTGCAAGAAAAATAAGCAATCAGTTTCTGTTCAAAAGGCTGAATTTAAGCAAAGATAGGAAGCTCCAAGAAAAAAGCAGCAAAAAGACATCCTTTGTGAGAAAGAAAAACTTTCCTTTCCTTAAAAATGTTCACTTTTCTGTTGGCATCTTTATCAAGTATTTAACTTTAGCCAAATGTTTCCATTTCTAGGAGGAGGAGATTTGTAAAATTTTGTAGCCTAAAATAATTTCTTTGTAAAAAGTTTAGTTTTAAATGGAGAAGAAAATCCTCTTGTTTTTTATTTTTTTTTGTTCCGAGATCACTTTGTCCCTAATGGAGAGAGAAAAACTTGGTTTGCTTGTTAATATTACTAACATACTGAAAATGACAGAACGTCCATTTTCTAGCTAAAATGGAAATAAATAGCAAAATGTGTTATTGATTGTTAAAAAAATGACCAAGCCTTCCTAAGCTCTCCTGCAGGGAGGACGTGATCCTGCAAGGCACTGTGATCTGCAGCAGAGCAGTGCTTAAACGTATGCTTTGAGGTAAAGGCATGAATAATCCCGTTAAAGCCAGTGAGACAGGTGTGCCTGCAGATAAGCTTGTGACTTTCCCTTTTGTTGCGTTGGGCTACACTGCTCAGCATTTTGTATAAGAATTAAGTTTTTATATTTAGTCCAGTTTTTTGCTCTAGTTCTTTGCGCTTTCCAACTTTAAACTTGTGGTTTGGAAACCCTTCATTAATGGTCAATGGTTAACATTTAGCTTAACATATGCGAAGAGCTATCTTGAGCTTTTTGTCAAGTCCCAGCACTTTCCAGTGCTGCTTTCTAGGCATTTTAAGTAATTTTCCTTTTGTTGGAATGTTCTGAAAACATTTTAGGGAATGCTGTGAAGGCTAATGGAGGGGATAGTTGGCCTGAAGGAAGGCAAGAGCGGTTGAGGACCTTTGGTGTTGCTCCATCAGCAGCACAGTTTGATGCAGACTGTATCTGAACTTGGCTGTACAGAGGAGTGAGCAGGAGTAGGTCTAGAATTACTTTCAGCACAACGAGTGTTAAAATATATTTTTTTCTGTTGTGGTAGTGGGCAAAAAAGGAAGGAGACCATTCTTTCTAATTCTTCAGATCCGAGATAGCATTTGCAAGGATGCCTAGTTTGTAGGGAAGCACTCAATCCTGAATCCCTTCTGACAGTGACCAAACGGAAGCATAAGAAACCAGTTGGTCACTTTGTTACCGTTGTCTTAGCTCAACAATTGTTTAGTGTGTCAGCACCTCAAAATTTTTTTTTTTCTTTTTTTTTTGTTCATAGAGAACATCTATGAACATCTATGTTCATCTTGGTGGGTGTTTTGTTCGGGTTTTTTAAAGAATCTGGTTATTATTAGTTTCCTATTTGATTCCTTTGTTGCTCCTACAGAAATTTCTTTGGAAATGGCAACAGTGACAGTGAAGGAGGAATCAGATGATCCTGACTACTATCAATATAATATTCCAGGTAATGATACTAGCTTTCATATGTGTTTATCTCATAAAAGGGTTGATTGCTTAAGTGTTGCTCTCTCTGTGCCTCTCTTTTCTCTTTTTGCTTATTCTTGGTTGTTAAACATGCAATTATTTAGCTCTGTTATGATACAACATTTCCATGCTGGCTATCATTTAAATTATTCTGAAGAATACCAAGAAGAGCTAAAGTGTAACTTCAGCATACCCATGTGTGTGTGTTTGGGCTGAAGGAGAAATTCCAGGAGTCTTTTGAACTGCTTGGGTTTTTTTCTGAGGGTCCAATATGTAGACTCTAATTCCAGTGACCTCTTTAAACAGGAGATAAACCGTAATAACGGAAGTGTCTAGAGCACGGCTTGGATCTTTTCTTCAGTTTAAAGTTTCAGTAAATTTTATAGTGTATCAATCACTTTTCTTCTATGAAATGACCAATGTGTGTCAAAATGGTATTGAAAGGCTTATATAGACAAAGCATAACGACATTCGTGAGGTCCATGACTCGGGCTCTGTGTCTGTTTTAAGGTATCTCTCGGTTGCTTTGCCTCATCTCTATGTATCAGGTTAATACTGCACATCAACCTCAACTAGGAGTGAAAAAAAAAAATCATTACTTCTGTAGGTTGAAATGAACAGCAGTTAAGAAGTCCTGATTATAAGTGGTGATATAAAATAACTGGAACCCTAAATTTATTATTTCAGCCTGTTTGCATTTGTCATTAGGTTAATTGAGCAATGCAAAGGAACACAGGCAAGCTGCCATGCATCTCTGAAGAATAGTTGCATGTTCAACAATGAAGTGCAAACCAGCACATCCTTTCATTTTGTAATATTGTTGTGGTTTAACCCCAGCCGGCAGCTCAGCCCCACCCAGCCGCTCGCTCACTCCCCCAGTGGGATGGGGGAGAGAATCAGAAGGGTAAAAGTGAGAAAACTTGTGGCTTGATATAAAGACTGTTTAATAGCAAAAGCTGTGCGTGCAAGCAAAGTAAAATAAGGAATTCATTCACTACCCATCGGCAGGCAGGAGTTCAGCCATCCCCAGGACAGCAGGGCTCCTTCACGCGTAACGGTTACCTGGGGAAGACAAATGCCATCACTCTGAACATCCCCCTTCCTTCTTCCCCAGCTTTATATACTGAGCATGACGCCACATGGTATGGAATGTCCCTTTGGTCATTGGGGTCAGCTGTCCCGGCTGTGCCCCCCCCAACCTCCTCGCTGTGGGGTGGGGTGAGGAGCAGGAAAGGCCTTGACTGTGTGTAAGCCCTGCTCAGCAGGAACGAAACATCCCCGTGTTATCAACTCTGTTTCCAGCACAAATCCAAAACACAGCCCCATACCAGTTACTCTATTAAGATTAACTCTATCCCAGCCAAAACCAGCACAAGTATTATATATTATTGAGATAACATCTTTGTGCATGTTTAGACACCAAGATTCTTGAGATTATTTTCTAATGTGCTTTAATAACTAACTACAAGATTGTAGAATCAATATTCTCATACTGGCACGTTTCAAGTAATGTAAAATCTTAACCATACAGCATAGCAAAATGTAACCACTCAAGTTCAGAATTTGAAAGGTGAATTCTCTGCTGTTAGGATTATCTTTTCTTCATATTTGTACATTGCCTAGCCTCAGGGGATGGGGGGGGGGGTTTACGGGCACGATATAATGTAGTAAAAATAGATAGTTTTCTGGAGACAACCTAATCATTGTTCCTTCCAAAGCCAAGTCCTGTCATCTTTTTGCTTTTCAGCCCCTTGTAGCTTTCCATTTCATGCATAAAAACAATGTCAGAATTTGGCCAATAGCCCAAAGTGTAATCCAGTGCTGTTAAAAGAGAGTCTGTACTGAAATCGCTTCCTTACAAAATAGTAACCCATTGTGCTGCAGCGTGTTTGACTGAGCTAAAAAATCCCGTTTATACAATATGCATCCATAGTAAAGTCTAAGCAATGTGGATTTGGAGGCGGAATTTCTCTTGTCTTTTACAGAACCCCAAATTTAAATCTTCTGATTGGTGAAGAGCAGTATGTATTTTTTTCAGATAAAATGGTGCTCGATTAATAACTCCCCTTTCCCCCCGTCTTAGTGTAGTCCTCCAAACTTGCATTTAAAACGGGGCAAAACTGAATATACTGGTAGAAGAGATGGGGTGCTGTGAGCTAAAAGAGATGTTACCATGTCGTGTCATGCCACCTTCCCCAGAGTAAAGCAGCTTCCCCTTTGTTTCTTCGAGTTGCTGATGCTCAGATTCAAGCCAAAGGTTGTACAAAGTGCAGAGAGCTATAAATTCAAGAGGCATATAGGGGTTTGTGTGTGCATGATGGTGCTGTGCAGGGAAGTGAACCTTGGAAAAGTACAGTTATCCTGAGGTGTGCTCCTGAGGGATGACGCAAGTCTGCCGAGCATTGCCTTTGTAGAGACGTGCTGCGAAATAAAGAAAATGGCTAGGGTCATAGTTCTTACTAAAAATATCCTACAGCAAAAGCCAGGCTTATCGATTTATGAGAACAAACAACTTAACTGTCAGAGAACAGCAGTCTGCTTGGGGCTTCCTGGAGAAAATGATTTACAGATGAAATTTCACGGTTATTGTTTTTCTCTGCTTCCTCTCACAAATCTGTAATGCTGACCAAAGTGCTGTGAGCCTCGGTGGCACGTGAAATCCTCCTGTTAATCAAATGGGGAAGATTATATCTGTAGGTGGACGTTCTTTTAATCTCTTATTATCTCATAGTAGGTTGCAGCATTTGGATGTCGCCATGAGTTAATACTGAATTACTAAATTTAGAAATGTTTTAGCAGTACACAGTAAGAAGACTGAGAAATGGGGACTTCAGCCATCAAAAACTTCATGTGGGTGTTTTGACAGAGTATTAGGGGCAATTTTCCATCAGTGGGCACTAGGAGGGCAGGGTGGTTTTTTTCCAGTATCCTGGACAAACGTGAAGGTCACTGCAGTGTTAAATGCTTTGGGTGACACCAAAGACAGCCTGTTGTGGAGGAAAGGTCCAGATTTTTACTGTTGACTACATGAGGAAAAGGACTGAGCAGAGATCTGCAGGACTAAATAACACATACTAGAGCATTCCAGCTATCACAGTTAATACTCCTGCATATACCTTATCTATAAGTACCAGCTATTATGGCTCTTATGAAAAGAAATATTAGTTAAAATGCTGTTTGAGTTTAGTGGTTGAAATGTGGTTTAGTCCTTGAAATGTGGTTTGTACTCTTAGATTAAGCATATTACTATGCTGTGGGAATAGATGTTTCCATGGCTGTTGCAGAGGGACCGGCATTCATTTCTGCCCGAGCTCCAGACCAGCTGGGTATGTGCAAGGCCTGATCCTACAGCCGAGTAGGAGGGCGTGTTAATGCAAATACATCTCGGTGCCCGTAAATCCCCCTGGCTTCCATACCAGCTTCCTTGCATTCAGGGGACTGTTCAGCTGATGCATAAATGTATTGTAAAGTAACAGACACGCATCTTGGCTTCTTACTAGAAGGCTGTCTACAAGACCCAGGCTATCTTGAAGAGTTTCTGTGGAAAAAATGAGGTCAAAATACCATCAGTACCAGAATGAGAGCAGCTCTGAATCAATTAAGAGCTATACTTTTTTTTTTTTTTTCCCCAATTTACAAAGAAGCAGTAATATGTTAAGAAAATTCCTCGGGCATATGTACCATCTTCAATCCTGTTCATCAGCACAGAGTAAAACAAGGCTTTTTGGAGACATAGCGCACGCAGAACTGAGTAACTTGCTGACTAAGGACCAAACATTTCCTGAAAGAGGCATGTTATCCCATGAATTTTGTGGATGCAAGTCTTCAGTTACCACTGACGTCTCAAAGTTAAAACAAAGAACTGGAAGCAGAAGGAAAAGGCTATAAACAATGTGTCCTGTGAATTGGCTGGTTCAGTTTATAAACTGCTGTCTAATGAACTGACTGGTTTAGTTTATAAACCACTTAGAGTGAGTAAACAACTGCCTAACATCTTTTTTCTCTAAAGCACCATGTGGTTGAACAGTGCTATCAGTTTTGGAATTTCTGGAAATGTCAGAGTGAGGCAGTTAAAATATAGGACATTCATCCAAACCCAAATGAGATTGCAAATACCTTCTGCTGAAAAAACAGCCAAAAATGGGAAAGTAAACTGTGCTTTTGTTCTTACTCTGGAACGTTGAAAGTCATGAGCATCTTTTAGCATGTCTTTAACAATAAAATATTTCTCCTTTGGAGATCTCCCAGAATACCAGAAGTAATGTCCATTTTAATGGGGCTAAAACTGTAAAGCTGGGCTGGCAGTACCCTAACCTCCATAATGGAAGACTCAGTGTGTAGATACTATCTTAAACCAAGAAATTCCAGAGAACACATTGAGAAAACAAGAAAGCATGATGTTGTGCTTCCTAAAGGCATTCTGGTACGACCCTGTGTCGTGGTTTAACCCCAGCTGGCGACTGAGCCCCACGCAGCCGCTCGTTCACTCCCCCCTGGTGGGATGGGGGAGAGAATCGGAAGGGTAAAAGTGAGAAAACTCATGGGTTGAGATGAGAACAGTTTAATAATTGAAATAAAATAGTAATAATAAAAGAATACACAAAGCAAGTGATTGCACGATGCAGTTGCTCACCACCTGCTGACTGATGCCCAGCCAGTCCCTGAGCAGCAGCCCCCGGCCAGCTTTCCCCCAGTTTATATACTGGGCATGACGCCATATGGTATGGGATATCCCTTTGGCCAGTTGGGGTCAGCTGTCCTGGCTGTGCCCCCCCAGCTTCTTGTGCACCCCCAGCCTCCTCAGTCAGAGAGCACGGGAAGCTGAAAAGTCCTTGATTCAGTGTAAGCACTACTTAGCAACGACTAAACCATCAGTGTGTTATCAACATTCTTCTCATACTAAATCCAAAACACAGCACTCTGCCAGCTGCTCAGAAGAAAATTAACTCTATCCCAGCCGAGACCAGGACACCCTGGTAATTACAGGGTAATTAATTGTTCACATTGCTGTTGTCTGAATAGCGAAAAAAAGACCAAAAAAATGAGCATCACTGACGATGCTAATCCATGAGATGATAAATCCATTGCTTCTGCCAAGTGGCACAGGTTTGCCTGTGTAGCGTTAGGACATAATCCATTAGGAACCGAATCTGAGGGATTTGAACTCGGTGTAAGTAAATGGTTTTACCACTGTGCTTGGTTTTTGCTTGTCTTAGTAATGTGGTGTGTATGTATCTGCCTGTAATGTGTATGAATGCAGTAAAGTGGAAACATATCTGTTTTTTCTTTAATATCTCCTGGTGGTAGAACTTTCAGAATTTTTTTAGATTTAATTTTGTAGTCTTTACTAAATTAAGCTAGCAGAATATATTGTTTTACACTTTTTGATTTCTGAAACAATTTTTTCATACTGTTTTTTCCTCTGTCAAAACTTCATAATATGAAAAAAAAAAGCTTCAAGTTTCATAAAATTATCTGTGTGGGTCAGTTAAAAAATCTGATGGATTTACTATGTGTACTGTAGGTTTTATTGACATTAGAGATGAGGGGATTGAATTCTTTGTGCTTAATCTCAGGGGCTGTAAGCCTAGTAAGTGTATCTCTTTAACTAGAGAAATCTTTCTTTAAGTTTGAACATGTCAGAGACTCCTATTTTTCCTTTTTTATTTGTGTCACAGCATATATTTGGCATTAAGATAATGCAATATAGAGACCATTGCAGAATATGTAGGTAAAACAATCCTGTCGGGATTTCTGAATGTCCTGGTTTTGGCTGGGTTAGGGTTAAATTTCTTCCTAGTGCTGTGTTTTGGATTTAGTGTGAGAAGAATGTTGATAACATACCGATGTTTTCAGTTGTTGCTAAGTACCCTCCTAACCCAAGGACGGCTCCCATGCCTGCTGACTGAGCTCGGTACACAAGATGGGAGGGAACATAATCAGGACAGGCAGCCCGGCTGGCCAATGGGGTATTCCATACCATGTGATGTCATGCTCAGTACATGAACTGTAGGCGTGATGCACGAAGTACCGATCGCTACTTGGTTATCGGTCAGCGTGGGTGGTGAGCAATTGCATTGTGCATCACTCATTTTGTATATTCTGTCATTATTTATTATTATTTTCCCTTTTCTGTTCTATTAAACTGTCTTTATCTCAACCCACGAGTTTTTCTCACTCTTACCCTTCCGATTCTCTCCCCGTCCCACTGGGGGAGTGAGTGAGCGGCTGTGTGGGGTTTGGCTGCCTGCCAGGTTAAACCACGACACTGAATTAAGGAATAAACACAAAAATATATGCTTACAATAGGATATTTGCTTATAATGGGATATATGCTTCTGTGTGTTATTGCATTATGAATTATAATAATTGCATGTTCAGAAGAGTTCTTACGAAATGACTCTCCCATCTGGTTGCATACATGGAATACGCTGATTTAAATAAAAGCAAATTTAGTCCATGGAGATGTTTTCCAGCACACCCAGGGAGGCTGTGTTCTATTCCCACTCGCCCACAACAATTGCAAATCACGCTATTTTGATGAGAATTTCTTCTCATGTGGCCTAGAGCACCTAGAGCTTCTGCCTTGCTCCTTTTCTTCCCCGCCGCTTTTTCCCCTCTTTGGACTTTGGTCTCGGCTGTGCCAGTACCACTCTTTCTGGAGCCGTGTTTTGAACCCAATCGGGGAGCTCCGAGTTAAACAGACAAACAGAAAAAAACCTCACCACCAGCAAAGAAAAAGTGGCAGGAGCAGGTTAAAGCAGCACTTACTGAAAGAAATGGATGTAAAACAAAGAATCTTGTATAGGTTCCTCACTTGAAATCCTGTTAGTTTAAAATCCCTTTGAAAATCTCAGCAAGGCAGAACTGTCTCAACCAAACATTATTGTAACCACCTAATAATCATGTTTTTCTTTTAAAAATTTAATCCCTAAATATTCATTTTCTTAAATAACTCATGGTACTTGATACTGTATGTGTACTTTCAGTTGACTGAAATACTTAAGTCTGATTGTGACAACAGTCTTTTCTATCTTTTCTTACTTACTCTCTGTATGAAAAAATGAGTTTAAAATATTTCATTTGCCTTGTTAGTTAACAGTAGCTTTTTTTATTGTGAAGCTATTAGTATTCATTGTTGATACTCTTCTAAACCTACCTTAGAACAGCCATAATTTCTGGGGAGGTATATGATCCTCTGCAGATTGCTTTTGCAAGCTAACACAGCAATGATTCTATTTTTGCAGAACAATTAGTCCAAATCCTTTAGTTCCAGTTAGTCTTATACGTTCCCGTATGCTGCACATAGGCTAGTTTTATATACCTATGCTATTTTTTGTGGTATAGAATGATCTCTTGCTCAGTGTGAAGCCATTTGTTCTGTAAGCAGTTTGCTCTTTTCAGTGTAACTGCAGGAGTGCCAAAGCATTAAGCAGTAGGATTTTAGGGTGTTAATTTAATTTTTTAAGTGTCGTTTGTGTGCTGCTTTCTGCAACAGCCTTTTTAAAGTAGTCCATATACAGCCATCAAAAGAGCTGTTGTGATGAAAAGCAAACAACCTTGAAGTGTCGTAAATGATTTTAATCTCTCTGAATTTGTCTATTTAATGTAGGTAGAAATTTTAAAGTCAAAAAGGACTCCCTAGGAATACAAATTTTAACAAACAGGGAAAAGATTTAGCTGATTAAAAATTCATTGAAAAAAGGCAGAACCATCAACATTTCATGTTTTAAAATTAGCTTATTAACACAAAAAAAATTGAAAACCTGCTGTTCTTCATGAGCCTCTGACTGTTCAGTAGTCCAAGAAATGCACACCCCTGCCGTTAGTCCCTCAACATTTTTATTCTGTTGAACTGGATGAGTAAGGATTTATATATTCTTAATATTTCACACGGTCTTTCCTAAGTTAAACATTACAGAAAGTATGAAATGAGCATATGATATATGAAGTTAAGAGTTATTTGGCAAATTCCTCTATGGACTGGGAAAATGTGTTTGTTGTGAGACACAATTTAAAAGCTGTTCTCTTTGTTCCCAAGCAGGTACTTCTGAAACGTCGGAGATGGATGAAAAAATTGCTCTTGCAAGAAGTTACACAGGTAGATCTTTTAGTTGTATTTTATTCACATCTGTTTTGGAAATGGAATGTGTGAGTTTTTCTTTTCAAGGCTCTGCTTCCTTGATTTGAAGCAAGAGTTAGGGTATTGGAACTTAAACTTAAATGACAATTTCAGTTGCCTTAATTTTCAGGCATCCAAGTAGAGAGACACATAGAAGGGAATCTCATTTCTTTTCTAAATTCGAAAAGGAACATCAGGTTGATCACTAAAGCACGAGTAATTTGTGCAAGTCAATATGTTTCTCATGAAATTCAGTCTGTTTCTTAAATGGTTATAAAGTTTAATAAACTTCTGCTTATGTATCATGAGTACAACTTGATCATTTCTTTCTTTCAGCTGTGTGTGAGATGAATGGGTATGTACAGAACAAAGTATGTGGAAAGTCTGCGTTTAGTAGAAGGAGTTCCTTATTGTATATGAATAATATGTGAAATAAATTTACTCCAGAATGGTACATTTTTTCCCAGCTTCTTACAGTCTGTATTAAAAATACTGGTTTGTCCATTTGCAAACACTAGAAAATACTAATCTGCATTTCAACCCGTGAATTTCTTTATAACGTCAGAGTGCTCCTGCTGTCATGAATTTAAGATTTAGAAATTGAGCCTTCTGTATGTTGTTCATGTGAACATTATAGTTCTGGATTTTTCGCTTACAAAATTCCTTGCTTTGAATAGTTGATATTAAAAGTTCCTTTTGTATTTTTATTATGGTATGTTTTTTACTTTATATTTGTCTAAAGGAAGCCACCAGGGTTCTGATTGCAGTGAAGGAACAGATGTGGAAATACCGGTAGAAGGTTAGCGATATGAAATGTTTTTCATGAGAATAATTTAACATCATTGGATATTCTTTTGCAGAAATATTTGAAAAGATGGTACCTTAATTAAAGTTGTACATCTTCTCCAACCATTCTCTTTCCACATTTCCACAAGGTTGGCTTTTGGTTTTTTTGTTTTGTTTTGCTTTTAATCTCCCAAGTCATGCCACTCTGTGGTTTACTATAAGCAAGTTGTGATGGGAGTCATCATTCTTTCAAATCATAAATTGCATTTGGAAGGTGCTTGTCACCCAACATTTAATGCTTTTATGTGGTGTTAAAAGCACATCATTCTGCAGCTAGCTTCATTCTGAGTCGTGAGTATTTTTTGGATGTTAAGGCCAAGTTATGCTAGCAGCAGTACTCATTCTTGCAAATCCCATTAGTTTTTCTTTGAAGGTAAATATCACCATAGTTAAAGGTACCGTTACATGAAATTTAAAAACATTTCTCTTGATAAAGGAGAATAAAGTTCTTTGGTCATGCTGACTGCACTATTAATTCTACTTATTTGAGAAGAAATAATCTAGGGACTTTGTTTTCCTAAGCATAATGCCGTGAGCTTTATGCCTGACCATGAAGAGACAGCCTGAGGAAAGGGACGTGTGATACAAAATGACCGAGACACTGACTTTGCTTTGGTTTTGACTATGTAGAATTTTATATGCTGAGCGTGGCCCTTTGTGTCAAAATATGGTTTTGTTACACACCCTTTTCTCAAATCTGTTCTCTTTTACAAGTTTCTGTAAGAGATACGCTGAAAGTTGCACCCTGGTTTTGCTGAATGGAATAAACCTGTTGTTTGTGAAGGTTAATATTTATGAAAACGTCTATAGGTGGTGATTAAAAATGGCAGGTAACAGTCTAACTTAAATTTTATTTGTTGTTTAAATAGACATAGTGTAGGCAGTCTTGTCTGGATTCTGTAAAATAAAATTATTTATTGCTGATCCTCACAAAAATGAGTAAGAAAGAAAAATTGATGACAATGTTTGCGTTTTGTGAAGTCTTTGGTGTATATCGTTCTATTATTGAAGAAATAAGTATAATAGGCATTTAAAGTTCTTCCAAAAGTTTGTCTCTGAAAGCTACAGGCTGTGATGCAGAAGATTTGCAGAAATAATTGTTTTCTGCAAAGAAAAACATCAGAGGGGTGTACAAACATATCTTTTGGTGTATATATCACCGGGGGTTTTTGCTGTGCTTCCCCTCCAGTAACCTTGTCAAGATGGTGAAGAAGGAAGTGGCAAAATTAACGTGTGCCTGGAATCCCCCAGATTAGCTGTAGCTGATAAAGGTGTCTGAGGTCTTAGAGAGATTGGATGAGTGGGGAGCATGGTGTGATTGAAATTCAGCAATCAGAAAGTTACGGTTATGTGCATCAAAAGAAATTGTTTTAAACTAAATGAAATCATGTTTGAGAAACTGGAGACAGTGCTAGTGAATGACAACATTTGGAACTCTGAAGAAGGCTGCTGCTTAGGAGCTGTGTGTATTTACCTAAGATCAAAAAATACCTAGTGATGATAATACTTTGTTAAAAAAAGCCTTACTTTAGTGTTTAAACCAGTTGGTTTAATATGACTTAAGAAGAAATGTCCCATCTGGGAGTATTCTTCCAAAATTTTGTTACCATCTGCTTTGACATTTTTGCATGTTTGTCTTAATTATGACTATTTCTCAGGGATTTGGTACTGGACTAGATGGACCATTTGCCAGTCTTCGTTCTTAAATTTCCAAAAAAATTTTTTTTTTTTTTTGAACTTTTCTGATGCTCTCAAAAAAGATTCTAAGTGTTATCAGTTGATGTGGTAGTTATTTTTATGACCATACTTTATGTTCATGTCTACTAAAAGACCATTACTTCCTAATTCTTTCCTTTTGTTGTACTTTGCATTTGCTAGTTTTCTACCCAGCACTCACTCTGAATTAGATCAAAACATCACACTATGTTTTCCATGAACTAGATGGTATATTTGATATAGTTCAAATATACTCCAGTTAAGGTGTCTCAGTGATACTGCTGAATCTCTACTACACACGACATCATGTGAAGAGCCTTTGAAACGGAGATTCCTTCAGACTTGCTCCCAAAGTGATATTGTACTTCCAGCTTACAGAGACCTGAAAGAAGATACTCTTCAAAATGCACAAGTGCAGCATTACTCTGCCAGAATAATTAAAATATATTCCTTCATACACTGCTACTTAATTTTGAAATAGTTTCCAATATAATTAGCTTAACTTTTTTAAACTTTACTGCAGTTAAATGCACATTGCTCTTTGTCCCACCACATATTGATAGGCCTAATCCTGTTTATTATGATGGTGCAGACTGCCCCAACAAAAGCATTGCGATTATGTATTTCCCCTCTCATTTTTCACTCTTGGCCTTTCAGCCTGTTATGGAAATCATGATAGTGCCACAACTATGAGTCTGTATAAATGGTAAAGAAATATATCATCTGTAGGGGCACACAGCCTTTGTTTATATTTTCAGTAATCCTTGATAACAAAGGGAAAAATTTTTATGATTGTATTAATCCTATTAAGCCAAGAATAAGGAATTTCCTACTGTCATTAACACCAACTCTGCACTGCTGCACATGCAATTTAGCAAGTATAATCCCCACCTCCTTACCCTTGTCTAGAATTGCTTAAAGGCTTATGGTAAAATATATTTGCTTCTGTTTCTGTTGCACGCTGTGAATGCAAAATGTTTCAGTGATCCAGGGGGCTTCTTGGACAAGCGTTAGTTTAAATACAAAATCACGGAGTGTTTGGTTAAAAATCTTTTCTGTCTCCATCATTCAGCAGTCCTGTTTTTCCCCCTTCAGATTCCTCCCAGCATGCCCCTTCAGAAACAAGTGAGGATCCTGAGGTCGAGGTCACCATCGAAGGTTAGTTCTCCAGTTCATTGATTTCAGTCCGTTGGGCATTTTTACGTCCGAAAAATGCGTTACAATGCCTGCACTACTTGGCACTGAATAAATAGGATTATGTGCCAGTGTTGACTGCAGTTTGGATCGTGCACTGCTTGGTAAACATATCTAGTCCAGAAGTTTTATAAAACCGCAATACATTGAAGCATATTAGGCTTACTGGGCTGGTTTCGAAATGATGCATGACAGAGATTTGCATCTTTCACATATTTTTCAAACATTGGTAATGAAGAATACTCATTATTTAACAGCCATTAATTTAGATTTTAAAAAGATTTTACAATATTTCATTCTGAAGAACACGTTGTTTTATAAGCACACTGTAGTTACATAAAACTTCTAGTTAACACTAGCTTCTGGGAAGAATTGTACCATAACAGAAATGATGTGTTATGGGTGGTATAAGTGAAGCTTCAATTTATTGTCTAATATCGATAAATATGAGATAAAAACCTTTATACTTACCACCTCCCTTTCTCATCTAAATGGCACTAGAGCCACTAACCAGTGTCCATGTTGTTTTCGTGTTAGGATGTTGGTTGGAAGTCAGCTGTATTTCTTGTATTTGTGAATTACATGTCCTGTAATTTAAAACACTTCTGAGACTGGCTTTTGCAATGCTTGATTCTGGAATGGGTAAGATTAAGACCGCCAAATTAGCAATTTAGAAATTAGGCAATGCCTAATGTCAACAAAGTTGACATTTCTGACATTACTTTCACCTTTTTATAATCCAACAGTAAATAATTCTTACATTACCTCAACAGAAAAGGTAATAAGAGAATAGGCATTAAGTTCTGTGTATATGTAAAAGCCTTTACTACAAAAGTAAAAATGCTCTGAAAAGGTTTTCTCTAACAGAATGTAATGCAACTGCATAGGTGCAAGAGATGTCAATATGTAATACTATTCTTCTGAAGTGACCTGGGCAGATGCTATTCTGTATGTGAAATAAACTTTAATTTTCTTTGTCTGCTTTAACCATTCCTTTTCTCTAAGGTTGCAGGTATTGGTAATTGGACAGTCTTTAAAACTCATTAACTGGTAGGGGAGATAGTATTTTGGATTGGGAAGTGACTGGCTAAGTAGCAGCTCACTGAAAAATACCTGGGGTTTGCAGTTTCCCCCCTCTGTCTCTGTGTGTTTGAGGTAGGGCTGACCTGTTAAATGAATTTCAGTTACATCTATGAGTTTTTACATTGGTTTGAAACTAGTTTTAGTACCTTTGAGCTTCTCAAGATAAAGGTACTTAGGTACTGTGTTTCAAGACTTATTCGTGGAAGGATGCTTCTAATTACGTAAAAAATGTAGTCTATGTCTGCACAATTTATTTCCTGATTTCTTTTGCTGTTGCATGGTCATTTTATGATCATGAGATCTCCAGTCGTGTTTCTGAACACAATACTGTTTTTCTTAGGAAGCAGAGAAGAAGCTTTGCTTTCTGCTATCTTATGCCTTGTGCTGGCTCTCTTATGCAAATTGTTCCTACACAGGCCAGTAGCTTTCTAAAGTTGCTCAGATAAGTAATGCGTTGCAAAATTTGATGCCCCGATAAAGCACAGTTCAATACTTGCATTAGAGCTTTGAAATTCAAAGCAGTTCCAACGTTGCACAAGAGTTCTGTGGACATTAAAACAGTGATATTTTTATGCTTTAAGATGATGACGACTACTTGCCCCCTAACAAGAGACCGAAGAACACCGAGTCAGCTAATGAAGCTGCCAATACTGGGAGAAGAAAAGTGAGAGAGTTCAATTTTGGTAAGAAAAATGAAAGATTATTTTGTCTATCTGCTTTGTTTTATAAAAAGGTACTAGACAATTTCACACAGCAGGAGTGAGACATGCCAGTGTGAGTATTCATTTAAGAGCCCAGAGCTCTTTGAAGATGTATTGCAGCAGTATAATCATCATCATAGGCTACCTCTGTTGTTTCTCATTACTCAAAGTGACCATCTAAATAGACACTGCAAGTAATTTAATAAAATAAAAATAAGTCTAGTTTTTTGTCAGCTGATTTCTTGGGCAAGAAGATAAGGCTGAATTTACTAATGTACTGAATTACAGCAGACCAGAGATCAGGATCCTGTTGAGCTGGTCTTTGTTGATATGTTCTGTGAACAATGAAGATGTGCTGAGGGGAGCCACATTTGGGAAGGTAACCAAATAACTCCGTTTTGCCGAGTAGCCTGCCTTGATCCCTGTGGACACACAAAAAGTTGGCATCTTTTTGGTAGAGTTCTTTCATGATACCTTATGTAGAGTTCTCACTGCAGAAATGCATCCCCAAACTGTAGTTATTCTAGTTAAAGATACTCTCCATGTGATTTGTTAGTTTGGTTTGGTTTCTGGGCAGATATCCCATGAATCTGTGTACTTCTATAAGGTTCTGGGCAGTCAGAAATATGTCCTTTGGCACAGTGTTTGAGATGTTTGTTGGGAATGCTGGGATTTGAGGTAAATTGAAAAATCCCCGTGGAACCTCTTCTGACATCTGTTTTATGTGAAACATGTTATTTCATGCTAATTTCAGCGAAAATGAATAAAACATTGTTGAGAGCTCTATTCTCAAAAGATCATTAATACTAATAGGCAGTTCCACATGTAGCATTAGTTAGTTTTGGTTGGGTCAGGAAAATATTATGGCAACTTTAGTAGAGGAGAAGATTAAACCATTAATTCTGCAGAAGCTTTTGCTCGAATATATTCCCTTAGTAGAAAACAGCATCTAAGCTTGGCAGGCCAGCAGTGTTTGAAGGGAATAAACAGTGAGGTTGATTAGACATGGAGAGCAAAGGTAATAAAATATTAGGATGATAAAAGTTTGAGTTGAGCTTGCAATGTTGAAACACCAGTTAAACAACATCTCACAGCTTACCTTCTCGCTCTTGCTTCTGACGTGACTTGGTAGATTATCTCTCTGGGCTGTTCTCAAGAAAACTTTGCGTTTAACCACCTGCTGTGCAGCTAGATTACAGGGTTTTGCAGCTCCCGGGTTATTCAGAGATCTTTATTCCTGGGCTTCCTAAATTGTATTGAGGTTCTTGCCCCTCATATTCACTTTTGGGGTTCACCTACAGAAAGTGGTATTTCTCTACAGTGTTGCAAGGTCTGATTGAAAAACAAAATGAATGTGAGAAGCTTTGGAGAAATAGACTTCATTTGCTGTAATGAAAAAAAGAGCAACTGTTGGTAATGGCAGTGCTGCTGTTTGGACATTTCAGAAGACTTTGCACCTTTGTCTAATGAAGTCTAATATTAGATAATTGGACAGGAGAAAGGAGGTGTTTAATTCTATCATGAATAGCTGCGGAATGACAAAGGCACATGCACTCAGAAGACTGGAAAGGAGGTATAGATGCTTGAGAGAGAAATCTGTCTCATCTGATAAGGACTTTCAGTATTGATGAGATCCAGATGTTTGATAGCTGTGAGCTGGGGAGACTTCCTGCATGTCCTAGTTGAGTCAGAGATCAGGTACCCCAAGTGGCCTGAGAAACAGGGTGAATAACGTGCTGTGCTCCTAGTTTCGTGGAAACAGGAAAACAAAGTAGAAAACAAAATAATTGTAACCAGCAGGGGGAAAGAAAAGTGTCCGGTAAAATGTTTGATAGAAATTGATCGTCTTTGGGAAGGGAGATTGGATTTCAAAAATACTTCTGAACCAACTATTTAACGTTAAAAATATCTTTGCTGAAAGGAACAGACATTGTCAGTAAAAATCTCTTCCCACAACTTTTTTTTTGCTTTCTTAGAGATTTTATCAAAAGCTCAGAAGCTTCAAGTTGTGTCTTGCAGTTGTGTCATACCATTTTAGTGGGAAAAAAGTCCCCTTAGCTGTTGTCTCACTATGACAGTGATGGAGACGCTGTTGAACACAGGTTTTACCAGCCTGCAGCCTGCTGAGACGTGCTGTGTGCTTTCCATTTTATTTCCCCACAGAGCACCGTGCGGCATGTTGATGGGAATAGGAATGTGCTTAGTGCCTGAGCATCATTTTGTGTGCACTGTGCAGGTTGCCCCTACTAGAGTGGATGTTATCTGGAGCAGAGAACGGGGTGAATTGAAGTGACTGTGGACGTTTCCAGGATTGTTATTTAATTGGGATGGTGTTTCCCATGTATCAGAAGATATATAGAGAGGAATAGAAGGAAACCACTACTTATCTTGGTGCCTACGGGAGAACTAAACTGCTTAGCTTTGTGGTACATCTTCAACTTTGCTACACAAGCACAAAGTGTGTGACAAAAGAATGTTTTTACAGTAATTGGTCTGAATCCAAGGGGTTAATAATGCTGACAATCTGATTAAAAATAATGCCAGTTACCTGATAACCCCTCTGAATTTTTTCTCTGTAGCCTAACTTGGCAATTTACTCTCAAAATACAAAAGTAGCTAAAAAAGAGTGTGCTGATCAAAAAGTGAAGCAGTTTGTGATTTTTTTTTTTCAATTGCCTATTCTCTGTGTGTCCACTGTTCCAAATAAACATGCCTGTTTTGTCGTGTATTTGATTATTAATCCCTGTAGTGTTTCCATTGGAGGAGGAGAGGCATGGAAGTAGTTGCTTGAAAATATCCACATGGAATATTTGGCCAGATTATGGGGTTTGGTAACTGAGAAAAATGAACCCTTGACAACTAAAATGGCCCCTGTAGGAACGCTCTCCTGAGCATGCTAACAAGCAGAGGGAGACCAGGCTGGGTGGGAGCAACTTCTCCTAAAATTGCAGCAACAACCAATATTCGAAACAGTATTATTTGTATACTTTTATATGGTTTCTTTGTAATATGGCATGGCATTCTTTCTGGCTGTTCTCCCTCTGATGAAAACCAGCCTGAGTTTTAGAGAAGGTTGTTTGCTGAGTCTGCCTTAGAGCTTGAACTGAAGGGATCTCAACTCTGTGACACTTTCCCCTGGGTTACAATCTGGAGACACACAGGTGCCTTTCAAAACCCTTGTCCCAGGACTGTCCATGTGTGTTCACCAGCTCTGTTGAGTAAAGCAGAGGTTTCCCTTTAAACCAGTAAATCCTGACTCGTATTTTACTGACTGACTGGTAAAGCTGCTGTTAATCCATTGTTCTGTAGGTCAACAAAAAATGCAGTTGGTGGTTGTGCTGGAATCAGAAAGAGCTTCATCTGGCTATACATCTGAAGTTAGAGGGAAATATTGCAAGGTTGAAGTGACATGGGAATAGAAGACATTGAGCTCAAGACATGTTTATCAGCTAAGAAGCTGCGTACTACAGGATAGCAGTAAAAAGGGTGGCAGAAGCAATTATATAGAATTATCCACAAGGATGTTATTTCAAAATATGAACAGGTTAATTGATGTAGGTGATATGCCAGGTCACTAGAACAAAGAGTTTCTGTCTGGATGAGAGGCGGTGTGCCAAAACAGCCTTTCACCTCTAAACAATGCTTTGTTCTTGCCCACATCTGAAGCGTGCTGTTCTCTTGATATCCATGAAATTACATTTAAAAACTATAAGCTTAAAAATGGCCACCAAAGTTGTATACATTGGTCTGAGAATGATACACACTCAAAATTCAATCCTCTCTCTTGTCTAATACAAGAATTTTTTGACAACTGGCAGCGTAGTAGCTTGAATGGCTTTATTTTTTGACCTCTGCAGTTACTAGATTCAGGTCTTCAGTGTAAGAAATAAGCTGTAAGTACACTTGCTTATTAACTCATTCATAAAGGCTAGTCAGCATCTGGTACCATCTACAAAAGAGTTGTGGCATTTTCCTAAAAGCATTAAGATAGTACAAAAAGCTGTGAAAATGTGTGCGCTCTGTCACAGGCAGAAAATTAGATGTTAAAATTCTGCTGTTTAATCCAGCTCTCCATGGAACACACGATTGGATTTGGATAACTGCTGTCTCGCAGTCTGCATCTTTTTTCAGAAATAGGATTTATGGGGATGTTTTGCAACATCAGAACTTGGAGAAATACTGGGTTAAGGTAGAGGATGGTGTGATGCCTTCTAACCCAGATAGCTGTACAGATTTGTGCCAACACAACTTCATGTACTCACCGTAAGCTCTGTCAAGTTTCACTAATTAAGCTTTTCAGCACCCAGATAACTATCAACAGTGGCTGCAAACTGGCTTTACCCCTGATGGTAGTGACCGAGCCACCAAAGAGAAACCATTTTTGGAGTTACTTTAGCAGTTTTATGTCCTTTTATTTTTTAAAACTTAAGATTTAACACCTGCACAGGTTTTGGAGGTAATCTTAAACATTTTATTCTATCCTTTTTCTTTCTGAATGTATCCATGTATTTTATGGTCTAGCCTATACCGTACTCCACAGGCACCTGTATGCAAGCGAGCAGTAAAAGCGCACTGCATATTTCAGTTAGTGGTAACATAGATTTTACAAGAGATTCTCAGTTTTGTTTGTACTCTGACATGTCATCCTCTATTCTTTGCAGAGAAATGGAACGCACGAATTACAGACTTGAGAAAGCAAGTTGAAGAGCTGTTTGAAAAAAAATACGGTATGTGTTGCACTCCTTTCCAAACAATTGCCTCTAGTCCTTTGACACTGTAAATCACAGCTCTTTGGCATGCGTCTTGTTGTGGGCTCAGGAGCACACCAGTAGTGACAGCACCAAAGGGTTAAATATTATTATAAGACCTAAAACTGGGAAAAGGAGCTTTTTTGATAAGCAGAGTAATTTCAAAATTGGCTGCCTGTGTTTGGCACCTAAGTGCGAAACTTGATGTTATTTTTCAGTTGTGCTCAGTTTCCTGAAGCTCCAGTGTGCTCATGTCTGGGGCCACCCACATTTGAGAGAGCTGGCCTTTTTTCTGTAATTACACTGAGTCCTTAAGTGAAATAATCTTTTAAAATGGCTCTGGGGAGAGGTTACCACTGATTGTTCCTTTCAGATTATGATTGATTTACAGTGAAACAACAATTATATATTAATGATTCTTGGAGAGAAAAAGAATCACATGTGTTAGACTTTGGAATTTGTCTCCAGATGTTGCACCTGGACATATTTTGTGTCCACATATCACAGACTAAAACAGCATCAGCAAAAATTTCAAAATAAATGGTGGTGCTCCTCTGCTGTGAAAAGTGGAAGTGCTTTCAGAATGGACCTTGTGATGTTGGAGTTACTATGTGTTTTGGGTGTGACTATCATCTGACATTTAAACAGCCCACTGAAAGCAACTCACACCAAGTAAAAGCAGTTCAGAATCTGATTCACAGTAATTTAATTGCTCTAGAAAGGAGCATCATTGTTGGTGAATTGCTTTAATTTTGGTTTTGGTGTTTGCACATAGCCAGCCTAAAAATCTCCTCTGGAGTCTGTTGAATACAGAGCTATTCCTGACTTTCCATAGCAGGCCAGATGGTATTAAATTATCCCCTTTTTCCCTGTGGATGACAACATTTCATTGATTCACAAACCAATTCCATCAGATTCCAATTCTTTCTGTCTGTATGGGCATGCAATTTCCCATTTACTGAAATGAGTTATGGATGTCAGAATTCCCAGAATGCTCCTCAGATTTGTTGGCTTCTGGAGTCCCAAAGTATTTTACCAACGTCAGTCATTGTCATCCATTACAACTGACATGTCTGAAAATATATTTATTTTTGTGTTTAGATGTAAACTAAATGGGATTACTTTTTATAATGTAAATACAAGATAGTGGCTCACAAATACAGATTCATTTATAAAAATGAAACCTATATTCAATAGGATTTCTGTGCAAAAAACATGTAAGGTTCCAAATCTAAGAAATCCCACCCAGACTGCGACGCTGATCGTGTTCTTAGGCTGTCTGAAGAGTCTTTGCTAAAACATTTGCTGATTTAAGAGAAATAAAAACTCTCACTTGTAAAATCTTACCTGGTGTTAGTTAGTTATTTAAACAAACAGGATTTTTGTTACTCTGAAGCTGTTCTTACTTGATGCTGTGTAGTGATCTAGATTTTAGTGATATTCTTGATCTTGTCTTGAAACACAGTTCTTCTCCCAGTCTTCTAAAATTTTGATACTCGGTTCTCATCAGAATATAAGACTAAGATACATACAGTATTTTCAAAGCTTCCCTGTTTTGTGATAAACATACCTAGAACTGTTCTGCTTCCAAGTGGTTAAAAGAGTATGTTACCCAAATGCCTTTAAAACCTGAATTGTTTTATCACTTTTAAGAAGTTGTGAGTTAATGTGAGCATTTTGTATACACCGATGTCTGAACCACTGGCCCTTTCACGTTATGTTAAAAGGTGCCCTGAGTAGTTTTGCTTTCAAAAACCCTGCCACAACATCACTGCACTCTAATTTGGCCTTAGCTTGGCCTTTCTTTCCTCAAATAATTTTTTGCATCTAATTTCCATAGCAAAATAACAGAATGTACCAAACTATTTGCAGACCGGTCATATGGTAATAGAGAACTCTTGTTGCATGGCCTACAAAATTAATGTGCTCTTGTGATGAGTATAAAGCAATTAACCCTCTTGGTATTTGCGAACCATCATGCCATTCGCCAGTATTTGCCAGCCTGATAGGTGTATTGATATGATTACGGTCCTCATAACTTAAAGAAATACATTGAGGTTATTTTCCAGCTGTGGGTGAATCTGTTATTTGCTTTTCATTTGCTTCAAAGATTTCATTAGTGGGGCCATGCTTTTTTCGACGGTGTTAGAAGTATGCTGTTTATTTCATTAGTGATTCCTTGGAATTCTAAAACACACTGAAGCTTTAGGAATTCACTCAAAAGAAGGGATGTGTGCCCCTCCTCCGAGGCATTAATGACTCTTGTAACCCAATAGTAGTAACAAATAATAATAATCGGAGCTAATGAACTGAAACATGCTTGGTTTATAATTAAGTCTAGATAATTTCATCCTTCAAAATGTGCTATTAAACAAAACCAAAATACTGTTAAACTTCACTGTAACAGGTGCAGTCTCTGTTATTAAATGTTTATAGGGTACAGGGAAAAGAGTACAATCTGCATATGTATGCAGGTCTGCAGCTTGTTTACTGTGAATTAGAGTAATTTTGCTATAAAACAAAAACAAACCTCCAGAAATATGAATGCTTACATGTTTAAATGTGCTGAGGGGGTTATTGCCTGTCTGCTAATTTTAATGTTGTGCTATCAAACAGATAATTTGAGTAGAGCCACAGGCTAGTCTAATGTTTTTATTCTTTTTTCTTAAAGCTCAAGCTATAAAAGCAAAAGGTCCAGTGTCTATCCCGTACCCACTCTTCCAGTCACATGTGGAAGACTTATATGTGGAAGGGCTACCAGAAGGAATTCCCTTCAGGCGGCCGTCCACATACGGCATCCCCCGTCTTGAAAGGATACTTCTAGCAAAGGAGCGGATCCGGTTTGTGATTAAAAAGTAAGGAATTTTGCATTTTTGTCCCTATATTAGTCATTGTTTTCTGCTGGCTCCACTCTGCTTCATTTTATCTTCAAGAACTTCCAAACTGATTTCTACTGACATATTCTTTTGCAGTACTGATGAGTAATTTTTAGTTGATGTTCACTCTGATAAATTCAGCTTATCAGATCATAGAATCATAGAATCATGAAGGTTGGAAAAGACCTCTAAGATCATCGAGTCCAACCGTCAGCCCAACCCCCCCATGCCCACTAAACCATGTCCCCAAGCGCCTCATCTACACGTCTTTTAAATCCCTCCAGGGATGGGGACTCCACCACTGCCCTGGGCAGCCTGTGCCAAGGCCTGACCACTCTTTCAGGAAAGAAATTTCTCCTCATGTCCAACCTAAACCTCCCCTGGCACAACTTGAGGCCGTTTCCTCTCGTCCTATCGCTGTTACTTGGCAGAAGAGACCGACCCCCCCTCGCTCCAACCTCCCTTCAGGCAGTTGCAGAGCGCGATGAGGTCTCCCCTCAGCCTCCTCTTCTCCAGGCTGAACACCCCCAGTTCCCTCAGCCGCTCCTCATCAGACTTGTGCTCCAGGCCCTTCCCCAGCTCCGTTGCCCTTCTCTGGACACGCTCCAGCCCCTCAATGTCCTTCTTGTCGTGAGGGGCCCAAAACTGAACCCAGGATTCGAGGTGCGGCCTCCCCAGTGCCCAGTACAGGGGCACGATCCCCTCCCTGCTCCTGCTGGCCACACTAGTTCTGATACTGGCCAGGATGCCGTTGGCCTTCTTGGCCACCTGGGCACGCTGCCGGCTTGTGTTCAGCCGCTGTCGACCAGCCCCCCCAGGTCCTTCTCCTCTGGGCACTTTCCAGCTGCTCTTCCCCAAGCCTGGAGCGGTGCCTGGGGTTGTTGTGGCCCAAGTGCAGGACCCGGCACTTGGCCTTGTTGAACCTCATGCATTGTCCTTGGCCAGATCACCAGAGCACCACAGTGATGGCTGAGATCTGGTCAGATCTCTTCAATATTATGGACTTCTTGTCATGGGCAGATCTCTTTATACTATTTAGTCTGTGTGGCTGTAAAACATGTTGAAAGCCATTGACTTGGGGATATTTTATGCTATCTGAGCATCCAGGCCTAAATTTCAGCTTGTGCTTTTATTTTTTTGTTGCTGGAGTGCTGTATCAAGGTCTCAATGGCCGTATCTGTATATAGCATCTCCCAGGGCAGGCTGGAGGCCAAAACAGGTACTGGTTCCTGTGGTTTAGTTGGATACGTGTCCTTGATGTGCCTGGAGGTAGATCAGATAGCGTACATGAAGGAGACCTTAGATGTACGTAGAAACTGCTTGAGGGCTCAGTTGCCTGCCGTAGCTAGCCTGGCAGGGTATCATCTGCCTTTAAAGTGAGGACATGAGATGTTCTGGGCTCCTTTCTTTCTCTTTTTCTCTTTTCTTGCCTTGGTGTCTTTCCTAGAAGAACCCTGGCATTACTTTCTGCAAAAGCAGGTGGGATTGGAAGGGAGCCTGGACTGAGCCTGAATTCAGGATATGCAGGGAAGGATGCCGGCATCTGTGGATGCCGAGTGCTGGATCTCAGAGCTGCAGAGCACTTCGAGATCCAGTACCGCGGGTACGACGATGGCAGGCTGATATGCAGCTTTGGTAGTGGGTGGATATTTACCTTGATAGTTTGGTGCTTCACTTCAGACAGATGTGATGTTGCACACCACAGATGGGCATTTACAGTTTAAGTGAAGCTTCTGTGAGTATTGTTCAGTGGTGTAGCCCCTAATCTAAGCGTTTTCGAAGTGGATAGGATTCTGCTGATTGCAGTGGTCAGGCTCAGAATTGGTGGTAGTTACAGCCCATACCTCTGTGCATGCTGTCTTTAGCATGGATGCTAGTTTCTCAAATTTGAGAGGTATATGTTCAGTTTCTGTCATCCTAATGCTTGCAGATAACCAGAAAAGAGGAAGAAAGGTAAATTTACCTTTTGTCTCACTTAAAATCAGACACTATGCATCTGATTTTAATATTTATGCAATGCTGGCACCTGCCCTTACCAAATTCGTCTTAGTTGTTAACAGTAATTAATTTATGCTGTTCATCGGTTTTGTAATGTGTGGTTAACAGAGCAGCTCAAAAACCAGTTCAGCGCTGTGAGAAATGTCAGAATTTTAAAATTTTTTGTTGTTCTACTATGGATAAAACTAGGTGTGTTTGGGAAACAGAAATGTCTGCTTTGAGATTTTCATCTTGAAAGGTTACCTTTTTGATTTGGATCTTTGTTTCTGATGAAGTGCGTCTTAGACCTCAGAGATAATTTTAATGTAATCTGTATGTTACCATGAAATGTTATGGCTCAGGTGAATATGGGTATCAGGCATGAAAAATGTTTTTGTCAGTACGGTTCCAACCAGTTCTTATAGTACTTTGGTGTTAACTGGAATTTAATGTTGGGGATCATGATGTGCCCTGTTATTTTTTTCCTAATCTTTCAGTGGTATCTTGAGTCTGTAACTGTAGGCTGTAACTTCTGTTTTATCGAAGTGTATGTCACTACTGAAGCATGTATCGTAAATCTTTTAGGCATGAGCTTTTGAATTTGACACGAGAAGATGTACCATTGGACAAACCAGTTGCAGGAGGTAGGTGTTCAAACATGTGAGTTGTACAAGTACAGTATGATTTCCTATTTGTCAGTCTTAGTGGTGGCTACCGTTTGCTTTTACTAATAACACATTGCAAATAATTCCTCTTGATTTGAATTTTCTTTAGCTACGAAGTGACAACAATTTTCCACTGCTTATCCAAGCCAGTGTTACTAACACTATCATCTGATTTGATTCAGCTGGCCAGAAGGAAAAACAATGAGCTGAGTGTTAGTCTGTTGAGATATAGAGAAAAGGCAGTAGTTTCCATAGTTGGTAGAGTTTACTGGGTAGGGAACTGTCTGTATCATGGAATAATGGCTTATATACGGTATTTGCCAAAATTGGATTAACTGAAATGCAGTAATGAACATACTGGTTATAGTGACATTTATTGCTGTAGAATCTGACTTGCTCGGATGATGGGACTCCATTTCACTTAGTAGTGCAAAGGCAATGCATTCTAGCCACTTTTGCCATCAGTAATACGTTTCAGCAGATGCATGCTCTTGCATGTTTTGTCCCTGTTGAGCACCCATCCGAAGGTAACAAAAATGACCATGTAAAAACAAGACTGCAAAATAGACTTCTGTTACAATTGCACCCATGAACTCATTTCCCCTAAAGTTGGGAGAAAAGAGTTTAGTACGGGAAAAAAGTTTTGAAAGAATTGTGCATTTGCATGGACAGTAGTTGGTAAATTACTTTCCTGGACTTGTTTTTCTCTTCAGTTTTATTCTACTGTCTCTTGGGCTTCAGGGCGTTTTTTGAATTGTCCAATTAAGCCAAGTGTTGAAAGCTTGTGTGTCTGAACCAATGGTAGCAAACAAATTGCTTCCAACCCCAAAATGCTAACTGGCAACCTCAGCCTGGTTGAACTGTGAATTTTTAGTAATACCAGAGAAATTCTTAGTTCAGACAGGGACACAAGCATATAAATGGTAGTATCTGCACTACTGCAGCATCATTATGTTGTATTATATACTCATAGTCTTCTGTTGTAAAAAGTATATCAAAGACTGTACTTAAAGTGAACATTAAGCAAAGAAATCATGTCATAAGGATGTCACTTTAACATGTGTGTAGGAATTAAACTTTTCCTGCAGTATAAGTTAACATAGTGTCTTGAGTCTTAATAACCTACTCTTCCTTTGAGCACCAAATTTGACTACAAAAATAGTAGGTAGGCTAATGACTGAGTCTTAAACTTGACTGTACTTTTATGTGGGCTTTTAAATTAGCCCTTTTCTCTGTTGTTTTTGTCATATTTAATACGGTTATACTGATTATTAAGACAAAGCAGGTACATTACCTATCCCGTAAAACCCCTGTAGCTAAGAAAACTGGTGGTAACCCATTTTTATGGCACAGTGTTAAGAACAGTCACTTTACATTGCTTGTCTTCACTAACTCATAATGATGGTATATTCGTGTGTGACCTCTGCATTATTTCTGAGAGAAGAGAATGTCTGTGAAAGCTGTTGATAACATCTCAGGGAACACGGCTCAGAAGACAGCAGCTGTCTGAGCCTCCTTTCCCTCAGTTTTCTTTTCTCCTTGTTTGGATTCCCTCTTTCCCAGTAGCTCATCGTCTCCTCCGCTGCACCGTGTGTCTGCTGCCATCTCAGAGAGAAAGCTGTGTAGTGCCAGCCCTTGCTCGGAGCTCCTCGTGGCTCCATGTCCAACGTCCTGCTCTGTCCATAGCCCCTGCTAGCTTGTCCCCAGCAGGAGAGGAACGGGATGAGTACAAAAGTTGTATTTTGACTGGCAGAAGAAAGACCATTTACATTCCTGTGGGAAATAGCCTGGTCAGAAAGGTTTTATGAAACGGCCTCAGCCTTGAAGCCCTGAGAAGATTGATATTGGCTCCCAGACAAACCAGTCAGGCAGTGATGGTTTGGCTCAGGAAATGGCTGAGAGGTGTGAGCAGGTGCCCATGAAGATAGCCCAACCTGGTGCAGTTATGGAGCAGAAGGTGTTGCTTGTGCATGCTGACTAAACCCACAGCGTGGCGGCTGTCCGGTATCTTGTTCAAGACTGATGAGCTTCCACTTGTTGGTCACAAAGACGTACTCGGAAGAAAAAAGTGATTTGTATGATACATGCTTTGATCCCTGTCACCCGACACTGAGGGGACAGACAGGTTCCTTTAGGGATCCTTGGCAGAATGATGACGGCACTAAATTGTAGTTACAATTAAAGCTTTATTTTTTTAACAGGGTATTATAATTACTATAGCATAGAATTTATTATTAGAATGGCACAGGATTTCTACAAGCAGAATCAGTGTAGCACAATTTATAAGTAGCGTAATACAGAATTTATAATACAACTTAACCTATGGTTTCTAATCACCTAGACCCTCTGCAGATCAGATCTTAATACATGGCTTGCTGTATCAATATAACAATCATAATCTAGACTCAAAAATGATCTAAAAGAAGACGAGTCACTCACTCAATCCTCGGAGGAAGCAGAGGACGGTGGAGGTCATGGGGGTCACGGGTCTCTCTGTCCAGCAGCAGCTCCAGTCCAAGTTCCCCCCTCAGGACTTGTAACTGCTTGATTTTATGGACAGTGCTCCGTCTGCTGTTACGCTTCCGTGTTCCGTGCTGGGGACATCACCACCACCAGGTTGGCTGGGTGCCTGGGACCTTCAAGGCTGATGAGGAAGGGAATAATCGGCCTGGCGCCCAGGAACCTTGAGGCTGGTAGGGAGGAGAAGAAGAAATCTGTTTGGTTCATCTGCTTGGTTCACAGGACCTTCAGGGCCTGAGAATGAAGGGAAGGGGAACGAATATGTGACCCGCTCGGTCACAGGGAATGGCTGCTTGCCTTACAAAATGGCGTTAGTTATGCTAACCACATTACCAGGGATGGGGAGCAGGGGGCACCAGTCACAATCTCAAATGATGAGCACACATGAAAAAAACAGAAAAAAAAGCTGTTGCCATTCCTGCTACGAAATATGGCGGCACTAACGTCATTGCTGTGCTCTGTTGTTCTGCTGGAGGAGCAGAACTCAAACTTACGACTGTCTTCAGGTGCAAAACTTTGTCTCATGAACTCTACCAAAGATGCGTGTGTACCCACCAATAAGCAAAGATACTCCAGAGGTAAAATGATGGAAGAACAGTATTTAAACTTGTTTTATTCACCAGGATATGCTAATCTACATAGCTGCCACATGTTGGGTTCTGTGTCTAAATTATGACTTAACTCATGTCTTGGGTAGTGTCAAGGAAACATTTTGGAGAGTTGGAACTAAGCTGCTTGTCCTCTCAAGAAGAATGACAAAATCCCTAGAGTCATCTGATGTAGCTATTAACCACCATTCAAAAAGTATTGTCCACAAACAGTGGGGAGAAATGGATGCTGGAAGTTCAACATGAATATACAGCAAGGAGCAAACTGATATGTGCACCTACTGCAAAAGCTTCCTTTGAGGTTGTCAGTGCTTAGTGAAAATTCCTTGAAAGCAAGTTTTCATCCCACATGCATACCAAATTCTACACTGAATATCAAGATGATTTTTTAGAAAATGAAACTAGCAAAAAACTAATCCTATCTCCAAATGGGATCTACATGTTGGAGGCAGATGATGAAAGCGTTGCAGTTCTTCATGCCAATACGCTGTTTTTTCCTAGCAAAAGCGGTGTCACTGGTTCAATGGATTTTTGTAAAGTTTTAATATTATCTCATTTTTTATAATTAATTTTCCTAGTTCCAAGTTGAATCCATACTTCTTCCGCATAGTATTTCCCGGGTTATCTGAAAATGCAGGATGGTTATGCCTGCTATAAACTGACCGACTGAAAATATAACCAAAATAATGATGGAATATTGTCTTTGTTCTGCATCACTCAAATACAGTGAAAGAGGAGTGGTATGCCAGAATCACCAAACTGAGAAAGATGGTAGATCAACTCTTCTGTAAAAAGTTTGGTGAGTACAGTATTATTATTTTCTTTTCTTTTATGGCTTTGTATTTCTTAAAGGTTGCTTTCATTTCCTTTGAACATCTATATGAATGAGACCTTTGATCAGTTTTTTCAAATATTTAAAATCCTGGCAGTTGAGTGAAAAAGAATGTATTACTCTACTGCTTATACAGCAAGGTAAATTCATAGTTAAAAAAGATTTATAAATCTTATATGTACAGCTGTTCTAATTGCTCTCAATTCCTTCCTATTTGGATTTTTTTCCTTTGATGGTGAATAAAACAACCATTTACTTATTTATATCCATTGCAATACCATCAAAATTAGTATTAGAACATTTCTGGGTGAATTTTTATGTTCTCTCCAATATTAAAAAATAGTCAACTTCATAAAAGCGAGAATAAAATGTTGCATGATGCTCTATAATAGATTAAAAACTTTGGATGAAACCACTGTATTATGCCGCAGTGAAGAACCCAGTAATCTTCAGTCTAGCATTGTGACTGCCCCTATCAGCATGATATAATATGGTAAATTTTTATATTCTTGATGTACTGAGACTTGGATTCTGTTGGGTTTAGCTGTCCTGCATTGTCCCAGGTTCTGAGATCACGGCTGCAACACCCTGGAGATTTGGTAGCTTAGCTAGCTTTTAAAAAAGGTCGATGGCCAAACTGTCCGGTTACTGTGGATGTATTTTGTTCTAACAGCCGAGGCCCTGGGGAGCACTGAGCCTAAAGCTGTTCCATACCAGAAATTTGAGGCCCATCCTACTGACCTCTGTGTTGAAGGGCTGCCGGAGAACATCCCCTTTAGGAGTCCCTCCTGGTATGGAATCCCTCGCCTTGAAAAAATAATTCAAGTGGGCAACAGAATAAAATTTGTGATCAAAAGGTAAGTGTTTGTTTTATTGCCTAAACATGGTTTGGTTTTGTTTTGTTTTGTTTTGTTTTGTTTTAAGAAAGAGGCCAAACAAACACTCTGTGTAATCAAGCGCTTGGTTTCATTAAGTCATGAAGCATTTGGTCTCTAGTTACCAAATAGATTAAATATTCTGCATTATAAAGTGGGTATTTGCAATCCAAACAAATATCTTTCCAAAATATCTTTGTAGCATTTTCACAAGTGTGAAATACGTAATAGAAAAATCCAAACTTTTCAATTCATGTCATAATAAGTAGTAGCATTTAATTTACATGAAGAATGGGCAAATTATTCACCTTCTGGTTGCAGGCCGGAGCTGCTAACTGTGACTTCAGCTGAAGTTATCCAACCCAGGTCGAACACCCCAGGTAAGACAGGTCTCCGAGTGGGAATGGAAGGGATCGGTGGGGACACAAATTTGGATCAATGCAACATTTTTCAAGAAGTAACCCTTCTGTGATGAGTGTGCTGACATGCTCTTCATGAGGTTTGAAAAGAATAAATTGATCATTATGAAGATGGGTGGCTTTCTGGATTGTGGTGCAGTCCAGCTGTCTTTGGGTAACAGAATGGATCACCTTCACAGCCCGGGAGAATGGAGTTACTCTCCTGGCCTGAATCAAAGCTCTGGAGCCCCTTAGCATTTCACAGCTGACTTTACTGGGCTTTTTTCAGGCCTCTCTTGGTAAGGAATTGTAATGACTTCTTGTAAGCATGAAATGCCTTTAACACAGGAAGAGAATCCAGATTGGTTTTTATTTCCTGAGACGATCGAATGCTCTGAATTGGTGTATTGATACTTTCTTGCTACAGAAGTGTACAATCCAGAGTATGAATCTGCTGGTAGTAATTACACAAACCAAGACCCAGGGCTTGCTAGGGTTTTTCCCCACACACGTTTCACTGGATAAACAAACTACAGCTTCAGGAAATAATTGTGTTGAGCTCTCTGCAGAAAAAAAGGAAAGAATATGATTTAATAATAATCAGTAGTCGTCTTATGTCATACAACGTATTGTGGGTTTTGTTTGGATTTTAGGAAGAAGCTCATATTCTGTCAGAGGGTAGCTCAGTAGAAAAGACTCTGTTCAATATGGAGCAGAAGGAAAAGGCAGCGTTGATTGATTTGTTTTGTTGCCAAAACCCCGATCGTTGTAAAATTTAGCAATATAACTAACAATAATAAAGTAATAACAGCAGGTGCCAATGATAGCAGTAAAACCACAGCTAATAAAATCCCCTCTGCAAGAACTGACGTGCAGTGTACGTGACTCTTGAAACTCAGACTGATTGAATCTTCAGAATAACATTTTTTTTTTTCACTAGTTACATTTTTCACTAACTTATAGGTGAGCCTAGTATTATCAGTGCCCGCAAAGCTTACCAGGGTCCAGGGTTTGATATCAGACAGGTAAACGCAGCAAAAGTTCTCTTGGAATTAGAGCCCAGTGAAAATCATTTTCCCAGGCAAAGGCTGAGGATCTTGTTACTGCAGATGCAGTACTTTATGTTGCTAAAGAATATTAGACCTTTTTTTAAGCAAAATATCATTCTGTTGCAAAGTAATCATCTGGTGCCCTCAACAGATCATCTGCAAACAACGTTTTAATTTTTTTAAGTAAATTAGTCAGTCTAATTCCTTCGCCAGTGAGACTACAACCTGTGCATATGTATAAACACACATGCAGGTGTTAAATACCTGTGAAATCTATCAAATAAGTAGATTGCAAAAAATAGGAATGCATCTTGACTTGACAGTATAAGAAGCTAGAAATAAAGAAGGTCAGGTAATTTGTTATTCAAAAATATTATTTGGAAACAAAAAATTATGTATTGTTTCCTTCCTGCACGGTTTCCACAACTCTGAGTGGTATTAGCTCAGTAGCAGTTAATTGTTATTTGTGGATTATGATGAAAAGCAATGAATTATGCTGTTTGCCAGGAAAGTAGTGCTTTTTATTGCTACTAGTGTCCTTTGCTTTCTTCTCCACCTAAGCTACAAATTGTCTGCTCTGGCTAGCACTTCTATAATTGACTTTTATTTATAATAGAGAACAAGATTGGAGATGATTTTTTATGTTAATCAAAATGTTTAGCAAAGCACTCTTTACATCCTCATCTTCTGTTCTAAAGAACGTTATTCTTATGCACTATGATTAATTAATTCCAACTTTGTAAGAGCCACTAGAATAATTCCATCCTGCATCTAAAAGCTCTGAAGAACAAGTTGTCCCACTTGAGGCAATGTTTGAAATTTGTAACTACATTTAAACAGATTTTCCATTATGTGGAGGGAATTACGTGTATCGTTTAAGCTGCCATTAATAATCATTACTCATTGTATGTCCTTGTCTACTTAGATGTGATTGTGTTGATAGTTTACAAGTTCTTGTGTTGAAAAAAATGTGTTCGAATGTACCTCTTTATCTAGAACTGGGTAATACTCTGACATATACCCATTTCTGGTTTTCAGTCAAAGAAGATTGGAACATCAGGATCACAAAGCTAAGAAAGCAAGTAGAAGAGATATTTAATATGAAGTTTGGTAAGTTACATGTTAAATTAACTTTTATAATGCCGCTGTGTTTTAAAACTCGTCTGTAAAAAGAGTTTTAAATTTTACTGTACGTATTTAAACATCAGAAATGTGCTAGATCAGATGTGGAAATCTTGACTCTTCTCACCGACTTTTTACTGACTCTTCCCTATAACTGATATAAATGACTTTATAACAACATCTTAGGCCATAGTCTTTCGAGTTGCATGACAGAGATGACGATATGTGTACAAAAAGCTTTTGGATGAAAGAAGTTCTCAGAATAAAATATTAGGCACTGCAAACTTAAATGTTATCTGTAACAAGGTAGATGAAGTTACCATTTGCAATTATTCTACAGAAAATAATAGAAAATCTGTTTAAATATTTCTCTTGGGGTTTTTTATTATCTCTGAGTAGCAGAGCTTCTGTAAGCCAAGCGTCTTAAAGTCATTTGAGATAAAATACCACCCGTTTGAGTGTGTAAACTGTCATTAAATCTTTATTTTCAGCCCAAGCTCTGGGGCTTTCAGAGGCAGTGAAAGTTCCCTATCCTGTATTTGAATCAAACCCTGAGCACTTGTACGTCGAAGGCTTGCCAGAAGGAATCCCCTTCCGGAGTCCCACGTGGTTTGGAATTCCACGCCTGGAAAGAATTGTCCGTGGGAGTGGCAAAATCAAATTTGTTGTTAAAAAGTATGTTGGTAATTCAGTTATTTTTACTCCTGATTTTGAAGTTATTTAATTTTCTTCCCAGCAACTTTAGGCTTTAAATGCTACCTAAATTCTGTTTCCATGAAACAGAAAGAACATTTTGCACGTATGTTTTATCTCATAAAAGGATATACCTTCCTTATTAAATTTATGTAGATGTATAGATTGCATATTTCATGCATCAAGGATCTAGGGAAAAAAATTACCTTGTACCTGCAAGCTTTTTTCCTTCTTCCCCCTGCCCTCCGCTTTTTCTTTTTTTTTTTTTTCTTGAAATAAACCCAGAACAAAATTACAGAGTAGAAAATGTAGCTTTATGTTTTCTAACTTTTTATAGTAGATGGAGACTCACCCGTGCTTCTAGCAGAATTTTGCTATGGAGAGCTGATGTTATGTAAATTGGAACTCAACTGAATTCCAAGAAATTTGTAACATTTTGCTGTATTATTTTTCTCACATGTGTAATTGATTGGATTGTGTTCTGTTCAACTTTTAGGCCTGAGCTTGTCGCTTCCTATTTGCCTGCAGGACTGGCTAGTAAAATAAACACTAAAGGTAAACAATTACGTGTTGTTTGCTGCCACCAATTCATAAATACTTACTTTCTGTTTCCTTAGCAGACTGAGAGATCTTTGTGGTTGAAAAACGCGGGTGTTGCAAACAAAAGGCATTATTTAAGATGATCTAGCATAGTAGCCTCTAAATCTGCTTTTACTTGAAAAAGTTACCTAAAACATATATTTATCTATTTTTTTTTTTACTTAAGACTATTCCAATACAGAAAATGGAATTTACCCAATTTCGACAACTTTTATTTTGCTACTAATGGCCTAAACCATATTTAACTTACAGCTGTGAACTGAAGTAAATAACAATGAAGTTTTGTAAGAAAAGAATAAAAAAGACAGTCTTTTAAGTTGTCTATAAAAAATTCAGAAGTTAATAATTTTGTTATTTAGATAATACCCAAAGCTGTCCCTCACACTTAGAAACAACGAAGTCTTCTGTTCTGAATCAGTGGGGTGAAAATTTAGGTGTGATACCTGCCTTTTTCAAGAGTACTAAATATACTTTTTAAGGCTGTGAGCATCACTGTATTTTTCAGATTTTACAGTGCAGGCTGTACTTAGTACAGGCACAAGTGATTCTTCAGTCTGTTGGAATTTTCAGAATACAGCTGTTTTTTCATGAGCTCTGCAGGATATACGTTATAGAGGGTTTGTGCATTACACCTTGTATTATTTTGACTTCCAGCAATGAGTCCAAAGAGTTCAAAAAGGTCACGAAGTCCTGCAGGCAATTCAAAGGTCGCAGAGATCGAAGTTACCGTTGAAGAAGGTAGGGAAGAAATGTCATTAAATATTCTTCTAGTGTTCTTCTTTTCTATTATTCTAATGTTTTCTGTCCTTCTCAGTTTTCATAGGCCGTAATTAACTTATACATGCACCTCATGTAGCAAACTCAGTTTCATTTCAGGACTCCAGATACACTTTAAAATAGAACCAGTTTTATTTTTCATTTCTGAATAATACTGAATTCTGTGCAGTTGACGGTTATGTAAAATGTTGGAGTTTGACAGCTTGCTTAGGCCTTTTATTCTAAGCAGAGATGTGGAAACTGATGTAGTCCTGAGCAGAGAAATGAGAGATGTGATCAGTAGTATCAAATGCTTAAATACCACCCTAGAAGAACTTCTTAAGGGTTTTTTTATTCCACTCTTGATTCAGAAGTTAAGTTTTCTCTAGTAATCAAGTTTGATGTGTTGTTCTTTTCGTATGATGGCTTGCTTCTGCTCTCTGCTTGTATATATGTAATGTCTTTTTGCAGGTCCTAATAAACCACAAACAACAGATGTTCGAACTAATTCTCAAACCAATGGGTCCAATATGAGTTTCAAGCCACGAGGAAGAGAGTTTTCTTTTGGTAAATGTTGTGGGAATTAGCACACATGCATTGTATTAACGTTGGTATTGGAAATTCTGGTGATTACATATCAAAGATATTTTAAATGCATGTTTTATTCTACAGTTAGTGAATGACTGAAGTTCTTGTTTTCATGTGCATTCAGTTCTTCATCATGTAGAATAATCTGCATCACAGAAATCCTGGCTGATGTGTGGAGAATGCTGTACAAATGCAGCACGGGTCCATCAGATCTTATTAACTTGGATTCAGAATCAGTCCCTTTAGACTTTTGCTGCTGTTATTTCACAGTGCTGCAGACCCTGGAAGGACTTGTGCACAGTACCACCAGAGTGCATAAACCCAGCTGAGATCTGATACCGTGCGTAAGCTTAATAAAAGCTCCACAAAGTGGAAATACTGAGCATCACTGTGCAGAGACACCCAAGCGGTGCGTAGGAACCAGGAAAGATTCGAACTAACATTAGTAAGCCATGATCTGTCAGAGCTGATTTTGCAAGATCACCATTATAGACCTCTCCAATTCTGGAAAATCAGTAAAGGAAAAGGTAGACAGGACTGGAAGCCATGTAGTTGTGTTCATGAGCATTGGGCCGGAGCTTTTTAACCATGGAGGACCAGGCCTGTCAGTGCAGTGCTCTAGCACAGAAATCTTTGCATTGAAAGTAGGGTCAAATTTGCAACCCGGATAAATTCCTCATAGTCAAGGGAGATGAATGACTGTATTCAGAGTAGCTGTAAGCAGTTTCCAAGTCTCATGAAACCTTTTTTCCAGCATTCTTACATTCTGGGATTATTTTGCTTATATTTTTATAGAGGTTTGCTGTTATTTGCTTTTTTGTATTTGTCCCCCATGCTTTCTTTTTAGCCATATGGTCATAAAAGTGAAACAAAGAAATTCTCTATTCCTACTGAGCCAGTTTAGAATGAATTAAGGTACTGATTTGGTATGACTGCTCCTTTTGGAATGGGCAGTATTCATATTCACAGTTGTATACAGTTTTCTTGGACTTGCTTGTTATTATTAGGCCTAGGCTTTTTTTAAGCTTTAGTCTGCAACTTTTTTAAACTTTCAACTGAGTTTTTAGTTTTGTAGACCAGCTAAAGACCACTTACTGCAGCCACAAGTAAACTGGTTTAGGAATTGCTGCTGGTTGCTGTCAGAAACAAAATGCCTAGCTAGATAGACATTTGATCCTACCCACTGAAGTTGAAATTATGGTGGAGCTTGTAGTTCTCAAGAGAGAGGCATGGGTTTCAGGGCTCTGTCACTGAACATAATGAAGAACTTTCTGCCGCTATTTTGAGTGCTGGTTCAGATGAGTAATTTTTATGTTGCCTGATATTGTAAATTTGGATGACTCTTGGATTAATTTCAATTTTAATCGTCCTTGCTTTAGTTAGCAGTATATTTCAAAGCTTTAGGAAAATGAGGATTCCTGTGGATATAGGTTTAGACTGCAGCAGAATGTTTCAGTGCCATTTGCAGAACGATAGCCATTTTGCGCATTTTACTGTCATAGTTAATCAGTTATCAAGCGTAATAATTTATTAAACATTTATTAAAATATTCTTCAAGGACTGATTGATTGTGCACGTGTTGATTTAATTCTTTCAATTTCCTCCTGGCAGAGGCATGGAATGCCAAAATTACTGACTTAAAGCAGAAAGTCGAAAATCTTTTTAATGAAAAATGTGGTAAGTTTATCAATTCTTTCTTACTGAGATGTCTTTCTCATGAACATGCAGTTAGACGTATGATAGATACGTTCACATGTTTATTCCAAAGGTCCTGCAATCCTTGTGTACTCTAGGCAAGCTCTCCTTTCAGTTCATTCTCGTGTTGCTTGCAATTCTGTGTCACATTTCCACTAGTTATTTTATTTGGGTTTGGAAACGGAGAAGTTGTGGTTGGATTACTACTTCTTTAATGACCCAGAGACACAGTGACTCCACATCCTGGCACATCTTTTAAGTTTTCTTCACTCTGCTTGTGAGTGGGACTTTGTATGACTTCAGCCTCTGCATGACTCGGTATGTTATGGATGGTATCTGGAGAGACGTGCTCCATCGTATCCCAGTGCTTCTTCTAGAGCAGGCTGTTTGGAAGCTAATGACTTTTGGAAGTGATGACTTCTCATTACTCTTCTGAGTGCAGTTTTTGGAACAAGAACACTAATATTACCTGCCCTTGGTGCTATTCTCTAGCAGAGACAAAGACAGAATACGTGCCTGTAACAAAGTGGAGTACAAATGGGATAGTCCTGTATGCAGACCAAGCCAGTGGCATGAGCTGTCTATAAATACTAATATTTTCAACTGCAAATTATGACCAGATTTACTGCAACAGAATGAGTTATGTTTGAGACTGTTTATTTTCTTCCTGCCTACTCATACCTGTGCCCAAAAAAAAGCAAAGCCTGCTGGTTCCACCTAATGTAGTATGTATGTGCCAACTATTATATACCGGAGATTTTCTTTTTTATAGACACATCAGTTATCTAGCTGGTAGCTTATTTGCTCTGTTGCATTTCAGGGGAAGCGCTGGGGCTGACTGAACCAGTGAAGGTGCCTTTTGCATTGTTTGAATCCTTCCCAGAGGTTTTCTACGTGGAAGGACTACCCGAGGGGGTACCATTCCGCCGACCTTCTACTTTTGGAATTCCAAGACTAGAGAAGATCCTGAGAAACAAATCAAAGATAAAATTCATTATTAAAAAGTAGGACTCCCATATGTCTTTGATAGTCCATTCTATGAGAATTGAAATGTAGAGCAAAAAATGAAATTGTTTTGCCAAGTTGCTAAATTACTTTATAAAATACATACAGGAATATTTTTAGTAAATGAGCAAATGGTCAGAAAGCTCTTGTAGAGGTGCAGCAAGATATAGTAATCTCTTTTTGTTCTGAAAGATACTCACAACCTCTTTATGGAGGAAGAGCACGTCCAGGTTTCTTAGCCAGATTTTCTCCGTGTGTTATCACATCACTGGTCTAGTTCCTACTGTGTGGAGCACTTATGGGTTACTCATAAGACTTGCTGGCAGTGTACTAAGAGCTGAGAAGTGGAGATTCATATATTGGGGGTTGTAAGAATTTATTTTTCTTGTCTAGAATAGGTTTAGATACACATGTGCCAGTGTAGAAACAGTGGCGGAGCCTCTCAGCCATTGCATTCTTGGCTGTCTTTTTGGCTGAGATTAATACAGCATTTACGATATTACCCAGTTCCTGTCTTTAATAAATTAATATTAGAAAATCTCATTTTCTTGAATGTTGATGAATGTAATTTTATTACTGTACATGAAATGTTCAATCTGTTTGCAGGCCTGAGATGTTTGAGGCGGCTGTTAAGGAAAGTTCTGCTAGAAGCCCTCAAAGTGAGTTTTGCAACTGCTTGATGTTCTAGATAACAGTCTCTTTCAAGGATTAAATACAAATCAGGAGTGCTGCATGGTGTTAATGAGTTCCTCAAAGATTCATTCTACATTTGGTTGGTTTGCTTGTTTGTTTTTAAGACGGAAAAAGTACTTTCCAGTTGCAATTTTAATATAGCTTTAGCAAGGGAGTATTAAATTTTTTTAAGTTATTCACAATAATCATGCCTTTAATGTATTCTTTACTACCTTTTGTCAAAATGTAAGAAGCAACGTGTGATTCACAGAAGAAATTCAGGTCTAAAGATAAACTATCTGCTCCTGTTACATAGGTCATCTAAATGAGAAGTGCTCCACAGATAGGAGTGTAGATAGCCAGTAGAAAATTGTGTCAGGCAGGTGATGGATTAAATGTTTTGAGTCATATTATTATCTGCTACTATGGCTTGGCAAAACTCCAGTGAGTTAGTTGAACCATCCTACTTTGTGCAGCTGCACCATGTGGCTTACAAATCTAACTGTAAGGGATTTCTTTTGTGAGTGCATGCAGTGAACATGTGGATCAGTAGGTGTTACTGAATTAACTGCAAGTAGTATGATTTTTCCGTTAATAAAAATGCCAAAATACACATTCCACATACTCTTTTTTTTCCTTTTCTTAATAGTCTTTTTAGAAAACCAGGTTAACATTGTCTTTAGTCTAGCCCTTTCTCCTCTTGGGTTGCAGAGAGAGAGTAGTGTGTACCTTCAATAATATGTCTCATTGGAAGCTGAACCCACTTTGAAAATGGGACTGGGTCTTCTTTGAAAATTTTGCAAATATCTGTTATTTTGTAATATTTTCTTTATATGTGGCAATCAAGATTTTGGGCTCTTTACAACTGTTTTTTAAATGAATTCTCTTACTTTTAGGAAAAAATAGTTCATCTAATATAGCCAATACAGCAAGCACGACAACCAACACAGTGGTGAACACAGCTGCAGGTGTTGAAGATCTTAACATCATTCAAGTAACTATACCAGGTGTGTATACTGTCAGGTTTCACATCATACTTTTTGTGCTTATATTCCCCATGACATTTGTTTAGTCCGATGAAGTTTTTTCCTACAGACAAGTTGGTTCACTGAAATATAAGTACAGTCAACAAAGAGCATAATTTAGCATTCTGTTTTTGCTGAGATGTTAAATATTTTCTAACAATTGTGAATTCAGTGACATCTCTGGTTAAGAAGTATCCACATTTTTCCCTTTTTTCTCATGCAATAAATTAAATACTGATTTGCAATTTTCTTGGCAACTTCAAGAGATCAGGCCTCAGACTGAATTGAATAACCATGCAGACTGAACTGCTTTGTCTTAATACTGATTACTACTTTCTCAGGCATATATTACATTCATTAGAAACCATGAAGAACATTGCATGCTATGGCCATCTATTAAATGTCACTTTGCTTTTACCTTTCCCCACCATTATACGTACTGTAAAAAAATAAAATTTGTAGGTTTAGATTAAATTTACAAAATCATCTCTAGATAGTAAATCTAATGTTGGTTATGTAAATACTTTGAAGCTTCTTACAGATTTCTTAACGATCCATTTTTGCGTATTTCTACAATTTTGTGTTACTGCTAAAACTAGGAACAAAGACAGGGCCTGTTTCGAGCATTCAGATATACCTGCTTTGAGTAAACATGCAATGATAAACAAGCTTCAGGGAAAAAAAAAATCTGCTTAATTCTGATGCTATTCTAATAATTTCTTCCAGATGATGAAAGTGAGCGACTGTCAAAAGTAGAGAAGGCCAGACAATTGAGAGAGCAAGTAAATGATCTTTTTAGCCGGAAATTTGGTAATTGCTTCTTACTCCCCATTTTTACATAGGTGTGAATGCAATTAATGCCGTTCATATGGAAGTTACTGAATCATCTCGGGGATGGTATATATGATCATTAAAATAAACAAATTTGAGAATTGTATATGAATGTTGTGCTTTGACTTCAAAAAGAATCTTTTAGAAGTGATGCAGGTTGTTTGGTGTTTCAAACAAAAAATCCAAAGAGTGTAGATTGCTTTGTGTTCCCCCCCCTTCCTGTTTATTTTTGCATAAACATGGATGAAATATTTATTTTGCTGGCAAACCATGATTCTTCTTAGGGCTTCAGAGACCTCTTACTACGTGAGACTAGAGTAATTTTTAAACTGCAACTTAACCTTTTTGCTGTGTATGGTTTTCTTTATTTCCACTTTGTACTTGCATTGTACAGTAATAATGACCTGAGTCTCTTTATCTGAAATCCCTTCACTAGTGCTGTGTTGAATTGCTTTTTGTGCGCATTGCAGGAAACTCTTTGTCTTCCTTCATGTAGCTATTTCCTTAGATATCCTGCTCTATGTCTTTTTCAGTAAAAACGGAATCTGAGTCCTTTATATGGTGAGCCGTTAGAGTTGAAGTTGTAACTAATGATCTCATAGTAGCATTCATGAGTGTAATCCAAAACATCTAACACTGTAATGGTGTAATTGTCAAGTGGATTTTCGTAGTTTCAGATCTGACAGAAAGCTGGGGTTTGCATTTAGTTTCTTAATCATCTGAGGACTTTCTTCAATAGGTAATCATAAATACGTAGACTTGAAAATAAACATGACCTCTGTCACTTAGGTGAAGCCATTGGTATGAATTTTCCTGTGAAAGTCCCATACAGAAAAATCACTATCAACCCTGGCTGTGTGGTGGTGGATGGGATGCCTCCTGGCGTGGCATTTAAAGCTCCCAGTTACCTGGAAATCAGCTCCATGAGGAAGATTTTGGAATCAGCAGAGTTTATCAAATTTACTGTCATTCGGTATGTAGTTGCCATTGATTAGATTGTACAGATGTTGTGAGGACAGCCCTGTAGCTTGAATAAATTGAGATTCGAAAGAATAGAAGTTGCAGTGCATCTTTAAATAGTGGAAGGTGTTGGCTCTTTTGGAAACAATATGTCGACTCAGTTGAAGCCCAGATGTTCACAGCACGAATGAAGATGGTAACTCTTTGAAGGACATGTCCAATTTAGTATGACAAAGGGCATACTATTAATACTGCATGATACAGCAAGCTGTCTTTTGAGTTGAAATCTGTTCACATTCTAGAACAGAGTCCTAAAGTGGTGTGGGCCTTGCTCTCCCATTTATCAGATCAAGCTTTGAGGCAGGTCCAGAGCTTGTTGGCTTTTGACAGTAAATAGTATTAATATTTTTAAGTATTTCAGTTGTGTTAAAATTCCTGAATCAAGGTAAGATCTTTGATAAATGGGTTTTTTCCTACAAAACGAGTTTATCTACAATATATAAAAATACAATATTGTCCAATTACAATACCAGTGAATTTTATTTGTATGTGTATGTTTGCACGTATATATACACACACACATGTGTGTGTGCATGAAGCAGAATAGGTGAAACTTTGGAATCATACTCAGAAGGAGTTCAGGAATTGAAAATAAAAATTTATCAGTTTATGTAACTTCTCAAATCACCGACTGCTTCACAGGAGTCTAAAAGCTTCAATTTATCTTTAGACAGAGATAAATTTCTTAAATATATTTTACTAAGGGATCTGAATTCTCGACCCTTAATCAAGAAGAGTTCTAACTGAAAGGACTTCTGCTTGATACATTTTATTTAATCGAGCCCTGAAGAAGTGACTCCCTTGTTAATTAGCTGTGACTGAGGGAAGGATTTAGATCTTTCTGTGTTACGAACCATTAGGTGAGGCTGCCTTGGGAGGGAGACCCCATGCAGGATATTTTAGAATCATTTATTTATTTATTTATTTATTTATTTATTTCAGACCATTTCCAGGACTTGTGATTAACAATCGTAAGTATTTATGAAACACTGATGGCAAATGTAGTTTTGTAACTTACCAAGATTCATTTTCTACATTTTGGCTTAGTGGCAGAGGCTCCGCAGTGGTTAAGTTCTGTGTATAACTCTCTTGCCTGTGTCTGTCTCATTAAGATTTCCTGAAAAAACATGCACGTGCAATTAACTTGAGAGCAGTGTGATAAATTTACAGAACAGTATAAGATTAGCATTAACTTTGATATGAAAATGCAAGATACTGATTTTGTATTTTTCAGCTGCAGAATTCCAAAGAGATTTAGGACCCTGACTGAGCAACAGACTTACATGGAAGTGTCTACATTTTAGGTTCGGATCCATTGCAGTAGCAATTATAAGCCAGAACTTTCCAGCAGCTGCACAACCATGTTCCAGTGAAAAATTCTGCATTCTGCTGAAACTGTAACAGTTTAGAGAGGCAGAGTGTCATTACCTGAAGTGCCTTGGCCAATTTGGCCATGTTAATGAAATTACTTGAGAGAGAAAAAAAAAAAGTCTCAGTATTTTCAGTTGCCTAAAATAATTGTGACCTGGTTTTTTAGATCTCATTTAAGAGAAAAAACAAACTGCAAAACTATCATTACAGTGTCCCTCGCGTCACATTCTTTCTGAGCCAATGTCAGATTAGAAAGTCAGAAGCCCAGTAACCTACTATTGTGTGTTTGGCCTTACCCAGCCTGAGCCTTAGCGACCCAGCATTCATTCGTCTGCATCCAGCCACCAGTATAATCGATGATCTTAAAGATCTTTTCCAACCTAAGTGATTCTATGATTCTATATTCCAGCTAACATGCTGAGGTCTATGAACTGCAAGTACGACGTGTTCTCAGGAAGGTATTCTAGTTGCCCTGCTCACCGGTCCTAGGCACACCTTCTTAGGTGGGAAAGAGATCCCTTTTGAAGAGGGAACCTTCCAGGCAGATGAGTGTGTAATAGCATACCCAGAGAATTGAATTAGAAATGAAAGAATCTATTAAATTGTTGTCTATCCAGCATAACTTTCGGCATGCTGAAAGTTGGGACTGGGGCTAGCTAGTACGCTGAATAAAAACAACATAGATACCCCATCATCTTCCGTCACTGGGGGAGCAGATTGGTCATTGAATATGTGATTTTTATGCAGTATCCATGTCCATTAATGATGATCAAAATTATCTAATATTGGTAGGTACTGAGGTGAATGATTGAAAGGCTCTGAGCCTACTGCTTATGTACAAGCTTTGTTCTTGTTCTGAAGAAGATGTGAACTTGCAAGGAAATTTTTGGTGCTGGCAGGCAAAATAGGGAATGTTTTTTCTGTAATAAAAAATATTGAACTGCAGCTCAATCACAAGTGTTAGTAACCTGTTCATGCGACAAGTTTCAGGATTTGCAGATTCAAGAAATAAGATTGCCCTGTGTTACATGTGGGACCGTTTTCATTGTGAAGTTAAACAGTGATCATGTCTAATCTTAGAGCTGATGGAAAAAACTGAAGCAGAAGCCCCACCACCAGCACCAGCAGCAGCACCAGTACTACAGCCAGGTGATGCAGAGCGTGACGCGTGTCCTTGCAGAGGGGGTAGGGTATGGAGTTCTCCATCTTATTGACAGATGATATTAGTAGTCATGTCCTGGGTGCATGCTGCTCACGATGAGCCATTTTCTTTTGACAGATGGTGTGTGCTTGTGACTTTTATAGCTATTAAATATTAATAAATTAATAGAAAGAGCCATTGCTTCCTTCAAACTGTGTCATTGGCGTGTTCCTTGATTTGATTTTTGCAGATGATGAGTGAGCTGAAAAGAAGGATTAGTAGGGGCAACATAGAAAGCCAATTCAGTACCCATTTATTGATGTCTGCTTAACTCAAAAGTATGTGTGTGTCTGTGCCAGACAGATGTTCAGCCGAGTGAAGTTTGCCTGTGTAACACGTGGGAACCTAGAATGGGGTCTTGATGGAATTTCTGTCTACTGCACAGCTCTGTAACCCCTGCTAGACTGGGTCTAGACTGCACACACATCACCTATCTTAGTCTGAATGGAGAACTTAGCTTTATGCTGTGAATAGCTAAAGTAAATGTAGTTGAGCAACTTTCTTTTGACCCAATATAGTTTCTAAATGTTCGCAGGCCTTTTGAAAATGCGTAGCCCAAGTTGGTGTAGTGCAGGAAAGACTTTTGCAATTGACTGAATAAACTGTTACTCAGAGAAACAGGGAAACGAAGTGAAAATGTTCGATAAACATTTTAAGAGTAAGGGACACCTGTATGGTGGAAATAATTATAAAGGAAACTACTGGCTCCTCTGTTTACATTTGGAGGTGTTGGAAGGGAGGAGAACAGCTGCTGATGGTCAGTGAACTTGCTGTAGTCTGTCTGTCTTTAACTCACACGCAGTGTTAAAAGGGTTAAATGACTTTCCCAACACCTCTCCATCTATAATCCATCAACACAGATAATAGAAAAATCATTATGGAATTCTAATATACTTTTTGCCCTCTGTTCTGCACCTTCCCACTCTCACCCAAAATACACATACTTGCCATTGAAGACAATACTAACCAGAAGTTATGACCTTTTTTTTTAAATGCTGTTTTATATTTCAGTGGTTTGAGTAAAGCTGTTCCAAACTTGGTATATTCTGTGCAAGTACACGTTATGTTCTGCAAGGACTTGGTGATACATCTGCCATAGTGAACCATACTCGGAAGAGAAAGTGTTAGGTGGTGTAATGTAATAAATGTTTGGGTATTTTTTATGTTTTGCTGCAGACTCTATAGAAAGTTACACACATTTATCTCAGACAAAGATATTTGAGTCTGATCATAAGAGAGAAAATGAGGTGCTTTTTTTCAGGGAAAACTTTATTTCTGTAATTTTTCTGAAATACTTATCTGATTCATGTTATTGAAACTATATTCATTTGACTATTTTTTTTCATTTAAGAGCCAGCTGAACCAAGCCAAATAGAAGTATCTGTAGGAGGTAAGTGTTTGTCTTCAGTTATTATCAACAAATATTTTTAAGTAACTTTGAACAAAGTTGGATCTTTCTTTAAAGGAGACAGGTGAATCAAAATTTAAAAAGGGCTTTTATTGGTTCCCAGGACATTTTTTCATTTGTATTAATATCATGCTGCATCGTGTGAAAAATACTCTGCAGCAAAAGTTATTATTCAAATAATTTTACAAATGAGTTTTATGAATTGTTGTTCTTGGTTGGTGAGTCATGACTATATATAGGTTTTGAGTGATTGCTCATATCCTGAGTGATGCATCTAGTTATTCAGCGCAGTAGTTTCCACAATTTATGCAAGTGAATGATTGCCATCATCAAGAAATTGGAATGCCATATTGGCCTGAATATCCTGTGTTGGGGAGGGGGAGTATTGTTGTTCTTCCAGAACTTAAGCTCTGAAAAACATCCAACTTTCCTATTGTCCAAGAATATACTTGAGTTGTATCTTTTTCAGATGTTGATATATGTGCGACCAAGGAGGCTGTAGATCTTCTACCCTCCCTGTGCTTTTGCATATGGTCTTGGAGCATTAGGAATACTGAATTGACCTGAGAATTGGGGTGCCGGTGTCTGCTGTGTGCTCTGGTCCTGTAAATCCTGCCTCTGCTACAGCCCCAGCTTGTCAGCCTGGCCCTGGGCGGCTGTGGCTGCCTCTGGCGTGGCTGGCACAGGGGATCCGAGGTGCTGTGACGGTTTGACGGGGTGCTGCCTTCCTGCCGGGTAGTCCCGAGAGCGGCTTTCTGATGTGTCAGTAGCAGCTTGACAGCGACGTAGCCAACAGCACTGGGATGGAGGCTGCTGCGCATCAGCACTTGTCATCTTAAAACTTGCAGCTTGAGTTCAGTCCCTAATCCTGCTTAGATTCCCTCAAAAGAGAAAGCAGCAAATCTCAGCGCTCCCGTTCTTCTGTATCCTTTTCCTTGGAAATGCCCTTTCCAGTCTCCATTGCTTCGGTTTCCCTGGCACGTCACTGAACTCGGAGGCAAGCCAACATGCTCATCCAGAACTACTGTTACAAACTCAGTTCCAGGTTCGCTCAGTGTTATGAGTAGCTCTTTCTCAGAACAGAGATCAATCCTGTTGTGACATTCAAGACAAAAAGAAAGCAAGTGTTAGAGTCACAGAAGAGCTGAGCTGCAGATTTTGAGTTCACAGTTACTGAAAGCTGGAGCATCAAATGTCTTTATGATACCAAAACTACGTGGGATCACTGAAGTTGTTAGGTGATGGAGTGCCTGAGTTGTTCCTGAATACCCTCGTGCAGAGGAGATCTAGCTATGGGCCTGCAAAGTGATTGTTTGGAAGGAATAGACAAACGTCGTTTTGAATTTGTCATCCAAAACTGGATTCAGACCCAGGTACCAGAGGAACGATCTTGAGAAAAGGCATGCAATTCCTAAAGAACTCAAAATCGCATCAGAACTAGGCTGGAAGGTATAAAATGGTCATGTGATTAAATGGCTTGGCTTTGTAGTGATGAATTTGTAGCCCCAAACCTTCCAAACAACTTCAGTGAAAAACCAATTTCCTTCCAACATCATATTCTCTGTTTATAAAAAGAACAAAATCAGGCTCCGGGTCATATAGGCAGTGCTGTACACACACAAGATTTCTTTGATTTACCTCCAGGCTTCCCTGTGAACAAGAAAAAGCGAAGATTTTGTAATGAAGTCTCCTGGAAATGAAAAAAAAATCATATCAAAAGATGATGAATGCTTTAACCAGCAAGATAAAATTTCTTTGTCTCTTTTTTTTAAGCATATCATAATGCCTTTCTAGATGATACTGTGCATTGAAGAAGAAAAATTAGCTGGGGTCAAAATTTGTTTTGGACAGATTGAAATATAATAATGCAAAAGCCGGTATCAAGTTGAGAAGAGAAGCAGTTCTACAGATGGAAAAAAAATCTGAAGAATAGTCAGTGCTGAGAAAGCAAGGGTTTGTGCAATGAATGTTAATTAGTAACTAACCCAGAAGGCATAACTTGAGCATGAGTAGGTTCAGATGTTGTTAGCCAGCTTTGGAAGACAGCATCTTAAAAAACGTGAAGCAGTGGTTGTGCCTGAAGTCATGGGCTCCAGACTTACCTGGTGTTTGGAAAGCTTCCCCCGCATCGCCTATCTGCTGAGGTGGGTGGAGGAAGGAATGGCGCTGGGGATTGACAAAGAGGAGGGAGAAGGACTGAAGAGCAGGATGCAGACCAAAGAAGTGATATATCTGGCATTTTTTCACTGGCTACATGTTGTTTCCTTTTTGGATTAAGTTCCTTTCTTGCCCAGTGAGTATTTCAGCTACATAAAAAGCATTTTAAAGTTTCATACACTTCTAATACCAATTTTTATTTCTGTTCTTTAAAAAACTAGAGTTCTCTAAGATCCCAGGCTGCTTTACATTGAAGTGAATGTGGTAATTTCTGCAGAATCAGATTGTTCTGAATATGTTTTTATTTATCATTAATAGTTTAAAATGATAAATGAATGCTTTTCATATTTTTCATAATTTTTTACTTATTAAGTACAACATTAACAACAAAATTGGTTGAGAACTTTCCTGTTCATTCATTACTGCTTTTTCAACAGATACTACAGAAACAGAAGAAAATTCTCAAATAAAGCAAGAACCAGACCCAACGTGGTAGACCTCATCAATACTGGGTAAAAGACTTTAGTGTTTCTTGAAGTCAATGCCTGTCAAGGAATTAACATTTTTACATTTTGGGGTGGGGAGAAGGGGGCTGAGGTACAGGACTGAATGCCAGAAGGTGCCAGTCCTTTACTTGTGAATTATTTTCTGTGTTTTGGTTGTCACCTGTAAACTCTAGGATGTTTTTACTACCTTATCCAAACACAAGGTGAACACTCTGTTCAAATTTGTGAGGCAGTCAGTCCTAGGAAAATGTGGCCTATAAACAAAAATGGGGGATGGTAATTACATACCTCAGAGACAGAGTAAATGAAAGCTTAGGGAATTCGTGTTTATGAAGAGCTCTGACATGGTTGTGTGAAAGAGCATTATATTATTCTTGGTAAAGCCTATATATTTCCAAATTGTCATTGAGCAGGAAAGCTCTTCACTGTCGTGCAATATTGTCTAAGCTTGGGACACTTGGTAAAGCTATTAGCTGTGATGACAAACCAACTTCCTTTAAAAGTTTTTTGTCTTTTCAGTTAACTTTTATGAAAAGCTTCATTTAATTTACAATGCAAAAATATCTGAATCTTTCTCTTACACTATTTTTAACTTCACTCATTCCTAAAAATGACATTTTGGTGGAGGTGGAAAACAGTGCTAGCGGTGTTATCACTTCACCAGGTGTAAAATCTGACCCACACGGCTGTGAGTCTCCATGCTTCATTCAGAGAAAATGGCAATTTTAAGCTATCACAGCTCTGTAGTACTTTTTCCCATTTCAGTTTTTTGATAATACTCCAAACCAAGTGTTTTCCTCATTGTGTAGTGTTTGATACTTTAGTAATTTGATTTGATTGATATAAAGTTGGATGTATCTGTTTAGTATACTCGAGCTGTAACCCGTCTAGCTTTAGTAAGAAAAAGACATTTTATTCATCCCAGAGAAGAAAACGTGTGCGTACTATTCCAGTTCTGAGGGCGCATACAGGCAATCGGCAACACCGAGCTCTGGTTTCTTCATCTCTGCCGGCCTGAGCAGCCGAGAGCGATACCGCAGTTTGCCCCTCGCGTGAGGCCGTGGCTGGGGGAGCCTGGAGCCTGCGGGTTTCACTCCTGGCACCGACCAGCTTTTTGGAGACGAGGACGGCCTTGGCCATGGCCCTCCGTCCGTGCAGCCTGGCACACGGAGGGCTGCTGACGGCGTCGGGATGAGGGGCTGAAGGGACAAATCCAGAAATGATTTGGTAGAAATGGGCAGAGACTGACATACCAACATACCAACTGTCTGTGCCCTGAGAATTAGAAGTACGGCAGTAGTCTTCCTAATAAATTGGTGAAGTCTGCTTTGGAAATATTTGTCATAAAACTGAACATGGCAGGAAAAAATATACTAAAGAAAAACTTCTGATTTGTCGTGGGAAGCACTTCACCCAGCGGAGGTATAAAAAACCATCTCACTTGTCTATTAAAGGTCCATTAAAGGAAATTTTGTTTGAGCAATGGCTGCACAATTTGGTGCTGCAGCAGTTCGGATTTTTGGATGCTTTAGGCCATCCACTGAATTTGTACTAAAGCAAATATTTGATCTAAGTTCTTACAGAGACCACTCAAGCACCCATTTAATCTCATATATATTGAGAGCAATATTCAGCTTCTGCATGCTTTCTGAATCTAGGCCTTAAGAACTCAAAAAGGCAATGCAAACTACTCATATTTGTAATAAGATACAGAGCTGCAATGAAACTAACTCACTTTTGTAATTTTTCTTATCTAGTCAGAAGCATCCGGTTCTGAGAAGAGCCTGCCGGGACTGTCTTGAGCTGTGTAATATAACTGTATAAGAGAAGTACCTTCTATACAAACCCTTTTTGTACTTTTAGATAGAAATGTCTACTTTTTCAGCAGTTCTGTGAATTGACTTAAAGCAAAGAATGACTGTAGATTTGGAATGGCTGGTTTTACTTTGGAATATATTATAAGGACTAAATTTGATGCAGCAATGCTGGGGAGATGGCAGGGATTAAAATCAACAGGGACTTAACAGAAGCTGTCTGCATTTCCCAATAAAGCTGAATTTCACTGTACCTGAATGCATCTCAGCTTTTGTAATGAAGAAAAATTCCTGCAAGTAGTTCAGTTTGTTAGTTTTACTTTGGGGAAAAAAAAAATCATTAAGTTTTGGTTCTTACTCCTTTAATGGTTGATTGGAGAATAGTATCTGTATATTTGAACTAATTTTTCCTATTATATCTATCACAATTCATATGTTTTTCATAAATAAAAGATAAACTGGTTCACTTGACCGATAGTACGCATTAATGAGATGGGCTGTGAAATGGTCAGTATTTCAGTGTGTGGTTTAGGAACCAATTTAAATTAAACCCTGTTATAGTTTGTTCCATTAATTCAAAGTAGTAAGTGCATGTTTTGCCGGAATATCACACGGTTTATATATGATGGGTCTGGTCTTGCAGTCCTAACGTAGGCACAACTCGCACGGACCTGTGTGAGAGCTTTGCTCCTGGAAGCTGTGGGGGATGCCCTTCCCTTCATCTAGAACTAGTTACGGAAATGTATGCTACAAGCTGCTCTAAGTCCTACTATGTCAAAAGTTAAGTCCCCTATAGTCCTGGTTACACCCCACATCATGTAAGAGACTCATGTACGCATTCTTTTTAAGTTTCACAAACCATAAGAGATGTAAAGTTCTGGCTATATGATAATCTCTATAGAGAAGATGCAGATTATTGTAAAAGTTTCTCTTTTATTGGCATGAGTATGGGATGACTGCATTATGCACAAACGGTAAACCTTATTCCCTGATTAAGAAATAAAAACCTTTCTGATGGTTTGCGTGACTGTCCATGCAGTATACCTTTACATGTTTTACAACAAATGAAGTTCTAGCGGAAATTCTGTAGGCAGGTAGAAAATGTGGTAGCATAGTTATTCATTCCAAAGCAAAGAAAGTAAATTCCAGTCATGCCTTTCAGAGAGAAATCCAGCTCTGGGTGGGTGATGATGTTGTATTTTATAGGAAAATTTTGAAGCCTTAAATTCAATTGGGTACAGTGTCTATTCCCTGGGAGCAACCTGGAATTCAGCAGATGAATTTAAAGCAGCACATGCTCTGTCACTCTGGAGGCAAGGGAGAGCTGTAGGACGTGTGCTTGCGTTTTCACAATTGCTCCATCCAGATCTAGGTGCTCCCACTTAAATAATCGGACCTTGCGCTGTTGATGTCAGTAGGAGCAGGGTTAGCTCCATGCTGAGTCATTTTGAAAACGCTTGTCCCGGTTGTACCTTCCAGCTCTCCGGGTGGGAACTGGTGGTGACCGACGCAGTGCTGCCTTCCTGCCCCGGCAAACAGCCCCCCTCGGTCCCGTGGGAACGAGCCCGTTGACTTAACTTACCTGTTAACTCTCAGCCGTATGGGTGCTGTCCCAAATTATAACCACTGACGTATTTCACTGCTGATTACTTAATAGACGTGCCCAGTTAACGTACCTCCATAAATAGGTTGTTATCAGGGCGACGGCCAGTTTCGCGATTGCTGCTAGAAACATTTAGAATGGGGAAATGAGTAAATGCAGCTTTCCCCAGGTTTTCAGCTGGCTCTCGACTTCCCCTTTTGAAAAAGCGGAAGGATGGTCCATCCCTTCTTCACTCGCAGCTATCTTTAGGAGGCACTTTTTGCACAGCTGCCTGCCCAGCAAGGCTCATCATACTGCTGATGGAGTCGTCGGTGCTGGCTCAAAATGACGGTGAGGCATCGGCACGGAAGAACTGTGAAAATAAGTAATTCCAGGCTATTGCCTTGTCACGTATGTAACAGCAGAGTGTGGACATCCTGCAACTTCGCGTGCAGGAGCTGAAAAAAAAAATGAAGTGAAAACTGATGCAGTGGTTTTACTGGAAGGACTGGAGCTGCTGGGAGGCAGGGTGGTGGTGCGCGTTGTGTCCGTCCCGCTGCTGGGCTTGCAGTAATGCTGACGGGTGCGTCAGCGTTCAACACTGAAGTCTCTTCATTTTAAGTTATATCCAGTAAGGAGAAATTAGACTGACAAAGTAATTGCACCAATATTTATACCTTCCAAATATCAATTTTATATTAAAAAATTATCTATCTATCTCTATAGTCCTAACAGGTAGCAGACTTTTAAGATGTTGACCGTGTATGAAAATCACTCATTTCCAAACTAGCAATACATGAGGTGTGTCACTCTTCGGGTATTGAGTGATAGCGCCCTAAAAAGCCTTGGCTGTACTAATAAACAAGTAAATAAATAAAATTGCAACAACTTACCAGAGCTCTGAATACTTTTTGTTCCAGCAGAGAAGCTTTGTAGTGATGAAGTAGCAGACAAGTATTTATTCCCCGTGTTTTACTGAACTTTGAAAGCCCATCCTGTGCCTTGGGCTGGCTCCTTTCTCTAAGGAATTTTGGATCCCAGTAGCCTAGGATCCAGGGTGTCCGTGGTGGAGCCTGGTGTTCCTCGGGTGCGGCGCCCCGGCTTTTCTCACAGCGGTAACCACTAGATGTCAGATGAGGTCCAGCACCTCCGTGGTGCAGCTGCTGGCCAGCGTTTTTCCCTTGGGATGTGAAGTTTTCCACATACAAAACTTGAACCCTTTCTCCTTTGTTTCTTTTCGTATCTGTCCTATCTGCGACAGACTGCTAAGGAAGAGGGCAGACTTTCATTTTTGTGGTTTTGCAACAGCACGTAGTACTGTTCACACACAGCAATTTGCCATCAGTGACACAAGCAAGGCCTCCCTTGGCTCTGGATTGAATTAAGCTTAAACTTAAGCTACCAAACCATCAAATATTACATTTTGAACAAAATTAGGGTGCCATTCCTTTCTTCAGCTTTTAATTTCTAGGAGGTTTTGGTACTAGGTTTGGGTGGAGCACTACAGAAAAGAGGATCATCCATTCGCCTCAGAAACTCAAAACCTCCAGCGCTTTGTCTTCAGTAACCTTGATTGAAACCTGTCACCTTGAGTCCCGTATCTGTGTTCTCGCTCCGAAGCAGTGGTGCCTTGCTGCAAAGCACCGCTACCAGCTCTCCGTCCTGAGGCCAGTGGAAGTTCTCCATCTCCCTCAAAAATCAGGCCCTGCATTCAGATGCCAGCCTTGTTGCCCAAAACATGAATTGGCTCACGAACTCCATAAACTCAGCTTGTTTATCCGATGGGTCATTACTCCTCCAAGAATTTTCTTCTAAAATTATCCTTCTTGACACCTAGTAACTATGAGACACTTGGTGGCAACACTAAGCAGTGTATCATACCCAGTTGCGTCTCACTGCGAACTAACCCATTGCAGCGGCGAGATCTACAAGCTCTATTTCATTTCTCACATAACAAGATGAGGAATGAGGAAAGAGGAAGAAACATCTGAATTAAGTGGTTTCCAGTAATGCGCTGTGTAAAGCAGTTTTAAATTTAGTACAAACAATTGTAATTATGAAATCAGCTTTCATGACAAAGTTTGTGGTGGTTCTGCATGAGAAGCAGCGATCTGGCTATTAACCGAGCAGAATCCAAACAGCCCCGGAGGTATCTTTTTTAATATTACTGGCTGTATAATTTTGCCTTGCATACAGGGAAGTCCCCATGTTAAAAAGGTAAGAAACCAAATTTAAATGACCATGTTTCTGTCTCGACACCTGCAAAGCACGACACTTGAGATTCAGGGGAAAGCTATGGTTAATATTTGATTTTTTTAATGCTGTCAGAGCAAGCTTTTGTCTTTACAGCTAATAAGGGTATTAGCCCATGGAGGGGCTGTCCTGGCGCCGCGGAGGGCTGTTGATGGCCAGTTGGGAGAGCCCGTGTTGGCTGTGCCGGTGGTTTGGGGCTGCTGCCTGCCAGGAGCGGGGACACGGCTGTTGCCTCCCTGACCAAGACATCTCCAGTCCCGGTTGAGCGTGGCTCTGGGCTTGCTCTGACGACCAGGCTCATGGTAAGCTGTTGGCCTGGCAGGGACACGGGCTCCCGGAGGGGATGCAGCGGAGGGGGTCAGGGACGGGGCTGGAGCTGGGCTCCTCCCCAGCATCGCGTGGAGAGCAGGTCCCGGCTCTCTACGCTCTCGGGGACAGCCCAGCACTGGCACCCGTTGTAATCGAGGGTGCCCTTGCTGGGGTCAAGAGAGGGGCTCCCGGGTGCACCTTTGCCTATGAGCAGCGCAGGGTTGATAACGCGCAGCCCTCGCTTCCTTCAGGCTTTTCTGCTCAGAGCTGGGGGCAGAGGAGGAGGAGGAGGAGGATGCTGGTGTGCCGCCATTTCAGAGGGGCTTTGCTGGGGACCCTCGTGCTCTCCCCGTGGGAAGCAGGGGTCCCTCTCCAGCCTACCCTGGGCTTTCCCCATGCCTGGGGTCCCCTGTGGCCGGTGCTCCCATGCAGCCCTGTGCCCGGGTATGGCAGTGAGCAGAGCCACGGTGCTGAAGCTGGTTCAGAGGCCTTTTGGTGGCAGATTTTGGGGAAGCTGCAGGTGACTGAAAGAAAATGGTGATGCAAGGGCAGGAGCCCTGGGAGTGCAGGATGGTCTCCCAGCCATACAGATGACAGTGCTGCCGTCCCTGGGCTCAGGGAGGGCGTTACGAGCTTCCTTCAGCCCATCCAGCTCTGCTCAAGAGGGAGAAGACTCCTCTGGTTGCCATTGCCAAGGCACTTGTCTGTCCTCGACCTGCTGCAAATCGGGCGCTGCAGCACCCTGTGCCATCCCGGGGCAGCGCCAGCGCTCACAGGGGCCACTGGGCATTATCGGGGCAGCCGACCTGGCCCTGAACCTTCACTGTCCTCCGATTTCAGAGGTGCCTCCAGGGCATCCCCGAGGTCTCCCTGCTGCCTGCCTCCTCCCCAGCCCTGGAGCCGCTGGAGGGGCCGGGCTGGAGACTCCCCACGGGAAACACCGACTCAATACAAACCACAGTGGGTAAACAATTACAGGCGCGATCGCGGCGGGGCTTCCGCTTTCGCAGGGGCTTTAACGGCAAAGCGGAGCTGTGCGAAGGCAGAGGGGAGGAGAGGACGCCCGGGGAGGCAGGAGCAGGGGCCGGAGCGGGACGCCGCGGCTGGGAGCAGCTATGGAGGATGCCTTCATCCGGCACATCGAGCTGCTGGGCTACGAGAAAAGGTTTTTCCCCAGCCAGCACTACGTGAGTACGCAGCGACCTTCTGAAAAGCTGAGTAGCGAGGACTGGCCTGGGTAAAAAGCCTGGCCAGCAAATTTCTTCAGATAAATGTGCCTGAGGGCCTAAGAGCATCCTTTTTTTGGGGATTCATGGCTGCTGGTGTGAGCTGGGAGCAGCCAGAGGCTAAAATGTCCTGAACACACAAGATTTTGGGCAACTCCTTTGCAAGTTGGAAAGGGCTTTTCTTTCTTTGATTCCCACCCATCTGCATGTTTCTGTCCCCTCTCCGTCCCTGCTGAGCTTCTCTAGCACCCGTCTTGCTCGCTGCCTGGGCAGAGCTACTTGCATTGGGGGCGGGCAGAAGAAAAACACCCAGTTTATCTGAAACTGAAATATCTGTGGGGCTTCCCGGGGGCTTTGGCCGCAGCCGGGTGCAGGGTCCCACTCACCTGCAGAGCTGCAGCACCTCTGCTTTGCCCCCCAGGTCTACATGTTCCTAGTGAAGTGGAACGACCTCTCCGAAAAGCTCGTCTACCGCCGGTTTACCGAGATATACGAGTTCCACGTGAGTCGTGCTGGGGTGGGCACCGGCCCCTGGCCCAGCGCACCAGGGCTTGGGGTGGGGAAAAAGAGGAGGGTGAATTCCAGCTGAAATCGCCCCAAACCAAATCTGGCTTAAAAGAGGCTCCGGGGTCCTTGTGCTTCAATCTCCTTCGCCCCTTGAAGTGGGGAGCCACTGACTCTGTGCTCCGTGGCTGGTTTCTCCTGGTGTCGAGCCGTGGGGTCCAGCCAGCACGTGCCAGTAGGCAGTGGGAAGGGGGGAAAGATGCAGGCAGGGGTGTGGGTGCCATGGGGGGTCCCCCGGTGCCATCCTCACAGCCACGGCTGGCTCTGCTCCACAGAAAGCGCTGAAGGAGATGTTCCCCATTGAATCCGGCGACATCAACATGGAGAACCGGATCATCCCACACTTGCCAGGTGAGGGGCAGGTGCCGGGGCTGGGGGCTGAAATAGAAATTGCAGCTGGTTGGGAAATTCCCCGGCGGGCCGAGCTCTGCCGGCTGCCTCCCGCGCAGGTGTTTGGTGCGATTTCTGTTCCTGCCCACCAGGCTTGTAATTAAAACACCAGAAAGGTCTGTCTGAGCAGCAGCAGTGGGTTCTCCCAACACTCGCCAGCCCCACAGACCCCATCCTTCCTCCCCGGGAACACTGTGACCCCTGTGCAAAGGGTCTGGCTTTGGGGACCTTGAGCTGAGCTGAGCTCTCCTTTGGTGACACCATCACTGGGATCGGTTTATACTGCCCTTATGGCAACACAGATATTTTGTAAGAGGAAGCAATGCAATATGTCTTCAATGACAGGGAATGAACTCTTGATCCAAAGAGGTTTGTCCCCAAGCACGGCGCAGGTCAGCAAAATTCCCCCTTTTATTTAATTTCCTGCTTTAAAGGAGGCAGGAATGAGCATGTGAAATAGCTGCGGGTTGTGCTCAACACCTCTCCAGGAGGAATAAACCTGCACCACGCAGCAATGTGGGTGCCACATTTGGGGGGGCTCCCCTCAGCGCCAGACTAACACCACCATCCCGAGACCCTTCCTACGAGCTGCCGCCGCCGTGCCAGCGCTGTTCGGAACACCCTTGTCCCGTTTGGGGAACTGAAAGCACTGGGGACAAGGCAGGCATCGGACTGCTGCGGGGGGTGCAGGGCTGCCACTGGCCACACACGTGCACCCCGACGCGGGGTTCAACCCTGCTGTGGGTCAGGGCTGCCAGCAGCATTTTGGAGGCCTGGGGTCAAGAGCGGCTGCTGCAGGACGTGCGCTGTGGCCAGTGGGACAGAGGGGTGTGCATGTCTCCCCCGGCCACAGGCTGGTCCCCTGAGTATCTCCTTGGGTCCCGGGCAGTCACCACGTTTGTGGCCCAGCAGCTGGGCTAAATCTGAGCATGGATCTGGGATTTATTCCGTAACTGAAATGGGGTCAAACAGGGTCTTTTCTGGGCTTGCACGAGCTCTGCAAGAGTCCACGGGCTGCAGGGGATGAGTCCAGTTGCACAGCGCTCTCCTCCATGCTGCCCACGGCACCTGCGCTGCGCCACGCTCGCCTCCCCAGCCGCACTGCCGAAACGAGGAACCCGTGGCTGCAGCGCTTCTGCAAAACAGCCGTGGCCCTGTGGTCAGCTTCTTCCCAGGTTTTTCGGCACCGTGCATGGTCCCCTGCACGGGGGGCACATGATGCCTGCCATGGCCGCAGCCAGAGCGGCAAGGGAGGAGACCGGGCCACGCTCCTGCAGAGCTTTGCCTTACGGGCATCAGGCAGCACCCTGGGGCCAAATCCACTCATTTTCAGGGCAAAATTAATGATTCAGAGCAGACTGCTTGGGAAATTCGTAAAAACAGGGCACTCTGTCTGCTTTTTCCCTTCTCCCCCAGCCCCGAAGTGGTTTGACGGGCAGCGCTCAACCCAGAACAGGCAGGGCACGCTGGCTGAGTACTGCTACACGCTGGTCAACCTGCCCCACAAGATCTCCCGGTGCCTGCACGTGGTCAACTTCTTCAAGGTCCGTCCTGACGACACGAACCCCATCACAGACAGCCAGTAAGTCCAGCGCCTGCCGCTTTAGGGGAAATCCTGCATTCCCGGCCCCGGGCGCTGGCAGCAGCCGCTGCCGGCGGTGAGGGGTGGTCGGCATTGAGCTGCCTTTGCTCTGACCCATCTAGGATCACGAAGCCCGAGGTCTTCCTCCTGCCAAAGGATGCCAAGAAAAACCCCACCGGTAAGAGCCTCGGAGGGGTGCAAGCGGCTGCCTCGGTTGCAGCAAAGCCTGGCTGGGAGAGCGGCAGCCATCCCATGGCAGATGCTCTGACGGAGAGCACAGGCTCTCTGCCAGAGCTGCAGCTGGGAGGAAGCCACAGCCCTGGGGGGAATGAGTCCCTGTCCTGGGATCCAGCTGGTTTGGGACCAGAAGAGGCTGGGAGAGCTCTTCAGGCTGTCCTGGGGCTGCTCTTGGCCTGCCTGAAATAGGGTATTTCTGCGCCGGGGCCGGGAGAGGGACCGTCTCTCACTTCTCCCCCGCAGACATCACGGGCCCCATTGTCCTGCAAACCTACCGAGCCATCGCTGACTATGAGAAGAGCTCCAAATCCGAGATGGCTCTAAAAGCTGGGGACATGGTGGACGTCGTGGAGAAGAGCGAGAGCGGTATGTGTCCGTTCCTCCGGAGAGCTCCCAGGGGCCAGCCCCCTCCTGGCCACCATCTCAGCATGGGGACCGCCCTTGCCTCTCGTGTCCAAACGCAGCACGGCAGTTAGTTACGCCGGTGCATGTGTTAAAGGGTGGGCGGTTGTATCAGGATCTCCTGACGGAGAGGGGAAGCTCCAAGCAAATGCAATCGGCAGCACTGAGCCTCTCGGCGCTTCCCACCCCCTTGGGAGATGTTTCACATTGCCATGGAGCCACATGACAGTCGGTTTTGGCTGGGGAGGATGTGGGGCAATCCTAGAAAACCCTGCAACCTCCTCGCATGCCTCAGCCTGTGAGGTTTCCTGCCCAGGAGGAACCAGGATGAACTGGCCAAGCTCCCTGGTTGCGCCATGTAAACAGAGACCGGCCCTGGCGCCGTCCCTTCCGTCCAGGCCACGTGGATGCCTGTCCCTACCCCGGCCGGGGACAGACCGGGTGCTGGTGGCCCTGCGGTGCCCCCACGACACCCTCAGCCCTTGCCCACGGCTGCTTTTGTTGCAGGCTGGTGGTTTTGCCAGTTGAAGAATAAACGGGGCTGGGTGCCAGCAGCCTATCTGGAGCCGATGGATGGTCCCGATGAGTCTGAAGAGCAGGAGCCCAACTATGCAGGTAGAATGTTGGGGTAACCAGGGGGTGCCCCAGAGCACGGGCTGCCGCTGCTCCCTGCTGGGATGGTTCACTGCAAGGCCCCCGTTGGGCAGTCCACGCTGCAGCAGGACCGCTGGGCATAGAGAAGTTGCTGTAGAAGCTGCCAGAAGGGATAAATCTTGTATTCGGTGCCTTACTCTGCACATCAGGAGCTTCCCGTGACCTCAGCAACCTCGCGTGCAACTCAGCATTAGATGCTTGTTTTGGCTAATCGCAGATGCACGCCTTCCTCCGGTGGCCCCCCTGAGCTAGCTGGGTGCACGCTGAGTTGCTGGGTTAGCAAGGGAGCGCGGTGCAGCACCCGAACCGAGCCGCAGGCTTTCCCCCGCTGTCCTTATCAGCCCTCCGCATCGCCCCACCTCGACAGCAGGGCCTTATCGCACGGAGCAGAAGGAGGATCCTGCAGAAGAAAATGCCAATTGCTCTCCGGACTTTGTCTTTGTGGTTTGCAAAACACTGCAACAGACTCTATTAGCACAACACTTCCTTCTTCCTCATTTAATCACCCGAATTATAAACATGCTCTTCAGCAGAGAGAGGTGTACTTCCACTGCTTGCATGCACCAGCTTTCTCCTGGAGAGGTGCTGGAGGGGCTGAGATGAGCCACGGGCATCGACAAGGCTGGGGGAAGTCTGAATCCAAACTTGGAGACCTGAAGCACCCTGAGTCTTGCCTAAAACATAGGATAGATGTTCTGGTGCCTCCTCTCCTCAGCAGCTGGAGAGGATCAGCCCCATCCCTGGCGTGGTAGCACACAACCTGCTGTCCCGATTTTGTGTGCAGGTGAGCAGTACATTGTCCAGAAAAGCTACACGGCCGTGGAGGAGGACGAGCTGACCCTCAAGGAGGGTGATAGCATCGAAGTCATCCACAAGCTCCTCGACGGCTGGTGGGTCATCAGGTGAGAGATGCCACAAACAAATCAGGCGAGCGGGATTTGGGCAGAGGGAAGGGATGAACCAGTGGTTCTCCACACCGGGGCTGTGAAAACCACAGACCGTTTGGTGCTGCTGCCCAGCACTTTCTTTTGTAGGGCTGCTTCTAGTAGCCTGTGGCTTTGCCAAACGTTAAACATTGCAGCTGGGGCTTCCTCTGCTGGGGGCTTCAGAAATATCCAAGAAGGAGGCAGGTGGAAAAAAAAATCTGTTATTTTGCCTCCAAGTATTCTGGCATATTTTGCTTTGCAAAACCTCAGCTTTCATCCCAGCCCTGGCCTGCCCTGCGAACTCGGGCTTTCCCAAGGGGAACCCCAGCTGCATTTATGCTCTGGAGAGTCACAGATTGCGCATTCGCAGCAGGACATGACGAGGCTGTAAACCCTGGGGATCCTCCTGCCCCAGCCTGCGCCCAGTGTGGTCCGCGAGGATCTGCTGGTGTTTGCAGGTGTGTGGGGCTGGAGGGGGAGACGGGCTGGGGACCAGGGAGTGTTCCTTGAGCACATGTTTCATGAGACACGGGGTGTCTGGCAGGAGGCCCTGGGCAATGCTTCAGGAGCCCAGCGAAACCCCCAGGGCAGATAATACGAGCTGGTGAGACCCTGAAAGCTGTGAGCTATTGCTCTCTCTGCTACCTGCTTGCTTTTGGGACTCAAGCCACGCTTTCGGGAAAGCCACAGGCACACAAGGTGGGGGGACAGCTGAAGCCCCCATCCCTACAAGAACAAGTCTGATGGGGAGCGGCTGAGGGAACTGGGGGTGTTCAGCCTGGAGAAGAGGAGGCTGAGGGGAGACCTCATCGCGCTCTGCAACTGCCTGAAGGGAGGTTGGAGCGAGGGGGGTCGGTCTCTTCTGCCAAGTAACAGCGATAGAACGAGAGGAAACGGCCTCAAGTTGTGCCANGGTTGGACTCGATGATCTTAGAGGTCTTTTCCAACCTTAGTGATTCTATGATTCTATAGTTCTATGAACATGAGAAGAAATAGCCCACCCAGCACCAGCAATCCTGCTGGGGACAGGGGCAAGGAGGTGGTGGTCGCAGAGCCAAGACTGCAAGTGATGTTGCTTTGTGTTGCACTGCAGGAAGGATGAAACCACGGGTTATTACCCCTCCATGTACCTGCAGAAAGCCGGGGAGGCGAACAGCTCTGTGAAGAGCGAGCTGAGGAACCGGAGTGCTCCTCCGCGGAGGTAGGAGAAGCCCTGGGTAGGGGGGGAGGAGGACTAAAGCTCCTCTTCGAGGGGGGTGAAATGAAACCAGACAGTGGTTTGTGGTGTCCCTTGCTTGCCCTGGCAATGAGGAACTGCCCAGGAGAGATGAGAGCAGGGCAAAGACAGACCAGGAGGCAGATCCTGCAGGGTTGCAGCAAAAACAGTTTTGTGCTCCCCGAATTCCACGGGTGGCGAAGCACCCCAGCATTTCTGACGCAGGGTTGCATGATCCTTGCTCCAGCAGGTCCTCCAGCCAGGCGTATTTCTCCTTGTCCTTCTACAAAGTTTCTTTTCTGGGCTAATCTCATTTAATTTTCAAATTGGCCTTTTTCTTATTTCCTAAGTGCATCCACTGAATCTTTGAGAAGCGAGGAGAGATTTGACTAATCAGAGCTTCCAAATGGCCTAATCTGATGGGAGGATTTGAGCTAATGGAAGGGATTTTATTTTGATTAAAAAGATAAAAAGCAATAATAACTCATTAATTCCGATGCAAAGAAAACTGCTAGGAAGGGCAGAGCTTGCCTCTATCTTTTCTTCCCTACAAGAAAATGCAGCAACCTTGCTATAAAATCTCTCAAAAATCCAGCTCTGCTGGAGCACGGATTAAGTGTGAGCTGGTGAAAAATGGCCCAAATCCACCTATTTGAGCGTGGTGATGCTTACCGATACCCTTGGGGGAGGTGGGGTGGCCTGTTTCAAGGACAGTGACTTGCCCCCAGGGTGAATCCTGTCCCTGCGGGGCTGGTGCTGGCAGCAGGCTGAGCCCTGTTGCAAAGGCGGTGACCCGCCGTTGCGGGCAAGAGCTTTGCTACAAAACGGGGTGCGTGCTCAGACCAGGGAGGGGCTGAAGGTGGACGGGTGTGTTGCCTTGAGCAGAGCAGGAGGACGATGCCACGGGATGGACATCAGGAGCCACCTCGGTCATGCCCTGGTAGTGAAGATAAAGCGGTGGCCGCCGTCTGCCTGCCTGGGGACGGTCCCCGACGCGGGGGGTTCCCCTGCGGCAGCATGCACAGCCCCGGGCTGCTCAGCCTTTCACTTCTCTCAGTCGTTGCTCTGCTGTGGGTTCAACACCGCACACCCAGGTGCGCGCTGACACATACCCCACACTGCGCTCCCCTGGCCCAGGGACTGATCCTTGGGCGGCAGGGAGCCATGCCAAACCCCACACCAGGGATCTCAGTGTTGCAGCCAGTATAGATGCTGTATGTATAGCGTAGAGCTATAGATCACTTCCAGGGCTTTCCTGGATAAGCCTCATGCCCATCTCGTCCTTCCAGCCTTACGCCTAAGCTACCTCGCCATCCCCATCATTACTTTCCAGACTTGTGCTCAGGCTTCATCCTTCAGTATTTGCTTCCAAAGCCTTCTAACAGGCTGTACGTCACGTCTCACCTACGGCTGCCCTCGAGGGCTGGCATCCACCCGCTGCCTTCCACCGGGCAAAACCGAAAAGCAGATATTGGGGGTTGTGTGAGGCAGAGGAGGAAGCACGAGGGGGAAATCCTCAGAGAGAAAGTGCGTGGTGGGAGAGCTGCCAGCATGGAAACGGAAAGTTTTGTTTCTAACTCACTGCAGATCCACCATCCGAAACGCAAAGAGCATCCACAAGCAGAGCCGGAAGCAAATCAGCCAGGAGACCTACAGGAGGAACAGCAAGAAGTACATCCAGAGCCGGAGGAACAGGAAGGAAAATTTCCAGAACAAGGCCAATGTCATCAGTAAGTCTTAACAGGGTCTTTGCCCTGGACGAAGTCCTGCAGGCATGGCCGGAGCCCTCCAGCGCTGGTTGCTGGAGCAGGACAGCACATGGAGGTCACACCTTGCCTGTCCACCCTTCTCCTGTGGGGAAAGCGTGTGCAGGGAGGTGTTTCTTCTCAATGAGGTTTCTTACCTCTGGTTATAGGTCTGACAGAGAAGGAGCAGAATATGGTCCTGCTGGGAGGTCAGCCCACATTTAGGACCTGAGCTCTCCTCTGTGCACCTAACCTCACCTGTGCTGCTGTTACCATCACCGTTATCATGTTCGTTAGCTGTCAGCAAAGCGCCTAGAGGGAATCCTGGGTTCAGTTTNATGAAGAAGGAGGCTGCTATTGAGGTAGACGCTTTAGATCTGGTAATCCCTGTGTGGGACCCACGACCATCCCAAGGGAGAGCAGCTCCTCGCACAGACCTAGAGCTGGGCTTCCACCTGAGCAGAGCTCCCAGCCGGGCACTGGTGGGCTCATCCCACCACCCTGACCTCCGGGAAGACCCTCACACGTGGCTGAGACAGGAGGAGAGGCAGAAGCTTTGGTGGCTGTTACATAGGAAGCTTTTGAACGTTCACATGAAGGTGTTGGGTGATGGAGAGCTCTGAGCCATCCATACATCTGCTTTACCCACAGTTGAGAAAAACGAGCAAGAGGAGAACAAGCCCAAGGCTCAACCTGCTGTTCCTCCCCGTCCCAGCAAAGACCTCATCCTGAACCGCTGTACCGAGAGCACCCGGAGGAAGATCCTGTGAGGCCTCACCCCCCACACCAGCCAGCCGATGCTTTTATCTCCACCAGCTCCTGCGCAGCCGGGGCTCAGGGCCAGACTGGGGGATCCGGGTGGTTCTGGCAGCCGCCGCAGGCCCCGGGGGGCTGCTGGCCGGATCGGCACAGCCCAGCGCCCATCTTCATCCACCGGCACGGCGAGCCCAAGGTGTCCCAATGACACCATGAGGAGGGACCCAGCCCCGCTCCGGGGGGGCTGAGGCCTCCAGAGCCACTGGGGACCCCTCGCCACTAGACCCTCTTTTATCTCCTATTTGTATTTTGAATGATTTTGCATTTTTCACCACTAAAGGAGAGACGCTTTTTCAATGTCCGCCTGGACGGCTGGTCAATGCAGCCACCGGGGAGCAGCCCGGTGGCATGGCGGCAGGAAAGGCGTTTCTCCCCGCCGCGTCCGGCGGGGGATTGGGCAAGGGTCTCTTGTGAAAGATGCCGGCGGGGAGGAAATCTGGTTGGGGGGACGAATGGAGGACAGCTTCCTCCGTGAAGGCGGCTGCTTCACTCCCTCTAGTGGAAACCAAGGGCGGGGATGAGCAATATGGCGTCTACTGGGTGGGGTAGGAGCCGTGAGGCAAGGTGGCCGCCCCAAATGGCGGCAGGGTGTGAGGGGCGTGGGGCGGGTGGCCCAAGGCCTGTGGGGCTGCCAAGGCGTGAGGGGCGAGTGGCTTCCCAAGGCTGCAGGCGCTGGTCCCTCCTGCCGCCTCATGGAGGGCTGCCACGTCGGGAGGCCAGCGGCCATCACAGCACGGCCAGCGCCTCCGGGACAGGGCTGCTTTGCAGCAGGGAGCCTGGTGTGAGGGTGCCACACAGCCAGCCCTGCCACCGCCATGCCAGGCGGGTTCGGGTTTGGGACTAGGTCTGGGTTTGGATTCGGGTCTGGGTTTGCATCTGGGTCTGGATCTGTATCTAGTTCTGGGTAGGGGACTATGTGCGGGTCTGGGTCTGAGTCTGGGTTAGGGTCTGGGTTTGGGTCTAGTTCTGGGTATGGGACTAGGTTTGGGTCTAGTTCTGGGTCTAGGGCTAGGTTTGGGTCTGGGTTTGGATTTGCGTCTGGCCCTGGCTCTGGGTCTGGGTTTGGGTCTAGTTCTAGGGCTAGGGCTAGGTTTGGGTCTAGGTCTGGGTCTAGGATTAGGTTTGGGTCTGGCCCTGGGTCCAGGTTTGGGTCTAGTTCTAGGTCTAGGGCTAGGTTTGGGTCTAGGTCTGGGTATCGGATTAGGTTTGGGTCTGGCCCTGGGTCTGGGTCTGGGTTTGGGTCTGGTTCTGGGTCTAGGACTAGGTTTGGGTTTGGTTTTGGATTTAGGTCTGGTTTTGGGTCTGGGACTAGGTTTGGATCTGTGTTTGGGGTTGGGCCCGGGTGTAGGTTTGGGTCTGGGTCCGGGTCTAGTTTTAGATTTAGATTTAGATCTACACCTGGGTCTGCGGTGGGTCCCGTCCCTCTGGAGGGCGTCGTAGCCCCTTTAAGACACGACCTTCGCGCGCCCCAGCCGGGCGGTGTCTCGCACTGCACGTGACCGCGGCGCCGCGGCCGGGCGCATGCGCGCAGGGGATGGTGCGCTCACCGCCCGCGCGGGTCGCAGGTGAGAGGTGACAAGATGGCGGCGGCCTGAGGGGCGCGGAGCGGCGGCGGCGATGTGGGGAGCGCTGAGGGGAGTGCGGCGGCCGCCGCCGGCCCTCCGCAGGGGCCTGGCCAAGCCGGCGGGCCCGAGGAGCGTCCGCCAGCTGAGGGAGGCCGAGGAGGCCGCCCCGGTCTTCCAGTATGTGGGGAAGGCGGCCAAGCGGAAGGACCGCGTCTACGTGTGGGGCTTCTGCTACTCGGGCGCCCTGGGCGTCCCCAGCTTCGTGAAGCCGGACGTGGGCTGGAAGAAGCCGCGGCGGATCCAAACCACGCCCTACCGGCTGGAAACGGAGGAGAAGGTGGGCGCGGGGGTGGCGGCGGTTTTATCCCGACAGGGTAGCGTTAGCGTGGCTTCTCAAACACCGGGGACCCTCCTCTGTCCGTGCCAGTTAATCTTGGCATTTCTTCTCTCAGCTTTGAAAGGCGTTAACGAATCTGATTTGAAGTCTTGGCCATGATTCTTTTTTTTGTTGATATAGCGGTATTCTTCAGGGTGATTTTTGGTATAACTACAGTATCATACGGTTTGGAAGGTACATATCTATATTTTTTCAGAGCCATAAGAGAGCAATGAACAACATTCATCGGAGAAATGTGCCTCGTTTTCAGTGGCTTTCGTGGCTACTTTCACCTTGATGAAATTGGAAGCTTGTGTTGAAAATCATGTTATTCTTTTGATACATGTTTCAAACATGCTCTGCTGCAGTTCAGAGAAGGTCAGAGCTGTTATACTGGGCTTTTTTTGGCAAAAGAGTAAAGCAGGGGGATGTTATTCTCTTAATACCTCTTTGTGGGTTTTTTTTTGTTGTTTTTTTTTTTTAATCTACAGCTGCTGCAGGTCAGCAAATAGGCACTTTTGTTGTGTTTGAATGTGTCCACAATAAGGCAAAAACAAAGATGCACACACACAAAACCAAAATTCTAGGGCAGTAATGTTGGACTTGAATTTACACGATTGTGCTTATCACTGAAGAGTGTTTCTGATCATTTTTGCGAAGACCACATGTACCATGAATTTGGGCTGTATTTGGATATGGGCTGGTGAAGGAGGAATGCTGATGAACAAATAACATGGGGTGGAACTTGTTTTTCTAATCCATAGTTTATAACTGAATGATGTGGGTTTTGTTTGTCTTCAAAGATATCCTCTGCTGCCTGTGGTTATGGATTCACGCTGCTGTCCTCTAATACCACGGACATCACCAAAGTGTGGGGCATGGGGCTGAACAAGGATTCCCAGCTTGGATTTCAGAGAAGCAGAAGAGAACGAAGTAAGGATTGAGGTGGTGTAAGGGCTTACAGGGCAGCATTACAGGATAGATGTGATGTGGGAAACTTTGGGTTAGAAGGCGTAAAAAATGTCCAGAAGGCTTTGATGCAGATTGCAGGGCTATACTTTTTTTAAAAAAAAAAAAAATAAAAAAAACAACAAAAGAGGCCTGTGTTTGGACCTTAGCTGTGTTTTTGTGTGGTTTGTAACTGATCAAGGTATGCGTGCGTTTGTGCAGTGCCTGGATGTAACTAAAATCTGAGTAACTATTTATTTTGCAGAAGTGTGTGTGTGTTGGTTAAGGTGTTGCTTTGAATCTCTATAGTTTGATAGTAGACAATGTAGTGTGCTAGTTAATAAAACAGTTTTGGCAAGATGATTTGCTCACTTCTGTTGCCTTTACATCTATAAACTAATTTCCTTTCCCACGGATATCTTTTTGTACAGTCAGTGGAATTTTGTATGAAGCTGTAGGGGTTTTTATTGTAATACCAAATTGCATTTTGAAGGAAAAACGTGTTATTCAGTCATTCTGTCTTATACCAGGCTCTCAAATGCATTTAAGATGATGATTTCTGTGCAGAACATTGCAGTCTTCCTACGAAAAACATAAACTTAATTCCCTTATAGAATGGGTGTTTGTAACAGTTTGAAAACATTCTTCCATGTTAAAAGCAGTTTTTCGTCTTCATAGTGTATAAGAGCATAATCCATTAAGGTATGGTGCATCTGATATGGGCAAAAGATTAAACTTTGTGGAGAAGGAAAAGAAAATTGCTGCTACTGTGCAGAATGCTGAGGTTTGCAGTGGTGCTGCTGCTGTGCATTGCTGCTAGCATACTGTATAGATTTCCAGGAGTGTGTGCATGCAGCAAGTGTGTGTGCTTAAACAGCAGCTGCAAAATGAAGGGACTGCAGAAGCCTCCACTCACTTCTACTTTTGAAGGTTTCAGCTCTTACTGTGTCTTAGTTCTGTAACTGTTGATGTCTCAGGAGCGTCCTGTCACTTTCTGGTTTTTCATCTGACCTACAGATTATTTTTGCCAGAGAAACCATAAATAGGTTATCCGGTTCAAGCCTTTCTAAGTAAGGGAGTGTTTGGTGTTCTTAGGATCTGTTGAAAGTGGTGTGCCGATCAGGGGGTTTGCTGCTGCTCCGTGTTTAACTTCCCACAGACAAGCTGTGCTGCTTGTTACTCAGTTTTACAAACTTACTTTGGTACCTGCTAGTTCTAACACTGTGTCCCTGTAGATGATTTGTTTCCAGGGGAATTTGCAACCTTCTGACTTTTAGATGGTTGTATTTCATGTTCTTACGTGAGCTGTTTCTAAGCTAAACTACTAATATTTTGCTCTCACCCTCCGTGCCTTAGCCACCTCGTTGTCTCTTCTCTCTAAAATCCCTCAGATATCAGTGATGATACTGAGTTCATTACCACAGATCCCAGTAGCTTGTGACTCTGCTGGAAGGAACAGAGAGACAGAGGTGTCAAGGTTTTTTGCTTTGTGACTTCCACATCTCTTTAGACAGATACAACCTCACTGTCTTTCAGCTCCTGCTGTGTTGCAAGGCAGGCTCCCGCCATTTGCAAACAGCCAGGTGTGATGCCTGTCCTCGCATCAAGTAGTGTCTTACTGTAAAAGGGTATGTGTAGATTTTCTGGCTTTTTTAATTGAAGGCAGTGAGAACTAGTTAAAGCAGTGCTACATGTGAGCAGAATACTGCTTTGGGTCCTTTGGGATTTGATTTCGCTTGTTACAGTGGCTTTCTTTGATAACAAAGCTTTTTATCTCCCCTTAACCTTTTCCCTAGTACTGATTTATGTTTTGCTGTTTGTTCTTTTTTTTTTCTTCCCAATTGACCATAACTGATTACATATTCTTCAAGTTACTAAATCTTCTCTTTCTAGTAAAGCCTGTCATTTTCTTTCATAAACCTTAGATCTCTTATCCCCTATGGAGCCATGCTAGCTAGTGTTTCTTGCATTCCTTTTTTCTGAAAAGGCCTTTAATCTACTGTTCTTTAAATATGAAGCCCTAAGATTTTTTTGTTCACCTTTTGTGCTGTCTTTTTGCTATTACTGCTATTGTACCTTGTTTGCAATATCCCCAGTGGCACAGAGTACTAAGTTTGTGCTTGGTGTTAAGCGCTCTAGTAATCCAGCCTTACTCACCAAAGTGGTTGAACATAAGGCTGAAAGCCTCGGTTTCTCAGTTCTGGCCACCTGAAGCCTTAATAACCTTCAGCTTCTAGGTATGGTGGATTTTTGATTAGGCAGGGATTATTGGCTTCAGCCATCCCTATGGCTTTTAGCTTCTTCCCCGCCCCGATGAATTCTAGTCAGCCTTTCACTTTTGTTAGTATCTTGGCTTTCTAAGATATATCTGCTTTTTTTTGTAACAAAATAGAAACGAGTGTATGTACAACAGGATCAGTGAATATATGATGAATTTGCTTTGTAGAAGCTACTGACTTTTTATATTTCTCTCTCTTCCTTAAGCTAAGGGCTATGAATATGTCTTGGAACCATCTCCAATTCCATTACCATTGGAGAAGCCGCAGCAAACTCGAGTCTTGCAAGTGTCCTGTGGGAGAGCCCATTCCCTGATCCTGACAGATAGTGAAGGAGGTATAGTATTGCTTGTGCTGGTGACAAGGGATGCCTGACTATGCTTTCATTAAAAGCTCTGGAAAAGATTGTCTTCCGTCCTTCAGAACTAGACCCCAAATGCGCTGTCTGCGCTGTAAACGTGATGCAGGTAGCTGTTGGCCTTTGTGGGGTTGCTGCCGGGAGGGAGAACCCTGAGCTGATAACCGTGTGTTGAGCTCTGCTTGGCTCAAGCTGTAAATGTGTTGGAAGCTTTTTCGCTACAAGTATTGCAAAATATGTTTTGTTTATCTAGCCCCAGGCCTCATTTAAGTGTAGCCTATTTGTCTTGTTCAGTCAGACGTGGTTTTGAATGCAGTTTTGGATGGCTGTGCCAATGCTCCAGTGTTACTTTCCCCTTGAAGCCCCAGAGTGCTACATTTATAAAAGTGATTAATAGGCCTTTATACAGAAGATCCTGTGTGTGAATTGGCTCTCCACGTCTCTGGGAATTCTCTGGTGCAGTGGCTTCAGTGCTGTGCTGAGCGATCCAGTGCTGCTTATCAGTGGGTGAGCTGGTTGGTTGGTTGATTTAACGCTCCTGTGGGAGCACTGATCTATTTCTGAGTCTCCTTGGCAACGGCAGGATGAACTAGGCAATTACTGAAAAACAGCCAATGGGCTCCAGGTACCGCTACTGTGCCTGCAACAATATCACCGGGATACTGTTGACGAAAATGGATTCAGTCACTTGAATTTAAGTGGACTTGGTTTGAAGAAAGCTTATGCCAATTTTTACAGTACCGTGTTCCACCTTTCATACTGAGGACCACATAAAAATATTTTCTGTACCTGAAAAGAGGCTTTCAGGGAATTGGACAGTAATAAAACTAGTGCTTTTTATCATTGTTTTTCAGTTTTCACCATGGGGAACAATTCTTATGGACAGTGTGGCCGGAAGGTTGTTGAAGATGAAACTTACAGGTGAGAATCAAAAGATCCTGAACTTCCTTAGTGTTAAAAACATAATTGCATGAAGACAACGCTACAGAAAAGCCTGGAAGTGGGAAAAATCTGGTAGTATAAGGATGCTATTTAAGATTAAGGAGTCTTGAGAACAGGCTTTTATGCTGCAGGCATCATATAAACAGCCTGGCTTTAAACCCAGGCTGGGCACGAGCGCTCTTCTAACCACATTCATAAAAGACAGAAAGATGTCAGCATGTGGCAGTTTTCGTAGGGCATAGTGAGAAAACCCAACCTTCATAAATTGCTTGAGGTAATTAGTGTTGTAGCCAATCTTTCTCCCTTTAGCCTCTCAGAGTGCAAGTGCTATTTCTGAGAGTGTTAGAAATACCATTTAATGGTGAAAGAGGCATCCTTCTGTTGAATCTCTTTTTGCTGTAACTGCCTTTGAATCCATAGTGCTTTTGCTTTACAGGGTTTTTGTGGGCCCCACCAAAGCACATCATACAGATGTAAGTGGATATGATGTAAGTGGATAGTGGGAATATGTTGAAAATTACTAATTCCCTGGCAGGGCCTAGAAGAGATCTTGCTGATTGCGCCCTCTGTGATCCATAAGACTTGGCCTGTAGACTTTAAGAAAATAGCTGTAATTTAGCTAGCGTTTTTTCACCTTGATACTGGAAGTTTGTAATTGGGTTGTTCATAATTCCTGTTTTTGTGAAAGAATGAAACGGATGTTAACACTACATTATTTGTGCTCTGGGATTTAAATCTGGTTAATCTCTACTTAAGTGTAGTGTTTATATAGGTGCTGCAGTATTATCTAGTGTCTGTGCTCATTCCAGACTAGGGAATGTGTTTGAGGATTGCTCCCACTCCCAATTCCCCTGAGAGGTTATATATTTAAAAAGTGACAGTTCTTAACTTCTTAAATAAGAGAATGTAAAATTACCTTCCTTCTTTGTGCAGTCATTTTATAGTTGAACTATGCTCTTGGTATATGTAAGAGAACATGTGAAAGAATCTCTCTTCTTGTAATAGCAAAGTGGCTTTCAGTAAAGGCAGGTCTACCTTCACGTTTTTCAGTTGCAGTCCTCTGAAATCCTCTGTGTTGCCTTTTCTCTTCTCGGTGGTTGTTTGGTGGTGTCCAGTGAAAGCCATCTAATTCATCAGCTGAAGGAGTTTGACAGCAGAGTTGTCCAGGTAAGAGGATCTTCTGAACTGAATTTTGAAGGTGGATTGAAAACTGGCTGAAGAGCTGAGCTCTGAGGGTGGTAATCTGTGGCACAAAGACTAGTTGAATGCCAGTAACTAGTGGTGTATCCCAGTACTGGGTCCAACCCTGTTTAACATTTTCACTAGTGATCTGTGTGATGGGGCAGGGTGTACCCTCAGCGAGTTTGCAGATGACGCAGAATGGGGAGGAGTGGCTGATACAGCAGAGGGTGGTGCTGCCATCCAGAGGCACCTCGACAGGCTGGAGAAATGGGCTGACAGGAACCTCATGAAGTTCAGCAGGGGGAAGGGTGAAGTCCTGCCCCTGGGGAGGAACAGCCCCAGACACCGCTGTATGCTGGGGGCCGACCAGCTGGGAAGCAGCTCTGCAGAAAAGGCCCTGGGGGTCCTGCTGGACACCAGGTTGACCATGAGCCAGCAGCGTGCCTTTGCTGAGAGAAGGCAAATGGTATCCTGGGCTGCATTAGGAGGAGGGTTGCCAGCAGGTCAAGGGAGATGGTCCTTCCCTTCTGCTCAGCACTGGTGAGGCCACACTTGGAGTATTATGTCCATTTCTGGGCTCCCCAGTAAAAGAGAGACATGGACATACTGGAGAGAGTCCAACGAAGGGCCATTAAGGTGATGAAGGGACTGGAGCATCTCTCCTGTGAGGAAGTGCTGAGAGAGCTGGGACTGTTTAGCCTGGAAAAGAGAAGGCTTGGGGGAGTGTGTCTTAGCAATGTATATAAATACCTGAAGGGAAGGTGCAAAGAGGACATAGCCAGGCTCTTTTCAGTGGTGCCCAGTGACAGGACAAGAGGCAGTGGGCACAAACTGAGACATAGGAGGTTCCCTCTGAACATCAGAAAACACTTCTTTACTGTGACTGAGCACTGACACAGGTTGCCCAGAGAGGTTGTGGAGTCTTCTTCCTTGGAGATATTAAAAAGCCCTGGACATGGTCCTGGACAACTGGTGGCCCTGCTTGAGCAGGGGGGTTGGACCAGATGACTTTCACAAGTTGCTTCCAACCTCAACCAGTCTGTGATTCTGTAATGGAAAAAATCAGTATGCAAATCATTCAATTGAAGCTCTTTGGAATGATGAGGCGATCTACTCTATGGTTGCTTATAAAAAGCACAAGGTGGCATTTTGCTCCATGCCTCTGCAGGGCAGTTGCAACTGGCAATGCAGGGTCTGAACTTACTGAAGAATTTGATGGGAATGCCAATGCAGTATTTGCTTGCTCGTCTTCTAGGTAACACCTGAATGGCAGGGAAGTTGTTTTGATGCCTCATCTCTTCCTGTCCCGTTTTCTTGCTCTTGTTCCCCATTGGCACTTTTATATCAATTGAACTGTTTTATTTTGAATTTTCTCTTCCCATTTCAAAAGTGAGCTGTGAGACCGTCCACTTAGACTAGCCAGCATTTCCCTAGGGCAGGCCTCTAGGAGAGCAAGGGACTGCAGAGCAGCATAAATGCCACTGAGTCTGCACACGGCTGCAGTATTTCCAGGCACAGGAGCAGTTCACTAGTATGTCTAAGCCACTGTAGCAGTACTCTGTGGGCAAATGTTGCTCCTGTTCCATGCAGCATCCTAGACAGCAAGGGTCATTTATTTAGGTCCGCATGGTGAGTGTGCACCGTGGTACATCCTGACGATGTTTTGAATTAGGCTTATAAACTTCTGTTTGCATTTTTCATGTTTTTTTTTTTTTTTTCCAAAGGGATTGAATAATTGGTACCTGTTTGTACTTTGGTCACAGAAGTTATGTCAATCTCTAACTTGCGGATTAAATTCCTTTAATTTCTGGCTAATTTTTGATGTCTGCTTTTGAATAAAGATCTTGGCTTTAATTCATGCCAAGCCTGTGGCAGACATGATTGCTAGTTCAACATAAATGTCAATTTGAGAACAGATGTGTTCCTAGAGCGCGTACATGGCAAGGAATCAATAGCAGTTTGTAGCTGGCGTTGAGCGCCATGTGGTAGCACTCTGGGAAGGGAGAACTCTTATTTACTCTTTGCTGTTTTATTGTGTTGCACTGCTGAATTGAGCTTACTGTTAACTAGCCCGTGTTTTGGATCTCAGAACAAATCAACTGCAGCATCACTTCCCACAAAGAAAATTCTGCGGTTTTCTGTGCTGTATCGTGCTGTTTTTAGCCTTCCCTCAATGTTGAGCCATTTGATCTGGAGAGAAAGGGCAAAATCTGAGCTGATGGGCATTGTAGAGGTTGATTGCTCAATTTGTCGGCCAGTAACGCTTCATTAAATCAATTCTGAACACTTGACCTTTCCTGATCAGCTCTGACTTATTGTTTGCGTGCAGGTTGTGTGCGGGCAGGACCACAGTCTGTTTAGAACCAAGAAAGGTGCGGTCTACGCATGTGGATGGGGGGCTGATGGACAAACAGGTAGGAGCTCAGCTCAGCTTGCATTTCAGTGAATGGATGAATTTAGAAAGCTGTCCTAATTCAGAGCTTGTGATGTATATTTGTCTTGCATGTGTGGACAGAAAGGGGCTGGTATATTTCCAGCTGTGTGCAGATGTTCTCAATACTCTTGTGCAACCAAACTGAGAAAAAACAGTTCATTTTTAGAGGAGCTTTAGGATGCCACGCTGGCAATCCAAGCATGCAATCTGAGGAGAATGTGTCTGCTGTTTGAAGCTTGCGAGGGGATGTGGAAGTGGCACGGGAAGCTTAGCTCCCTGGTTCTGTGCAGGCTTTGCTTCCCGATTCTCATTTCAGGGTCTGTTTTGCTTCTTGCTCCTTTTGAACTGTCAGAGACCTTTGGCAGCTACTGCTGTCTTAGCATGGCATCTTTGGCCAGGCCCTTGTCCTGGTGGCTCCTGCTGTCAGAGGACTTCCAGTCCTTCCTACTGCTTAGTCCTGTGGCTCCTGAAGCTGGGTTCTGCCCTTGGTTCTCTTGTGCGGACGTACTGTAGCTCGTCTTGTTTGTCATCTACATGCTGGCCTCCTGTCCAGGCAGTTCTTTGTCATGTAATGTGTTTGCTTCCCAGCCTCTTTTGCCACTTCACCTGCTGTTGTCTAAACTGGTTGCAGTGTGCTGTCGCTCACGGCTCTCCTTGCAGAAGACAGGACGCAGCTGGTTTGTGAAACTTCACCTCTGTCGGGATATCTGCCTAGTTTGGTTACTGCTCTCTCAAACGCTTTGGTCCATGCAGACAGGAGAGATGAGGGCCTAGACGGTTTGCCAGGTGTGATTGTATAAAGTTGTTTTGTACTCTAGAGAGGTAGCTTTGGCTAGTAGAACTGGTGTTTGTGGCTCCTTGTCCATTGAAGCTGGTAGTTAGGAGATATGGAGAGACAGATTTCTTTTGGAGGGAGGGTGATTGAGTTATAACATGACAAAATGGTCCTATGCATTAAAAGTATGTCTGGAAAAAAATTCTTCATCATTTGTCTACTTTTTTCCTTTCAGGTCTTGGACACTACAACATCACCAGTGTTCCTACTAAGCTATGTGGTGACATTGCTGGAGTAAACATTATCCAGGTCTCTTCCTATGGGGACTGTTGTCTGGCTGTTTCAGATGAAGGAGATGTCTTTGGTTGGGGAAATTCAGAATATTTGCAGTTGGCATCTGTCACAGAAACCACTCAGGTCAGTTGGCCTGGGGGCGTGTTTTTACATGTTTAAGTTCAGCTGCTGCACACAGTTAAAAATTACACACTTCTCCCTGCTCTGGGTTCTTTTGACAGTAGTATAAATCAATATAACACCACTAGCAGGCAGGTTTTACCTATGCTTACAAAACCAATCTGTCTGAAATGGTTGTATAGCTTTAGGGCAGTATGTTTCCCAGGTATCGATAGGCAAAGGCTTGTGTGACCTCACCCCAGTTTGTTAGTCTTGAAGAGTACAGCCTGTGCTTTCCTTTCCCTATCCCATGGACTTTGCACCAAATTGAGATCCAGCTCGAGTGCTTGTGCTGGTTTCGGGATAGGAATTAGTCCTTTGGGTGGCTAATCTGGAATTTCGAGTGGTCCTGCTTTGAGCATGGTGCTGCTCCAGATGACCCCTGGAAGTCCCTTCCAATCAACCTGTGTGTTGGTGAATTTCTTGTGAACAACCTTAGTAGGTTTATAGCTGAGTCCTTAACAAATCCCAGTGTCTCACACATAAAAGTTTTTTGGAGCAAACTTACACGGGGCAAAAATATAGTGCTGACTTGACACCAAGCATTGTAGTACTGAGGTAATTAGGCAGATGGTCTCCTCTTACAGTTAGTGTGGGAAATGGAGTCAGGGAATTAATTAATACTCAAGCTATTTTTGGCAGAAGACTAAGAGCAGACAGTTGCATTAGTATGGCTTTAGTAAAATATGTACCTTTGTTTCCCATGCCTCTCCTGATGTATCCTTAATGTAGGGCTAATGTGTGAGACCCGTAAGGCCTGAAGACAATGACCAGGTTAAGTAGTGTAATAGTTTCCTGGCTGGGTGCTTGATGGAGGTCGGAGGGGTCTGAAATGGATGAATGGCATGTTTGCTAAAGCGGGAGTTTTAGGTACAATATAGATAAAGTCCAAATTGTGGAATAGCTGAGCTGGATATTATCTGTGAAATAAGAAGTCACTGTTCACATGTGTCAAGGCATGTAGGTTTCTGTTGTATTGAACTATACCAAATAAGAGTGATTTTCATTGAGTGAATTATTCCTTAGTATGTTCAAAAATGCCACCACAGACCAAATTTTAGTGATCTTGTCCATTGTGAAAACTTGCAAATATGCTCGCCTATTGAGTTTCCCATTGTGTCTGACTTAGAGCCAGGGATATAAGCAGACATTAAGTATTCCCAGCTCTGCTGCCATGCATGTAAGCTTTCCAGTGGGTAACTTTTTCCACTTTGTCCACACTTAATGAATTTCCTGTAGATTTTTTAATCTTGGGATTTGCATTCATTCCATTATTCAAGCAATAAAGGTTGTCTGTATCAGGAATTTAGTGTATGTAAGCTCTGACCAGAACTAGAGAACAAGTTAAAAATGGGTGTCTAGTTTGCATTTTATTACCTTGTCTCTAACGACTCTCTTGCAACCTCATACAGGTGAATGTTCCTAGACATTTACCATTCAAGGTTGGGAAGATAAAGGAGGCTGCATGTGGAGGGACTGGCAATATTGTGCTAACGGGTGAGTTCGCTTTTGCGATCGTCCTCTTTAGTGCCAGGCCATGCAGTAGGTGGATTGTAACATCATGGAGCAAGCATCTTGTTCACTGGAAACAGGGAGGTACTGTCTGGTACGAGGAAAGCTGGGAGACTGAGAAACGTGTGATTTAAGAATGTACATGGGGAGTTATTTTCATTAGCTGCAGAGCATTGCTTCCAGTATGTGCTGTTGTTAGCGCTTACGCAAACTATAACAAGATCATGGTCACTGCTTGCTGTTCTGGTCCCTTGTTATCACATGGGCCATGTGATGAAGACGGATATAAGGAGGAAGTAAGGCCATGCTTGAGAGAAAGAAGAGCCCCTTCAGACTCAGTATAAATCTGATGTGTAAATAAATCTTGATAAACTAGACTGGAAATTAGAGAGTTCTGGAAACAGCGAAACTCTGCAGCAGGCTTTTTGGTGAATGCTGCTTTGGATTGCCAGTGGCCTGGGGAGCACAACTTGAAAGTCATGGAATAAAGGAGTGAGGGAAAGGATTGCACTATTTTTATGAAGGATCATCTCAAGGAAGACATTCATATATATAGTGCGGTTGCTGTGATGACAAGACATTTGAGCTTCTCGCATGAAGGGAGCAGAGCTAGCAGACGTAGCAACTTATTCTGTCTTATGCTGTCCAACTGCTGCCTTTCCCAGGCACCCAGCTTAAGGCAGAATGCCAGACAGAGCGACCAGCCTACCACTGGTTTGGCCGTGCCTCAAAGGAAAAAGCGAAGATAATAAAACATTCAGCCTCTGTCCCATCAGTCAGTAAGCTGAAGTATTTTATCCAGCCCATGCTGTGTTGGCATTTTTTCCCCATGAAACTTTGCCTGTGAAGACTGATCTGCTTGCACAGCTTAGGAAAAAATTAAGGCATTTGAATGGGAATGCATTGTTTGTTACATTTAAGTAATCAAAAGGTGCTAGACTGCTCTGGGAGAAAGCAAAATATCCTTTGGATCTGATTAACTCTTGGTCATGGCATGAATTTCACAAGCACAGACTTTCTTACAGAATGTGTTCTTATTGTAATACAGAAGAAGGAAATGTTTTTGTCTGGGGATATGGAATTCTTGGGAAAGGACCAAACCTAATAGAGACAGCAGTGCCAGAGATGATCCCACCCAGCCTTTTTGGCCGGTCAGACTTCAATCCGGACATCCGTGTTGCTCACGTTCGCTGTGGACTCAGCCAGTTTGCGGCACTTACAAGTAAGTTTCTAGTCCTGCTGTCATGGAGAAGTCCCATTGGCGTATTATTGGCAGTTAAAAGAAAAACAAAAAAGTGCCCATCTTTCTTTAAACTTAAAGCACATTGGAATGCAACAGGAGGGGTGGGCAGCAGATTTACAGGTGTCAGCATGATTTCTAACATAGGTACTGCACTGACTTATGCTTTAATTAAGAAAGTGTTGCTCTTCTAAATCAAACAAAAAATTTCTCTCAAACAGGAAACCTGGGAAGATTTTTCATTTCCTTGTACAGAATAAGTCAGTCAGTTGCACTTTAGAAGCAGCAGGAATTTATGTGATAAATGAACAAACTAAAACTGAGTCTAAATTGGAGCTAGATGTCAGGGTTTCTTGGCTCTTCTGACCAATTCAGTTAGAGATCTGAGGTGGGAAGACCTACACATTTGACATGATACTCTGGTATGTGCACCCTGTACTTGAGACCAGCCTTTAAAGGAAGTTTTGAATTTGAAAGTCATTTAAAAATGGGCGGCAGAGGGCAGCAGCACAGAAAACCCATGTACTTTGTAGCGAAAGTAATAGTTTACTAATGAAAAGTGCCAGGTGCCAACGTGCTCGGTCCTTCCTGGGGAAGTGGTGTGCACGACACTGTCAGTCAGGTTACAGGGTGCTTGTAACTGGTCTCCTCCTGGTACGCAGGAGGCGTTAGAAACTGAGTTCTGATTAAATTGAACTTATGTTATAGATCATGTTTTGGTTGTCTCTGCTGTGGGGCTGATCTGAACACTTCTGATATCTAAATATTTTGCTGAGGGGCTTAAAACTGTCCAGCTCTGTTGAATGCAAGTTTTTTTCTTTTTCCCCAGTTGTCATTAGAAAGTCTCTTCTGTCAGGCAGCTGAATAACCAGTCCCCAGGTGATGGCTGGGGACAGATTTCACTGCCTTGCTTACCCAGTTTGCTGTGCTGGTAGCTGATGTGGGTCAGCTGTAATTATCTAATTCCAGCACAAATTACTCACTTCACCACAAATGATTCCCTGGAATCTCTTCTGCTGCACTCTTTCTTCAAATAAAATCCCAAAGCAAGAGCTGTAAGAGGGGGAAGCAAAGACTTGTGCCCAGAACTTGCTGCTTGTCCTGCTCATTAGGCATCATTTTCCCTGAGCACAAGTACATTTATTGTACTTGGAACTAAACTCGGTGGCTTTTATACTGCATGTATAACCCTTTATACTCCCAGAAGCACTGTAGCCACACTTGACAGCATCACAAACAGAATTCTTCCTTTTTAATGACTATGCCCTATTTTTTTTTCTTTTTTTTCTTTTTTTTCCTGTATAGACAGAGGAGAATTGTTTGTATGGGGCAAGAATATAAGAGGGTGCCTGGGAACTGGAAGAATGGAAGACCAGTATTTTCCATGGAGGGTAAGGATGGTAGTATTAAGGCCAAGAGTATATTCTTTAGCTAGTCTTTGTTATCCTGAAGGCGAGAAAAATCATATGCTGCATAGTCCCGTTGAGTAATTTTGTAAGAAGTGGAAGCCTGAAATGACTGTAGGACTGCTTTGTTTTCCAGAGGTCCTTGCCTAGCCTGCTTAGGGATGGAGATAATCAGTAAATTTTTTGAGTGTTCTGGTTCTGCTATTTCAGTATAGATTTGAGATCCCAAAGCAAAATTCGGTGCTGTACCATCACTTCTGAACAGTTCTTCTCTTCCTCCTGTCCACAGTCTTCTACCTGCTACCCCTTACTACCTCTTCCCTCCCTTTCTATCCTGCACTTCACTTTCATACATGCTGCAAAGAAAACCACCAGTATTGGTCATCTGTGACTTGCATTACACATTTAATTAGGTGAACATTTTGGTCATGGTGGTCAGACTGTAGTGGCAGCAGGTCCACATAGCAGTGGGCTGCCTTCCCCTGCTCCTCTTCCAAGTCAAGCAGCTATGGTGGTGGGTCACTGGACTGCCTGTGTAGTTACAGTAGGAGATCCTTAGCCACTGAACTGTTTTTTTCATAGCTGTTTCGCAATGCTTCCAGTTCCACTCCCTTCTCTCAGATAGCTCTGAGAGCCAGACTCTGTGGGTGTAGAAGAGTCTTTGGCTCTGGAGTTCAGCACTCAGCTTAACAGATGTTCCCAGTCTCCATGAAGGCCAAGTAGGAGAGGAGGGAGGCAATCAGTTGGACCACCCTGGAGTCCTTTTCCGTGTGTCTGAACTTGCAGTAGATGTGTTTCTTTGGCATGCTTTCTCCTTCTTTTAAAAATGAATAAAAGACGACCAACTCTGGAGCATTTGCCTAAAATCACACTGCTGTGGCTGAGTGGAGTCTCCGAATTCACCAAGCGTGGCACGTCCAGGTTTCCCTAAGCGTGGAGACAGAGGGTTATGCTCCCTCAAACAGCCAACTCCTGTCTGACATTACTATGGCAATGTACCAAAACAAGGGCAGTTACCTGGGTTCTTGTCTGTCACCTCCTGCCCTAGAACTGGCCATCTCTCCTCTCCCTTGGCGCTAAGGAAAAACTTCCACTTGTAGGCTCTGCTTTCCTTGAATTTGAAGTCAACTCTAAGTGAAAGAGCTGTAACTATACTAGCAAGTGAGCTGGGTCTGCTTAACATCAAAGCATAAACTGCCTTAGGCTGAGTTGAGCTTTTGCCTCGTTCCAGTCCTTGCTCATGAGAGAAGAGGCAAATCCTTGTAGCGCTTGGGCAGATCCTCTTCCTGCTGTCTGGATTACTGTGTTCAGTCATGCTGTTTCTGCTGCTGAACAGATGGGCTGAGGCTACAGTCTCCTCACTGTCTGCTAGTGAGACCTCTTTCTGTCCTTCCAAAGGTTTTCGTGCTTCTGTGGAGGGAGAAAGGGAATATTTCACAGTTCAGTGCACGAACATGTCTGGTGCTGAACCTTGCTTTCTCTGGGTTTTCAAGATGGCACTTTCATAGGTATAAGTCCCTGTGAAATCAACTGGCACGTTAAGCAGAAAGAGGATGAGAAATAGGAAATATCAGGTGCAAAGTACCAGCTTGAGAAATAATCCACTTTTGTGTGTCTGATCCAGGTGACTGTACCCGGTGAGGTGGTGGATGTTGCGTGTGGAGTTGATCATATGGTAAGCATGGTTAAGTCTTTCACCTAGTGATATTGCTGGGCCTCAGCACTGTGCTAAGAAGACAGGGGGACTTGGTGAAGAGCTTCTTGGAAAGAAAGACTCATTCTGTGAAGCCGAGCGAGAAGTGGCTGTGAGCAGAGACAGCCATAGCAGTGCCTGGGTCTGTTGTCATCTCTGCATCATTGAAATGCTCTGGCCTGGCTGCGGGAAAGATGTACGTTCCCCGAGGAGAGTGGAAATGCAGGGAGTGCTCTGGCTGGTTCCTGATGAGCTCCCAAAGAGTCTAAGGCCCAGCCCACAGCTGGGGAGTCCCTCTGTGTGTAAGGATGAAGAGCATCTCCCTCAGGAAAAATGCACGAGGTGAAATCTGCAGCACAGGACATTCATTTATGGATGCTTTCCTTGTCACCAGCTCTGGGGTATCAGTGTTGGGTTGAGCCAAACTATTTCTCAAGGGATTTTTAATAACTATTTTTTATGTGGAAGAAAAGTCGTGCTGGCTTGTGGAGTCCAGCACAGCTGTCCTCAGTGTCCGCCACCAGCTGCGCTCTGCCCAGGCTGCTCTTCCCTGCGGAAGCTGGACGCTCGGCCCGTGGCCTGGAGGCAGTGGTGTGCTAGCAGGGGAAGGAGTCTTAATGGGCAAGCAGCAGAGCCTTGTTTCTTGGTACTTTCTTAGCAGAGAAGATGTGGTGGGCGCATTTAGGACACGGTAGGCTGCTGGAGATGGGATGTAACAGTTCTATGAACCTGTGACAGGCACTTACCAAATCTCATCCTGAAGCGTGGGAAACTGTCTCCTCTGAAATACTCCAAACATCAGGCAGAGTTGTATGATTTTTTTCTGTGTGGGATACTTCAACTGTGTAAATTATTTTGGCAAAAATCCAAGCTGATATGTTTTTAATAAAGCGGTAATGGAAATGTTCTTGAGCTTGACTTCACACGCGGGCTGCTCTGTCTTGCACTCTGCATTTAAACTTAAGCATTTTGGTTCACAGTGATTGATGGGAAACCTCTTTGGTCAACTAAGACACCTCTGCACCTGCAGGACTCGTACCGTTGTAGGCAGGCACTGTATCCACGGTCCCAGGGATGCCACATACTCACATTTTGGCTCCGTTATCTGAAATTCTATATCAAATCTGTTGTTTAATTACCAGAACTCAGGGGCTAAACTCTACTTTGGTGAAGTAAGTCTTGAAGGACTTTGCATAAAATATAGGAGAGGTGAAACAAAGTGCACAGAAATTCAGAGATGCATATGAGTTGTTATTAACATTACTGTGTAACTGGTATTGCTGTGGTGGGTTGAGGCAGAACAAGCAGAAAGCTACTGTTAAATTGTGGCTGTGAATTCACTGCTGTGAATTCCCATTAAGTTAGCTTTAATTTATACCTCCTTCTATATGTGACTTGGGCAACTTGAGCTGCCCAAACATGTCTTGTTGGCCTCATGGGAGTAGTTGTGCCCTTTTAACATGAGGAAGCTTATTAAGGCATTGAAAACAAATGTAAAAAACGATGGTAAGAAAGGTGTTTCTAACAACCGGCTTCGAGGCTGTTGCTGTTTGAGGGTGGCTGGTTAGCGCCGGGCAGCGCTGCAGGCTTTTAGCTGCTCCTGTTCACAAGTGTTTCCTGATGCCACTTGGGGCTGGGCCTTTTGGAGAGCTGGGATGAGAATTACTGCCGTGTCGTACCTGGTTGCGTTGTGGTCTTGCTGTGCAATAAATTGCAAAATCTGTGTGTTAATTAGAAGCCAGCAAGGTCTTTAGCCCTAAATAGAAGTGTTATATGGCTTAATGCTGTGGGAGTGTTTGCACTTGGCTGTGGGCATTGCCAAACACGCTGCTTGAACAAGGTTAGCGGCAGAGAGCCTACGGTCTGGCAAACACCAGCACTGACCTTTGTTTTGGTTGACGTGGTGTGGAGGGTTGACCTTGGCCAGGTGCCCACCAAACTGCTCTGGCACTCCCCCTCCATTAACAGGACGGGGAGAAAATATGATGGAAAGCTTCTGGCTTGAGATAAGGACAAGGAGATACTTCCCAGTTACCATTGTGGGCAAAACAGGCTCGACTTGGGGAAATTAATTTATTGCCAATGAAACAGAGCAGAATAAGGAGGAATAAGAAGAAATCTAAAACCACCTTCCCCCCACCCCTCCCTTCTTCCCAGGCTCAACCTTACTTTTGACGTTCTACCTCCTCCCTCTCCTTGTTCACTGACCTTGGGGTCTGCATGGTGGTTTCTCACATATTCTCACTCTTCTCTCCCAGCTGCTCTTGGCAGTTGTTTTTACCCCTTCTCAAATATGTTATCACANTAAGGACAAGGAGATACTTCCCAGTTACCATTGTGGGCAAAACAGGCTCGACTTGGGGAAATTAATTTATTGCCAATGAAACAGAGCAGAATAATGAGGAATAAGAAGAAATCTAAAACCACCTTCCCCCCACCCCTCCCTTCTTCCCAGGCTCAACCTTACTCTTGACGTTCTACCTCCTCCCTCTCCTTGTTCACTGACCTTGGGGTCTGCATGGTGGTTTCTCACATATTCTCACTCTTCTCTCCCAGCTGCTCTTGGCAGTTGTTTTTACCCCTTCTCAAATATGTTATCACAGAGGCGCTACCACTGTTGCTGATGGGCTGGGCCTTGGCCAACAGCGGGTCTCTCTTGGAGCTGGGTGGAGCTGTCTCTGCCTGACGTGGGGCAGCTCCTGGTGCCTTCTCACGGAAGCCACCCCTTGCCACCCGATACAAGCTGGCATTGCTGGAATGATTTGATCCGCAAGATCAGACTGGAGCATGTCCAGAGCCATTAGTGAGGCTGTGGCAGCAGTCGTTTCGTTATTCATAGCGTCTTGCACTACTTGTGAAGTTACACGTGGCCTGAGACCCCAGGCCCAACACCAACTCCCAGTGTATTTGCATTTGCTCAGCAGTTTTGTACAGAGGGGTCAGCGCGCGAAGTGGACGGCGAGGGCTGCCAGGGTGGTGACAAATGCAGTAACACGCTGCACTGCGTGTCCTCGGCTGGGCCGGTACCGTCCTGTGCGCTCTGTATGCAGCAATAGTCTGTGGCCGAGGTAGCGATCCGAACTGTGGGTGGGTTTGTTGCTGCCTTGTGTCGCGGCTGAAGTGCTGGTGGGACGTGCTGAGCTCGTGGTTACCGGGGCTGGAGCTGCACTTCCAGGTTGTACCGGCAGGATCCTGGGAGCGCGGGGACAGCCGTGCTGGGCTAAAGCTGAGCCCCCTGTCCTCTGGCTGCTGGGGAAAGCAGTTTAAGTGGCAAAACGTTCCTCGGAGTGATAACAGAGAGAAGAACGTTGTCTGCAATGCCATGTTTTCTAACTGCCAGCATCACACTGTGAATGTTGAAATGCAGGTGGGAGAAGGTTGGTGTTCACAGGCCCAGCTGCGCTCTGCAGCAAATGGCAGGGGTGGAGGGAATGCTGGCTTCAGCTGGGCTGAGCTGCACCAACCACCTGTAGCCCTACAATCCAAATGCATGTAAGGAAGTTGTGTGCTCCCTGCAAGCCTTCAGCGTGAAACACGAAGTAAACCGAAAGCCCCTGCGGCCCTTGCAAATGGTGGTCACGGGGAGGAGGGTGTTTGGCCACTGTCTTTGCACCCTGCTCATCTGCGAAGCCTCGCGGTGCTGCCAGTGTGGTGTTTGTGGATGATAAAGACCGAATGGAAACCGTACGTCCAGCTCCGCTGCCTGCACAGCTCGGCCTCGCTGCCAGCCAGCTGGGGAGAGGCTGCGGAGGAGACGCAGAAAATGCACCAGCCCGTCTCTTAGCTGGGGCGTTTCGTGGCGTGTCAGACCTGCAGCCATCTCCGCGGCACCGTCCTGCCTGGGCTCACCCAGCCGGTGGGAGATGGTGTGTCCCTGGGGCCTTTCCCCAGGGCTTGCTAAATGGGCGCATTGCCCAAAAAGCAGGAGCTGCCATGCTGGCATCAGTGCCCTGTGTGTCAGCACGGGTGAACCGCGTTCATGCTTGTCTCCTGTGGTTTTTTTATGTTATAGTCTTAAATTTATTAACATAACTATTTAAGAGGAAAAGGCTCAGAAAATAGAAAAATAAATATGTTCTTCCCCCAACCCCTTCCCGGCCCCGTACCTGTCAAAGCCGGCCGCAACCTGCGAGGTTTGTGCTGCCTCCCCGTGACCGTGCAGGAGCCCTGCCGTGGTGCAGTGACCCCAGGTCATTACAGGTATGTGCTGGAAGGCAACTTTGCATCATTTTGTCCTTTGAAGTATGGCAAATTAGCCAGCCCAAAATATACCTGCATCCCTAAATATACTTGGGGGGGGGGTGTAGCAGGCCAGGGATGCACACAGGGAGCAGCTCAAATTAGAACTAAAATAACCTACTTGATTTTGCATTGATTAGCAAGAGTAATTTGTCCTCCAAACACCACCGAGCTGTCAGGTTCGGCTTAAAATAGCCTGAAAGTGCTTCAGGACAAGACTCTCGCCTAGAGCCGTGCACAGCTCCAAGCGTCGGTGCCGGAGCAGGGCTGCCAGGCTTGCCGGGGGCTGCCGGAGGGAAGGGTGAGCGATCCATGCCCAGATTCCCTGTCCGCAGCCCGCCGTGCCAAGGGGCTGCCAGCAATTCCCTGCAGGAGAGCCGGCCCCTCGGCGAGCCCCCGCACAGCCAGCTGGGCTTGTCTGCCAGCAGCCCGCCTCACCCGAATAAAACACGTGAAAGCCCATAAAACAAAGACTATTTTAGGCACCTGCTACATTACAGCAAACTCTTTTCTCTTCGAAAACAAATGACTTGGAGAACTAATAATTAGCCTGAAGCATTCAAAACACTCCTGAAATAATGTGACTTTGTCATGATTCATCAGAATCTACTTTTGTAGTGCTTTTTTTGTTTTTTGCAAGGGGCCGGAGCCTCCCCCCAGCATCTTCTGCGTGAGGGCCTGAGCCTGGTCAGGTAAAGTGAAAAAAAACCAACCAACCAACCAAAAAACCCACTACTGTTAAAAACCTCTTGGCGTGCGCAGTGTCTTGGGGGAAGTCTAGGCACCAGCTTCAGTGTCACTCCCATTTACCCTAAGACCCCAGTTGCGTGCGCTGGCAGCTGCAGGCAGTGCTGAGAGTCTATGACGGTGTGGGTGTTATTTTTTTTTTAATATTGGATTAAACCCTCAAGGCAATGCTCTGCATTAAGGCTGCATTCCAGATTAGCAATCCCACGCTGAATTCTTATGTGAATGCTCTTACACTTGACCAGAAAAGTAAAAAATAGGTTACACTATGCTAAAAAGAAGATACTTTTCTTGACCAGAGTTTATGTAGATGAGCTGCTTCCCTTTAAATGTCCATTATAAATTATTTTAAGTGTGGTGGGGTGATGACACATCTAATTTCACTTTTTCTCACACACTTCAGCCAGGTTCTTCTGCTCCTCCTTACCGAGAAGCGTGTGGCAATGGCACTGCGCAGCTGCGTTGCTTACGGAGCCGGGGACAGCACCCAGCAGCGACTGCCCTCACCCACTCTGCGGCGGGGTGGCCATTCTGCCCTGCCCCTCGGGGGTTGCAGGGCCCGGGCGATGTCCCACCACGGTCTGTGTGGGGCCCTCCAGGCTCCCGGGCATCTCCCACCCTTCTGTGAGCCGGTAAAAATTGTCTTGCAAATACACTCGCGGTATCCCACCGACCTGAGTTCAAGGCAACAGGATGGGGCGGGTTTGGTGGTTCCCAGAGAACAGCAGGATGGAGAAGATGGTGGCGGGTACCATCCCTGGGGGGTAAAATACACCCAGTGACAGGTCCAGGACACCAAAGAGCCTCGGGGACGTCTGTGACCTTCCTAAATGGGTGTACAAAGGCAAAGGGCACTGGTGGGAGTAAGGCCCAGCATGGCCATAAGTTGAAAAAGAAAGAGAGCAACATCTTATAGACAATGCCAAGCTCTGCTTTATTTTCATCAGTTTGATCAGTACAAAAGCAGACAGCGTATGTTTCACTTTTTATTCTTTTTCATTTTAATTAACACTTTACAAAGTACAAAATATACTGTCATTTATTTTGGAACATTAGGATTTTTTTTTTTTTCTGTTTTGTTGTTTTTTTTTTTTTTCCCCATACAGTACATAAATCTCAGCTTTTCAGCATAAGATCAGCAAAGAAAAGAAGCGTGTGCACTCGCTGGGAAAGCAAAGCAGCCACTTCTCAGCTCCACGCTTGGTGCCCAGAGCACGATCCTCAGCTGCTGCCACCTCTCCCTCTGCCCCGCGGTGTAACTAATGCTCCCCCGGCGCAGAGGCCGGCACGAAGCCACCGACGCTTTCGGTCTCCCCCACACCTCGTGTCCCCGAGCTCTCACCCGCTGCTGCCCGCACGCGCGGTGCCCGGCCCCACCGAGCGCAGCCGCACGAGCAGCCTTCCCGCAGCCCCAGCCCGGAGCCGGGGGTGCAGCACGGGCCCTGCACAGGGAGGACCCCCCCCACCCCAGTCAGTTTGCATTAGTCTGGTAATTGAAGGGAAAAAAAGAGATGTTTTTTTGCTCGCCTCCAAAGGAAAGGCTCCCGTGGGGTTTCTGATGGAGGCGAGCAGGGAGGAGAGGCTGCGGGAGGTCGGGGTGCCCACGGCTGCCCGTGTCCCCAGCCTGACTTCAGCCAGTTTGGTGGGTGTCTGAGGCCAGAAGTGGTATTTCACTTACAGAGAAAATGATACGTAAATCACTTTTTTTAAGAAGGTTCTAAAGATTTGTGTTTCCTCCCTGGGCTGCCCAGCACGGCCGTTCCGAGAGCCGGGGAGCAGAGGGGCAGACCCTGGTCCGGGCTGGGCAGCCACTGCACCAGGAGCCCCTCTGCTCCCTTGGCACTTCTAGAAATTCGGGTCAATGCTACAGCCGTCCTGGGCACCTGGGGCTCCTTCTTAAGTCCAAAAGAAGGGGAGAGAGAGAGAGAAATGCTTAGACTTGTTCAAGCCAGTTGAGACACTGATGAAGTGGCGATGCACTATGGCCGTGGCTGACCCCCACCCGTCCAGCTCTGAACGTGCCCAACGCAGGGGCGTTACGGTGTAAACCTGCACTGTGGCCCTGCAGCGCGACAGCTCGCTGCATTTTAGCCCAGAGGAACCAAACTAAAAAATCCGTCCCTAAGCACTGATGAGGATGACGAGGCTCCCTCCAAATTAACCCTCCCGGCTGCCTTACGGTGCCCAACGAGGAGCTCACAACCGACGCGAGCCAGCGCCGTGCCACGGGGCCGCAGCGGACGCGTTTGCCAGGTGGGGCTGCAGGTCCAGAGCATGTTCCCTCGCCACCGAGGAGACCCCAAACCCCAGCGCCAGCAGGACCTGCTGGCACGGCTTTGTAGTGGGCGCGGGTGTTCACCAAACTGAGGGCATCACCCCCTTAATTTTAGTGAAAACAAGGGGGGAGCGGGCTACCGGGGGAGTTAACGGAGAGGGAGGGAGACAGGCTCTTCGAAAGGCTGAATCGGAGCATCCGAAGCCGGATCCTGCCGTGAGTCACTGCCCGGCGGCCTCCTTCTCCCCTGCCTGTCCCAAGAGCCGTGGCTGTCACTGGCTGTCCCCTCGCTGTCACTGCCATCCCCGGCTGCAGAGGCAGCGCGGAGGAGGAGGAGGATGCGCTGGCAAAAAGCCAAACGGCTGCCACGGTGCTAAAACCAACAGCCCACTCCTCAACTTCGTGTCTCACGAACCCCAAATCCAAGCCTGCGGCCCACACGCAGGGGAGGGACGACGGGAGGCGTGACCCAGCCACAGGGGACAGGCCCAGGCTGTGACACTGAGCACAGCCCAAGGCAGGCAAGTGCCACCACCCTCTGCATCGCCAGGCCCCCGATCCGGCACGAACAGCTCTCCAACGCAGTTCTTGCAACCCCCTATCAACAGCCATCGGGTTAGCACGATTACTTTTAGCAGCAGTGAGGCTTACGGGTAAGAGGCGAGGGCAGCCCCGGCTCCAGCACAACCACAAACACCAGCAAAAGACTCTTCCAGTGCCTCCGGGGAGCTGCAAAAGCCCCCCAGCCCCCTGTCCCCGGGACACCGATGTGCTCCCCCACGCGAGTGGAGCGGTTCACAAATGCAGAGCAAATAAAAGCCCGGAGGAAGGAAGAACTGAGACGGCGTGGCTCGGGCCCGCGGGGCTGGGAGAGGGGACCCCGGCGGGCAGGGTCTGGGGGAGAGCGAGGGCATGATTCATTTTTTAATTCTGTGATAAAACTAAGCCGTCCGTTTCATACACTGAACCTCCCAACCCCAGCACGGTCCTGCATGCGCCGGCACAGGGCTGGCCCCGACCCACAAACACCACGAGGGAAAACACAGAGAAATGGAAACTCCCAGAAAGGAGACCTTCAAAATTCAGTGATTTCTTCAAGAAGAGGACTAGGTTCACAGACTGCCTGTGCGTGTTGCTGCAGATGAGCGGCGTGGCTGGCTGGGAGAGCCCCGCACACCCCGTGCCTCCGGCTGAGCCGCAGGGAAGGGTCCCTGCTCCCTGCGCGGGCCGGTCCTGCCCGGAGGCAACGCCGCCTGAGGAGGGTTTGCAGTTCCTGCACTTGTAGCAGCAGAGCCAGCTCTTTAGGGAATTTCAGTGACCTCAAAAATTCAAAAAAATCACAACGCTAGCCTTAAAAATAATTACAAGGAACAACTACCACAAAAGGCTGTGGGTTTTTTCTCCTCTGCCCTATGCATACAACCCCCTCGCCCCTTCCTTCAGCTTCCCCCAGGGCAAACGCTCTTTCGCTCTTCCCACCGACCACAAACCCAAACAGGAGAGTGCTGGTTTTCTTCAGCGAAAGGGAAATTCCCTCCACCTCCCCTTCCAGCTGACAGGAACGACTCTGTGCGGGCAGCGAGGGCACGCAGGGCAAGGCGGCTCCGTTTGCCGGGGCTGTATCTCCCGTGCGACCCGTTCCCCGGCGCAGCCCGAGCCCGGTGGCTGCTTCAGCGTGTCTCAGCGGGCGAACGGGGCCGAACGGCTCTTCTGGGGCCTGAAGGAGCATTAATGCTCGCAGCAGCCATGCTGGCAAGCGGGGTGATTCCAGTGGCATTCCCACTTAGGGAATCGGGTACCTGGAAAACTAGGTTTTCCAAGTTACAAAAGAGCTGGTAGGAATCCTTTGGGAAAAAAGAAAAAGCTTGTTACTGTAATTGCAGAAAGCTGGTTTCCAATCCTCAAGACGCTGGGATAGCAGCAGAAAGGTGAGCGGAGCAGGGGGATCCCGCACTACAGCCGCCTCCGATGGCATCTTTCCAACTGCGCCGTGCAAGGGAGACACTGCTCTGCCACATCCACACACGCAGGAAAAAAGCAACCAGCTCCCCAGAATGAAGGACGAAAGGAGCCCTTTTTTTTTGGCATCATCTTTTAAGGTGGGGAGGACACCAGTAAAACCGCTGGGTCTGCCTAGAGAGGGACACTGGGCAGCTGATCAGCTCTCCCGCGGCACAGGCAGAGGACAGAGCTGAGACAGAGGGGAGCAAAGTGCTCTTGGAGATACTTCATATCTCAATCCCTGCTGGGCAACTCCGTCCATCTCCACCCAAAATCCCCCCACGCTTCATTTACAAAATTCTGCAGAAAGCTAAAAAAAACAAGATGAAAACAAAACCCCAAGGGAGCCCAGGGAATCAAGCAGCTGCTTTGCAGCCCCAGCAGCCCTCGCGCAGCCCGGCTCCCCGCGCCGCTCCCTGCGCCTCGGCTGCAAAACTTGGGGGCTTTCAGCCGGGTCGAGCTGTCGGGGGTTCGCGCTCCCTCACCAAAGCTGGGGCAGGCAGCGGCACGGGTAATCTCCGCGAGGGAATTGCAGAGCAGGGAGAAGCTATTACATGTAATCCGTAATTACAAGGTAATATTAAGTCCTAGGCTTCGGTATACAAATTACCTTCCTAACCTGAAGGAGAAATGGCTGGTGATGTCTAGAGAGACCAAGAAAGGGACATCTTGGCTATATATGTTCCAAAGAAATACGTTTCTCTGCACATTCATACCCTAAAATTAGAATATACTTTGTTTGATATATACTTCATGTATTTCCCCTGCTCCAAACAGGGTCTGTGCATTGCTCCACGCTCAGCAGAGCTTCTGCAGGGGCTATTGCTGCTACAGCCAGGATCTGCTGATCAGCCTCCAGTGCACGTCCCATGTTGCAGAACCCTGTCCTCGTCTTCACCCGTGCTAACCAGAGCTGGTGGTTCAACCGAGCTGTGCTTCACGAAGGTTAAATAAAGAAGGAGGCCGAGGGATAGAAAACGTGGGGCTGACGACAGCAGAACTCAAGAGTCACAGTTGAGCGTTTCCCTCCGAGGTGGCCAGGGAAGGTCCCACAAGCCTCGCTGGGGACGCGCACAGAGCGTTTCTGTACCGGTGCTGCCAGGATGCCCGAGGGATATTGCTGGCCCCTGACACATATGGCCCACGCAGGGTCTGGACAGACAGACAGACAGACGCGCTCATGGGGAGAAGGTATCGAAATCTGGAGGCAGATCTGTGCATCTCAGCCAATGTAAACACCCCCCAGCACATGCTATAAAATGTAAATACTATTTGGCAAAGGATTACTGGGTTTTTCTCTAGCAGATAATAAAAGTTTAATCCAATCCAACATTTGCAGGCAAGATGGGACCAGGTAAGTGAGATGCCTTAAGCTGCTTCCCGGAGATGTCCACAAGAGTCATAGTAACAGGGAGCAAAGAACTCCGCATCAGAAAACAGTTTCTTGTCCATCGCCGAATGCTGCTGTGAGAGACTTTCGCTCGGCAGCTAGCAGCCCACACTCAGGCTTGGGCTGAACGAAGAATTCCTCCCTTGTCATTATCAGAAAATACCAATTATCCAGTGCCAAGACAGGAACATTTGCTCTCACTGAGCACTGACTGTGCTGACACAGGACCCGGCACCTTCCAGTCAAGTTGTTGACCTCTAAAGTAGGGTGTTTGAACGCCCCGGTGCTCTCGGACAGTACGTGTGGTACATGGATGGGAAAAACCACACGGATGCGATTAACCCCTCCGGCCACAGGGCCCGACACCGTCACCTCAAAACACACAGTGATACCTGGAGGCTTCCCCCAAGGAGAGGTTGAGCATCGGAAGATTTTCTGAATACCGGGGGTTCGGGAGGGCTCGTGCCACCTTTGCTGGGATGGTGCTACCAGGACAAACGCATCCCCGGGGGTCACTGGGCTGGGCAGGGAGGCTGGGCAGGGAGGGGAGGTCTCTTTGATTCCAAGAAGAAAAAGAATGAAAATGCTTTTCTGTTCACAACAACAATGAGCAAAACTGCATACATTCATACTTGCACAACTAAAAAAGAAAAAAAAATTCTGTTGCAGCACTCAGCACTCCAGCTATCCCCTCCTTTCCCCTGGGTTTTGCACGCCTGGCTATTAACAGGGACCTCCTGCTAGAGAGGTCCCGTACGGAGACGTGCGGGGAACTGCCGAGACAGAAACAGGGATGGCCACAGGAATGGAGAAGCCGGGGCCGACACCACGGCTGAAGCACAGACTGAAGCCCCGGCCCTTCTGCAGCCGGGGCAGTAACGGCTGCATTAACTTCCACCAGCGAGGCTGCCCCTTTTGTAACCAAAGAAAATTCAAGCATTGTATAGCAAAGCTAAAAAAATGATGGGAAACGGCTTCTTTCAGAGCCAGCCTGATCGAACACATGCAGTTTAGCCTCTAATGTCCCAAACAGCTTCTCTACCTCCACGGGATGCCCGTCACGCTATTAAAACCTCATCCCAGGGACCCACTGTGGGAGAAGAGGTCCCTGCGCAGGGCAGCCGGTGTGGCTCGTGCTGGGGGATGGCAAATCCGGGCCCTGCAAACGCATCACCCACGCCAGGGAAGGCTCTGAGAGCTGCTTTCTGCCTTGCCTCTCTCAGGAGTTTGCACGCTGCTGAGAGCATCAAGAGCATCAGGAAAACAACTGGGTGCTCTTGGAGCTACGCTGGAGCCTGAGCGACCTCCTCTGCTACGTGCCCCTGCATTGCACTGCCTTGTTTCCCTCCCAGCATCTGCAGGACAAAACTTCATGCTTCAGAAAAAATAAACCTGATAAAAACTTCTGTTGGATGCTTTTCTTGGCTAAAGCAATCATCACCTTCCAGGAACATTTTCCTTCAAGTGTCAGTCCTAAAAATCCCCACGCCTTCTCCGCATGGCACGTCTTAAAAGTCTAAAATCACTGCTCGGTGCCATTTGCAACCCCACCAGCAGGGTCTGACACCAACAAGCTTTTTGTTAGAGACAAGGGTTGATTCATCTCTGACCAACAGCATTCCCTACCTGTGCCCCTGGGAACGGTAACACTGAGCTCGGAGTTAAAAATACATTTGGAAGCAGCAGCAGGATGTTTATATGATGAATACTCTTTCTAAACGGCATCGTCATTAAGTCTTAATACTAATGTCACCCGCTGCAGGTGCCACGATCTCTGCGCTCCAGTCAACCCAGACACTTCCATTAAGGCCTCCCTATGCAAGAGAGATTATCACATACCACTTAAAGCACGGTATTTCAGAAACTCTTATCGACTGCAAACCAAACCGACTTCAGTGTCTGACAAGAAACAGAAAGCCGCGCAAACCTATGCGAGGGTGCATTGATGGGGCAGACGGAAAACCAGCCACCTGAAAGAGCCGACAGGTCAGCAGCCAGGCAGCCCCCGCTGCATTTGGTGAAGCGTAACCGAAATATCAAACCAGGGGATGTTTTGGGTAAAAACCTTTTCCCACCTGGACCCTAACGAACAGCTCGCCTGGTCAGCAGGAAACTCGGACTCGGGGATGCAAATACCACACACTTCCAATGGCCCAAAGAGCCGCTCTTACTTTTAACGGGAAAAGACCCTCCAACATTCCCATCTATTTAAAAATAACTGACCGATTTAAAGCTCCTCACAGACCAACAAACACGAGTTTCCCGATCAATACCAGAACTCTGCGTTAGCCATGGGTTGCATTCTGGCCACTGAGCCACCAACGGCCGCATCTCCTGGAAAACCAGGCGCCCGCAGGGAGCCGCCGAGCAGCCTCGCGCGGAGACGCTGGGGAAGGCCGCCGTGAACCGGCTCCGGAGGGAAGGCGGCCACAAGGCCAGGCCGTCCCGAAGCGCTCGCGGGCAGGAGGTTCAGGAGGGGCTCCCGCGGCCAGCGCCTGGCCCCAGCCTCGGCCGGGGAAGGCGGCCGGCACGGGCACCGGCTGGGCGCTTGCGGGAACTGGAAGCCCCATTGCAACCCCCCAGCCAGGGTCTGGGCAGGCACTTTGCAAATGAACCATCATTACTTTACAGGCTGAAGCAATTCAGGGCAGCAAGTGAAATATATATAAAGAAAAAGGAGCAACTTTCCTACAGTTTCTGTGCTTGAGGCACCGAACTGAAGAGGAACGGGGTGTTTCTGAAGCAGGCAGGAAAATCCGATGCTGTGGGTCGGCGTGGGTCCCTGCCACTCCCGGCAAGCAGAGGAGCCACAGCTTTGCTCCCAGTCAGCTTCACTGCTGCTCTTTGCTAAAAACGTGTAGAGAAATCCCGAGAGCGTAACTAAGTATTCATATTGCCTATATACTTGAATTAAAAATATATGGTGAATAAATGTGTGTATACAGCACTTACTACATATATATACACACACAGAGCGTGTGCCTACAGTATACACACATGTACCCACACAGTATATATTAACCTATATTGCTCAAGTATATATGCTATGTACAGTATATAGCCATACGAACATAAACCACAGGTATTTATATATGTGTACAACAGAGACATACTAAGTATTTCTATGTAAACACTATACAATTATATGAACATATGCACACACTTGCACAGTAGAAAGGAATTTGCAGCCAAAATCTAATTGGGGCGGGGGAAAAAAAGACGAAAACCTACGTAGTAACACACACATCATGAGACAGGTTGAAAATTCTAAGAAACCGCTAAGAAAACAAAGGCCTCGGAGAAACAAGGAGGGCGCAGGAGGGCTATGCTCTCCTTCCCTGCCCACCCCTCCCTGCAGGGCTGGAAATGCTTTTTGCATTCTGCCGTTTGGTGAAGTTTTGTGCAACGAGAGGAACCGAGAGGGCGCGGGGAGGGTCCCGCAGCGTGAAGGTGATCCCTGATGAGCAGCAGCCAGGGCCAGGTGAAGTCTCCAGCGAGCCGAGCGGGGATGCTCGGGTGGCTGCCAAGTAACCCGGGCTTTCAGCCACGCAGACGCCCAGCCGAAGGGCGTCCCGCTGGGACATGTTCCCCCTTTTATCCACACAGTGTTAAACAGCACAATGCCAGGGATGCTCGGGGACATAATTATTATCATAAGGCATTAAAAAAACCAAACAAACAAACCCAAAAGACCCTTCAATTTTTCCCCACCCCAAAGGCCAGGTGCTGGGAGAGCGGGAGCTGTTGGGCAGCTTTAAGAGCCACCACTTTGGGCTCATTAAGCACTGTGGTGTTATATTATTATTATTACTATTAACTTTTTTTAACAAAGCCCCTACAGACCCATTCCTGCCTCATCCAGTGAAGGTCTCACAAGTTTGCACTGATCCTGACCGCATGCTGGACCGCCCTTCCCCAGGGCTCTGGTTCAAGCTGCAACCAATTCTGGCCAAATTCGGAGATTCTCAGTTCCCACCAGCACAGCGATGTGGGGAATGCTAAAGGGAAAGCATCAAAGTACCCCAAGTTGTCTGAAACAATCTTCTTGGTTCTCAGGATAAAATGAGAGAGGAAATAAAAAGGTGAAGTCGAGGATGATGGCAGAGACAGAGAGTCCCTCAATGGCATTTTACACCCTGTGAATTTTGCAGGCTAACTTTCTCGTGCCGGGACATCAACCTGCTTTGTAAAGTTTTGAAACACCCCCAAAAGTTCTACAGATTTCACAAATTTAAGGCCGACTCCCTCAGGAAAAAAAGTGGAAAATTCAAATTAAAAAATCAGCCTCTAAAATAGCCTGAGTGCAAAGTTTAAAAAAAAAAAAAAATTAAGATGTATTTTTTTCATTTTCTCTTAAGGCTCAGTAAAGTTGATGCTCGTTTCAAGTAATTCCTTACTGTACACGTCGCGGTCCTTAGAAAGCAGCACTAGCACACGCGGAGGGCAACGCACCTTGCTCTCCGATGCGGAAAGTGGCTAAATAATCATTTTGCACTGGTTGACAAAACCCGGAGCACAAAGAAGACCCCGTCCCGGTGACACTGTCCAGGCACACAGGGAAAGCTCAGGCTCAACTCAGCCGATCAGAAAGCCTGGCTGGCAACTCAGTAGCTGTACGTCAGCTGGTATCCCTCTCCGAAAAATTCCTCCACAGTCCTACAAACACCCCAATCTGCCATCCCAAGGAGAAACCCTTCAACGATTTACGTGGTGAAAAGCTACCGACCGCCCTGCCGCACCCTTCAGCTCAGCTCGCTGCCAACGACGCTGGGCAGATTCCCGTAAAACATCTCCCAGTGCTTTTTTTTACATACTGCACCGCACAGCCTGTGCTCCCAGCCTTACGGCATGCAGCCGGAGACCAAAGCATCTTTCCAAGCAAACCTCCAGAGACGCATGGTGCCACACCGGGAATAAACCTTTACTCCAGAAATCTGGAGTGAATATAATGTATCATGGGGCGATTCTGAAAACCCATGTCAAGGAACAGCAAAACATACCGTTCGGTAAAGTATTAAACATGTGCCTAAGTGTTTCTCAGCAGGGATGCTTTAACTCAGGGCCTACAAAGGAAAGTTACCCACGATTTTTCCTGTGGATGCTCCGATTCCCTGTCCAGCTGCCACACAACCCCCCACCGATGAAAAATCAGAAAGGTTTGAAACTCAATGTCTGGGTCCCAGAAACCACAAACGTGAAGCTCAGCCCTCCAGCACCGTGAACGGAGAACTAAACAGCGAGCCGTAAGCTGGTGTGTGTCCGCATGTGCTACACACCAGTATAAACCTGTTTGCATGTCCTACGCACCAGTATAAACCATGTCCGTGGCATGACCGCAGGTGCTTGCTTACTGCCTCCAGATTAACGCAAAACCCTGGCTCACACCTGCAAGACGCAGCCTCGGCAAAACCAGGCTAGAGGCTGTCTCTTGAGCGAGGCTGGAAAGCCCTTATTAAAACTGTAAGACCTGCAGTTTCTTCGTATCAAAAATGCAATTGGAAGAAGTCTAGAAATGCAAGAAACCCTTGGGCTTCTAACCGTAAAAGCAGAGTCCTCTGCAGATGGCTTCTGCTTTCCACCACCCCTCGCTGCACGGTCACAGCGTGGTGCAGACTGCTGGCACCCACGTCTTGGGTGACGTTTGCTCTCCCGGCACCGGTCACCGCTGTCTTCCACGGTGCTGGGAGTGGCCGTGGGCACGATTCGGAGGCGGGTGCCACCACGGGCCTCGAGGCCTGGCTCCTGCTGGTCCGCAGCTTTGGCTCAAGCCAGGAGCAAACACGCTCCTGCTGCCCCAGGGTAAAAGCCCACATCACCTTCTTGTGACAGGACCAGAAGGAAATGCCTCAGGTTTTACGTGTTTTCAGCACCGTTCTGCTTTTGAAGGGCTGCCCACTGAACCCAGTGGAAAATCCCTGGGAGTCCAGTCCCCAGCTGGCAGTGATTTCCACCCTGGTGATGAAGGAGCTGATGAAAAACTGCAGGAGGGTCCCAGCAGGGCTGGAGCTCCCTCCTGGCCCCGGTGGGGACAACCCGCCGTGGCTCTTGGCCAAGGTGGCCTGGGACGTGCAGGAGCAGCTACCCAGACCCCGGGCAATGCTTCGTGTCCCCCTGAACGTGTACAAAGCGGACGAGAAAAAGCTCGCGGGGACAGGAGGAGAGACACCTCCCTCCTCTTGCTGGCCCTGGGGGACAAGGGTTTGGGATGGCTCTGATGAGGGGGCGAGGGGACAGCAGCTGCCCTGGGGCAGGGGACATGGCGGGAGGATGCTGGGGGCGGTGGGAGGGTGACTGGGGAAAACTGAGCTAAAACAGCCAAGATTCAATGCAGAGAGAGGTCTCGGTGGCACCACCTGCCAGGAGACGGGCCAGAGCAACGCTCCCCCTGCCCGGGTTTTCTCTGAGCAGCCAGGCTTTGACTGCAGGGAGAAAGGGAGAATTCAAACAACGGGATATTTTCCCCTTTTCCAACGCCAAACAGTTTTGCCAGGGGAAACAGAACCCAATTCCCATCCTATCTCAACACAGGCAATGACGGACAGTCCTCAGAAAGTCTGATGCGAGGAGACAAGCCAGCACTATGCGACGTCTTTTCTGTTTAATTCCACATTTCATTTTTTTTACCGTTTTCAGGGCTCCCTCCGAGCAAGCGGCCCGGCCGTCCCAGCCGTGCCACGAAGCCCTCGGCAGAGCGCCCGTGCGTGCGGCCATCCGCGCCGCCGCGCTTCGGGGAGGGACGGGTGTCCCCGGGCAGCTCCTTCCACACCGAGAACACGGGCAGGTTGCACTTCGCCCTGGAGCTGAACGTCAGGAAACCGTCTGAACTCCCTTTCCTCCTGCCCCTCATTCATAAATTTAATAAAATAACAATAATAATAATAATAATAATAATAATAATTAAAACAAAGGCTTATTGGAGCTGTTTCTGCTCAACTTTCCACAGTCTCTTTTCATGTCACTCTCTGGAATCAGATTTTTCAAGAAATACTGTGAGAAAAAAAGAATAATAATAATAATAATAATAATTATAATAATAATAATAATTATAATAATAATAAAAAGCATCTGGAACCAGCTCAGAAGTTTTCTAATGCTTTTCAGCTTGACTGACTTGGAGTGCATTGACCACACCGTTTATATTTTCTTCAGGTACCTGCAAGAAAACAAAAAGAAAGGTCATGCTCTAGCAAAAGCCAGGGAGGGACGACAAGGAAATTAGAGGCAGGAGACGAAGCCAGAACAGTCCCAGGGAGCCAGGGACTTTGCTGTTGGACACCTGAACTCCCCTGAGAAAGGACTCCATCTACCAGAGACACTCTCCGGTTCAAAAGCGTTAACCCATGGTACCCAAGGAGCAAACTTTGTAAGTGAGATCTGGCTGGTTTGCTGTCTGTAGGGTGGGTGCTGGTGGGGAGGCAACTGGTTTGGGGTTTTCCTTCTCCTCTTCCTCTCCCCCCCTTTCCCTTCCTTTGGTTGGTAAAGCATTTGTACGCCAGGAGCTCACTTGGGCAAGGTGCCTGTGCTGATGGATTTATGTGGCTGCCTAAGGGCTCCATGAGGCTCTCCGGGGCATCCTACAGGTTTGGGACCCATAAGTGTGGGAGACAGGGGAACATGTCCGTCAAAAGAAGAGAACTGCCAGTCTGCTTGTGGTGGGGGGTCCCAGATGGTGCGGTGTAGCACCTGAGCTTTCTTATCCAGTCTTGTGATGAGATTTAACCACAGAAGTCCATATACAAAATTATTAGTGGGTGTCTTTTCACACTTACTGCAAGAAAAAACCCTTGTAACAGAAGATGCAAAAGAGCTCAGGGTGATTGTTGTCGGTAGAAAAGAACATCACAAGCAAAGTTACATCAGACAGAAAAGAGGCGTCTGGCCGTTACACAAACTCAAAGACGACGCTCAGGGGACAGGCAGCTAACAGCTCTTGGAAAGTGGAAAGGGGACTGAGGGAAAAATAAATTATCTGTGAGCTGCTGCAAGAAGCCAAAATAATTCACGTTAAGCAAGTTGAAGAAGGGACTGTCTCCTTTGTGAGGTACTTGAGTCCTTGGCCAGGAGCACAATACCTGGATTCATTGGACACCCTCCAGAGCTCAAACAGTGGAAATACAACTAGACTGTGATTTTCTGCAAGACTTTTAACAAAACTGAGGAAAAAAACACATGAGAAATAACAAGAAAAACGTTCAGTTTTCCAATGGGAAGATGGAACAGGAGCAGCTAACTCTGACGATGTGTGAACAAAAGTCAGCTGGGGGAAGAAAATAATCTTAAAACTACCATACAGCAAATTCCCTGGGTTAGGAAGAAAACCCCAGCAAACCTCCACCGCAGGGAATAGGACGCTGAGACAGGACTCTCCACTGCCTCCCTGCCACCATTTTTCCCAGGACATTGAACGCTGCAGTGCAAGAAGCTGTACGACTCTCTGCCTCTCCAGAAGATAATGAAAAAAGACACAGGAATCAATTTTGCAGAGCACCCGTTCTTAGCCAGCCCCCGGGGATGACCAGCGGGTCTCTCCACAGGCTCCTTCACAGCAGTGCAGAAGCAGGAGAAAGCAGAACCGGCCAGTTCTGGCCAACTGGCTTTGACCTGCACGGGCCCACGTCCTCGCTTAAACACAACGGGCTGGTCCCTCATTCACTCCCTTAACGTCAAGGAAATGGTATCAATCACACCACAAACGTTTGGGCCGCTTTTTCTCCAGGACAGATCTGCAGACAGTTTTGATTTGTAGGACACATCCCAGTTTGCCACCAGAGGAGAAGTCCTACCCCTCTCTGTCCCTTAGAAAAGGTCCCTATCCCAGGGCAGCTGGTGCAACATCTTCACTTATCAGCGAGAGGGCAGGTCCAAGCATCTGCCCTGAAGGGAAAAGTAAAGCTCCAAACTACGTCCCAGACATAGCTTCAGCCTTTAGTTGCAAAATGCTGGTGAAGAAGAGCAAGACAGCTCCGAGCATGAGGCAGCGAGAGCAGAGCACCTGGAAAAGGGACTCTTCTCACTTGCTCTCTCTAGAGGGAGCTGGAAACCGTGGCTCTCTCCAGCCCGACCTGTGTCACCCAGGACACCAGAGACCTGGAGGTTCCCCTCTCAGCATTGTCTCCCAAAGGGATTTCTTCTCAAGCACAGGTCCCGATTTCCAGGGCAAGCTTCTACAACTACAGCACTGCAGGAAGACCTGAGTGTTAACACCCAGGTCAAATAAAACATTAAGCAACAAAAAAACACCTTGAGATGCACAGGAGAAAAAAGATCAGGTCAAAGGGAACAACAAGCTTTTATAAAGCACTCTAAATTCTTGACAACAAGTACTGAACAACCTTAAATAAAGAAAGGGAGGATGTAGAGAAAGGATGTACTTAGACCTTGAGAAACGTCACTGGAAGTCAAGGTGTCTGGGTAGCAAAGTTAGGGAAAACATGACAAAATCTAGATCAGCATCTTGCCCAACAAAACCAACCTAGAGCCAGCAAGCACGGAGCCCAGCCACCACGCTCACAGCAAAGGCAAGCAAAGGAGGGTTGAAATGCACCTTCCGCATGGTGGAAGATTTGACAGCTGGAATAGCACTGTCCAGATGAAAAGGCTTTTAAAACCATACAAAAGGAAAACAGCAAGTAGCAAGGAAAATGCTAAAATACTGATTTGAGTAAGGAAGATCTGCAGACCTTAGGGCATGGCCCAAACGACACCCTGGCAGCTGCTCGGAGGCAGGGATCTGCTGGGCTCGGATACAGCAGGAGGAGACACTTTTAGAAGGCGGAGCTGCCTGCAGAGTCATCACAATCGTATGGCACAAGTTTTAAGTGAAATATCTATTTTAACCGACAGGGTTTAGCTCTCCAGATATTGCTTGACAACTAGAAGCACTCTGCACCTTGTGCTCTGCACAGAAAGCATGCACTGGGGCCACAGCAACAGGTAGGAATGTGAGGCAAAGCTAACAGTATTGATTTTAAAATGGTGTTTTATTAGCTTATCTTATCAGCACAGTTAATATTCAAGAAAATAAGACAAATATATATAACACTTTGACCTTTGCTATCTGGAATAATATTTACTTTTACTCTTTATACACATGACCTATAGGCTGCAAATGGTTCACACCAACTGTGAAAAACCAAAGTAATTAGCTGAAAAAACCCACCTTGAACTCATTGGAGCTTTTACAGGTCAAAAGTAGGGCCTGAGCAGTGAATTTACAGTGATGAAAGGAGAAGTATAATGCAATAAAGGGCACATTTAAGAAAAAAGAATGAAAAGCACAAAGCAGCTGAGTTTTGTTAGCTTTATTAGCACATGGGCTACTGACTCCCTCCCTCAGGACTTGGGGAATGGGCTCCAAGTCAAATGCCATCCTGTTTGTGGCTACAGGCATAGCATTTTTCCCTTTTCAGGGAAATTCCTCATTTTTGAGGATGTCCTATACAGCCAAAGGAAGAGCAGAGGTAGGCCTAGAAGGTAAAATAACCGCCAGTACAAAAGAGAAGAGAACCCTGTGCGAATGGCAAGCCCCTCGTGCTGATGACTGTGCTGCAACTGCTTATGGGCACCCGGGAGAACAAACATGGCAACACCCTTCTCTGCTTCAAAATCACCTTCCCTTGCGGTGCTGCCCATTATTGCTATTTTACCAAAGGCCTACACCATGAGGAGGATGATGCAGGGACAGCAGAGCTGATCAGGACTCACAGATGGGTCTCAAAACGCAAAGGTTAGGGCTATGCCGGTACCAAGAGGTGAAGGCAGGGGTCTGCTGTTGGGAGACTCTCCAAAAAGTTCCCCCCACACAAAGGCACCCTCCTGAGAGTCTGGAGCCTCCGACTACGTTTGCAGGAAAACGGAGAGGGTTTGTGGCTGTTTCTAATAAAAGATAGCGACACAGTGAAAGAGACTGCTCGGGGAGGTCGTGAACTCTCCATCGCTGCAGGTCTTTAAGGACCGAGACCAGCGTTTTGCAAGAATGACGCTCCCCAACAGGGCTTTGCCTTGGGGTAGGGCTGGGCTTGGTTCTGGAGCCTTGAGCCAGGGCAGTGACAGCCGGGAGGCTGGAGAGAAGTATCTGCTGGGCTACGTCAGAGCAAAGGCACTCCAACAAGCTCTCCAGATAGGAAATGATGTTCTCATCATGAGTTTTCTCCCAGGGAAAAAATCACCCCTATTCCAAAGAAGCTGTCTTGATACTCACCAACGCGTGATCAAACTTAAAAGTACTGATGTAGTAGGCTGGGATGTCGGCTGCGGCCAAAGGCTCAGAAATCTGAGCGACAATTCCACATTCATCTGTGGGGGAGATAAAAAAATCAATCATTGTCTGAATGGCACCTGTCAGTCTCGCAGAACTCCTGGGTCTCACCAGCTCCGCGCTCATACAGGGAGGAGTTTGTCTTCACAAACTCCAGTCAGAAGGGATCTCTGTAGTAAAATGTGTTCTTTCTCACAGAATCAGGCTCTTTGGGACACCACGATACATTGCACATTTGATTTTATTGCCTTCTTTTTGTTACAGGGAAATGTAAATCCCCCAAAGGCACAAAACATTGGAACTGGAATGATTTTCAGAGGTCCAAAGAAAGGCAATTAATGACGTTCAGGAAGGAAGCACCAAAACCAGTCTCATATACCCTTAACCTCCATTTTTCTCTTTGGTTGTTGCTATTCAACACTTTGTCCTGCATCTCTGAGAGAGGAGATGCTGACCTGCTGGTCTGCCTGGACACAAGGTTCCTAGACCACAAACCACCACAGCCCCTGAGACAGGATTTCACACCAATTTAAATGGTTCATCTGTCCTGTTCATCACAGATCAATGGTACATTGTTTCCAGATGAAATCTGAGTTTCACTGATCCAAACTGAACATTTCAACTTGATTGTAAGCTAACATATTTAAACATCGCATATTTAGGGGACTGGTAGGTGTCCTGATGTCCCATCAATGACCTATACCATGCCATTTCTACATACTTTGCCCCTAAGGTGCATAAAGAGAAGGTGCATGGAAATTTCCTTCTTGCTCCTTTGGGTTGTCTGGTGTAGAAGTTGCAATTAAAGATAAAAACTGGCCAAACATTTTTCAGAAATGTTCTTGAGGCCTGTATTTTGTAACTGTTTTGAGACCATGGGAAGGAGCCCCAGTGTTTTCTAAGATCAGGCCTTTCTTGCAGTATTCAGATCGGACTCCTTAAAATTACAGGGGACATAAAACTAACAAGAACACTTCTGCAGACGTGAAGCATTTGCTCTGTGCTAGGTCCAATATTCTTTTGAGTAGAGAAAACGTTTGCAGCACTGGATACGAACAGGACTCCCACTTGGACTGCTATCAATCTATACTAAATCGACTAAAGCCACAGAGTTGCCCAAGGACTGCACCGGAGTACGACAGTGCCTTCTGACCACTGATTTCAGTAATCTACAATGCATTCCCATCCATCTCTTTGTCCCCTTTTTCTCTTTAAACAAAGACCCAGCTGTAGCTGTAGCTCCAAAGTCCAGCAGATGAATGCAATTTAGGTGGAGCTGTCAAGCATGTAGCACTTTCAAAAGTATATTTAGAAGTCTGACTTATTAGGTAGGAGTCAGACTCCGCCTGTTTGAAAATCTCAGCTTGCAAAGTCATGTTAAGCTGCTGGCTCTTAAAAAGCCTCAGCCTCAGATGGATTTTTCCATCATCCTTGAAGGCCCTGAGGCGACTGACTACCTGTGCACCAACTGATCCCCCAAATGTTTACCTACCGAAGCCAAGAGGCTGCCCACCAATCCGCACCATCTTCCAGAGTTCGCCAGATGCACTTGTAAACAACAAATTATTAGGAAATCTGTAAAGGAAAAGGAACACCGAACGCGGCAATTAAAACACAGCAGTGTGTCAGATTCTGCCTGCGGGGATGCTGCCGTGCCTGTACCCCTGTGCTGCATGAAGCCAACAATAGCGGCGGCGGCAGCTCGGTGAAACCGAGAGAAGACAAAGCAAGCAGGAGAGATGCACCTGCCTGCCCCTCCGGATGCCCCAGGGTAAACCAGCATCTGATGCTGGGAGCGTGCACAGGCACCCAGAGAGGCACGGGAAAAGATTTCTAAGAAACAGGCCATGCCCAAGCTTTACAAACGTTGAGACTGTTAATCTGAAGGCTTGATTTCTGCTGGGACCTGGGGCAGGATATGTTTCCATGCCTACTCTCTTAGGAACGTGAACGGTGACCACTGTTTCTGTGTCTGAGCATCATCAGTGCTTTTTCCCACAGCATCCCAGGGAGGTCCCTGGGATCCCTGCAGAGATCCCCGTTTCTTAGCAGGGGAAAGACAACCAGTGGCTGAGAGACTTGCCCAAGGTCAAGCAGGCAGCCTGTGACAGGGGAGGAATTGGCTGCCCAGGTTCCCCAGGCACCAGGCTGCTGCTCCAACCCTCCAGCCTCCCCTGAAGGCAGACAGAGGTTTACTCCAATTAAGGTCGAAGAAACTTTCAAGCGGGCAATTAACAGTTTGCAAAACAAGTCCCTAGGGCAGGCAAGAATCAAAACCAAACACTGCACTGTGTGTCAAAAGCAAATCCATACATTGCATCTCGGTGCAGCACCCTGTCTAGCCTCCAGACCTCCAGACTTCCGTGTCGTGAAGCTGCAGAGGCACACACACACACCAGGCTGATATTTGCTCCCCAGCTGATTTTCTCCTTGCCCAACAAACGAGTCATGGGCTCCCGCTGCACAGGGATGACTCAGTACGTTATCGTCACAACGAGACTCCGCAGCAAGCCCAGCCATGTGTAAAAGCAAAGCGGGAGGACAGCATCACTGACGTCCCCACCCTACTTTTGGCCTTTAGCAGTAAAACTTCAACCACGTACACCAGATTTTTGGGGGTTTTGCTCTTAAAAGCACAACTTATGAACAATGGAATAAAAAGGTCAAAATCCTTTACTCCAGTGTTCCTCTTTCAAAAGTGAGATAACCCTACATTACATTGGCTTGTGATTTCACTGAGGGCTTGGACAGACAAGCCCAAAATTCAGGAGCTGGAACTAACACGCCAGACTTCACTTGGAAAAGTGACAGGGTACATGACACTCATGCAATGAGGCTCCCAAGAATTAACATGGAGGAGCTTAAGCTGCTTCCTGCTCCTTTGAGAACATCCCAGGTGCTTTTTTGGGGTCCAGGAGACCCTAAGAACCAAAGCTCACCTCTGCTGTGTCTGGACATCCATGACCAAGGAGATGTAACCCTCAATAAGAGAAAAGGAGAAAAAGCGAATATGTCCCGAGTCTTCGTTGCCCACCACCGAGTCTTTTACTCTGAAGAAACAGAACAGAACAGCATTAACTGTAGCTAGAAGAGCAAAGCAAGGCTTTTAAAGCAAATGTAGCCAGTGAAACCAGAAATGTTCACACACTGACTTAGGGAAGTGCCACTGAGTCCTGTCACATTATACCGCTTTTCATTTTTTTGATTTTGCAAGGGAAAAAAATGCCAGTCCCCACAATTGACAAAACTCTCCCATCCGTGCCCCAAGGTCCTCTCGCAGGAGGCTGGGGCCAGGAGCCACAGGCACAGCCAGCCGTACGTCCTCTGGTCATACCTGGAGATGCAGCACACTGATCACATTGCTACTCTTAGCTTAAATCTGAAAAGGCTCAGCTTTCCAAAGCCAGCGGATGTCTTGGGGCACCCTCAATCTCCTATTTGGCTTCCACCTGTCAGGACAACCCTCTTGAGCCTGCGAAACCTCCCTCCCCACGCGCACAGCACCGCAGCAGCGTAAGGCCACAGCAGATCCCTGGGCATCCTGGAGGAGCAACGTGAATTTGTGCCTCCAGACGCCTGCCGCAGCTCCCCTGGGAGCCCGTCTCCCTGCTGGGACCTACCCATTGGAGTAAAACATGACGTCCATTAGGAGTGTAGCAACAGCGGGAAGGGTATCTGGATCCAGGCTGGTGACGCAGAACATGTTACTCGGACTGGAAAGGGGATGAATGACAGGCCTCTGAACTGAAAGAGACACACAGAGACATACACAACTACGAAGCTGCGTCTGCAGCAGGTTCACATCCCACCGGACACGTTATCCACACACCGGCAGCGGCCGCAGAGAAAACTGACAGTGTTGGTAAGAAAGTTCCTCATCGCTGAAGCCTTGTTGGTTCTCAGACAGGGACCGAGGAGCCTGGGGACAACTTGCTCTTGCGGTGGCCTCCCCGGGGTAAGGTGAGACCCCCCCCAGCACCCTGCCCTGCGCAGGGGCACAGGTCAGCTCTCTGCTCGGAGGGGCTTTCGGGCCATCGGGTGCATCCACAGGAGACAAGGGGCAAGCTAAAGGGGGTGCCAACACCAACTGAAAAGTAGAAATAAATTCAGGCTTCCACCATTTAAAAGGCAGGGCTATGGAAGGCATTTCTCCAGCTGCGGTTGCTGGCTGTATACCCTGTTTTCCTCCTTTCTGGAGGCCTATTTTGCCAAAATTTCTACAAAAATTAAAAACCAGCTGACACACAGCAGCTTGGCAAACACACTTGCAGCCAGTGGCTGAGAAGCAGCCGGTATTTGGGCATGCAACTATTGAACACAGCGACACAGCGAACTGCATACCTGTGCATAATCAACGTGCGTTTCGCTGTGCCCTTCCTTCATGCTTTTTGTACAAGGCTCATTTTCTTAAACGAGATTATCTATAGCTATCAAGTGATGAGGCTGAGAGGTACTTCGTAATAACTGATCCCTGCTCTGTTTGGTTATAGGCACAAAATTACACACAGGTGTGTAGGTAAACATATGTATTTAAGTAGTTCCTTTTCCTGATTGTGCCCTTTGCTTGATGCTTGTTCCTCTAGACTGGAAGCATCCTAAGGTTCTGTACAGCCCTGGGCTGACAGCAGCCTTGATGCTGACTGGTACTGAAGTGTGGAAGTTGAACAACAGTATTCTCTATCCATCAATCATTGCAAGATTTAAACAAGCTTTTATATAACCCATTTTCCTTTGAAATGCTGGAACATGGAAGGATGGGCTACAGACAATGTTATTTTTGCAACTGAAATGAAGTGTATTTTAATTTTCTGTCCTACAAAAGGCATGTCTCCTCTAGCAATGTGAAACTAGCCTTAAAAGGCTTAAATTCAGCAAAGCTCATCAGCATTGCTGAGAAAGTTAAGCACCTACTCAAATCCTTGGTTGAACTAAGATAGACTCAGGCATGTGTTAAGATAGTTCATTATCTTACAGCAGGATAAACATCCACCAAAATGTTGAAGGAAGATAGGAGGCAGACTTTCACCCCCATGTGTCATGGAGACCAACTCCCCGGCAAGCTGAGCCCATGTTGGTCCTTACCCAGTTTTGGTTTGACAAATCCATTCGTTATCCCAAGGTCATCAGCAGCCACTGTCTCCCCATTCACTACTCGGAGGATGGTGAACTCGGCAGCCAGCGTGTGCATCACGAAGGGCAGGTCTCGCTCACGTACCTGAAGTTGACAACAGGGTTAGCTCGTGACGGTACGCACCAGAAGTGAGAAACGCTGCAGTGGAGGTTACGTACTCTCAGGGCACAGAAAAGTGGACACATCACTCCTGCTTGAGCCAGCGGGTGTGTAAGGATAATTACCATCTGCACGTGTGTCTAGGGAAGCACATTTGGTGATATCGCTGCAAATATCAGCAGGATTAAGCACCACAGAGCTTTTAAGACTGTGGAAAGAATGTGGAGACTTCTAAGAGGGAGATGCTTCACCTCTTTTCCAGCATCCCTTCAAGAACTCAGCAGTGCCTGTTCTTCAGCCTTGTTTCCTAAAGAAATAAAGCTTGTGTGGTCGTGCCCTGTGCGTGTGCACACACGTATGTGAGACGGAAGACAGCCTGTCTGTCTATCCCCAAAACAACTTTGGAGCCTCTTGGCCATCATCAGCCAACCTGACAGCAGACACTACGTTCCTCTGACTCTCAGAAAACCAATGTCTGAGTGATGGTGGGAAATGTTGCCAGGGCCTCCATTAAAGGAGAGACTGCAGTGTGGGCTCCGCACTCTCATTAGACACCAGATAACCCATACCAACAAATGCCTCATCCCATGGGAGAAGCACCTGAGATGTCACAGAGCCTAACTACAAGGCACAGAGCTCTGGGGAAAGCAGACTTCGGTACTTCTGCTGCTACTCAAACAACCTGTTCCCAGAAATGTCATTAAAACTGCCCAACTGAACCTTCATCTGGTGGCAGATAACTCTGCCTGCTTCTCTCATGTCCTCTTACCAGGATGAAGTCCGTCTGATAGGTGGAGAGCATGAACACTGAGATGTTTTGGTCAGCCAGGGGTGCTATTACTGACTTGGCAATTTTGGTCACTCCGATGGGCTGGGAGCCGGAGAAGCCACCTCCGCCAGACACCACGTTGAGGGCAAGCCATGTCGCATCGGCCACGCTCAAGTGTTCTGAGGAAGGGAGCTCTGCAAAGAGACAGAGGGGGAGGACAGAGGTTTGTTTTAGAGGCAGAGAAAGCCAGGTCCATCACCTGGCCCGTATGCGGTTAGCACAGACCTCAGTGCAAGGAATGAGATGAGCCCACTTATCCAGCCAACCCCCTGGGCTTCCCACGCTGCTTCACAGGTTGGTACTAGGCCGTTTTTAGATATACTGATTGCACCAGCTTCCACTGTAGGATTCATACAGATTTTCAAGGAATTACACGAGCCTCAGCCATTCACTCGGATGCTGGTGACCAGCACTGCTGACTTCCCCATGTGGAAACAGCCTGAGGTCCTTGACTTAACTTGAATCTCCTATCAGACAATTTCTCCAAATACTTCACTCGAGCTTTTCTGGTCTCTTTTGTTTCCTTTTTCCTGCTCTAAAGGCAAATTTTGTTCTCCTGGACTTGAGATGGAGGTTGACAGAGCAGCCTGGGCACTAGCCCAAGACCTGGGAGATGCAGAGCAGGTACCTCTGCACTTGCGGGCTGCTGCCTCCATCTCTAAAGCAGAAGAGAAGAGCTGCACAGCTCTGTAAGGGGTGGGTGCTGTGCATATACACTAGAGGTTACAAGGTGATCACATACTAAGAGAATGGAAATCTTTTAAGAATAACCCCAGTTCCATTCCATTTGCTTTTAGTCTGTTGTCATTAAGTAGTTAAAAATCTGCAGCTAAGCCACTTAATATAAACTTTTAACTGTTTTAAAGAAACCTTAATGTATTAACAGCCCATAAAACCAGACGTGGACTCTGGAATGAAGGCATAAACGTCTCTAAGATTCCCTGGACTTTGGATTTTGGTTTGGCAAATTATAGAAACAAACAGTTCAGATTCAGATCCAGACTTACAAATATATAATCCCAGTTAAGTCTACTTGGCGTGAGGAACCTGACCTCAGCCGCAGATCCAGCCAGCAAAGACACAGCGGAGGTCCCAGCAGAAACCTACACACTTTGCTTAGAGGTTAGATGCAGCCCAGCAGTCCGAAAGCATAAATCCCAGTATTGCTGCTCTTGCAGTCGGTGCCCTGGCACCGTAGACAAGCCACTTCATCCTCCATACCCACGTTTCCTACTCTGTCCACCCACTCCTGGCTCCTCCATGCAGCATCCTTTCCTTCTCCCTCAGCGAGACCTTTGGGAGCTGTTTCTGTACAGCTCCAGACACCATGTAATAAATTCATAACCTCACCCCCCTGAATCCCCAGGCACCACTGCTGTGAGACAACGACAGCGCTGAAAACCCAAAATGAACTGAATAACAAATACCGTTCATTTTGCTCTCCTCAATAACCTCAATTGTGTGTGGCATGAAAATAACCCAGAGCAAACACACTGCAAACAGTGGGGACACTGAGGGTTCTGCTTCTGCATTTTGATGTTTAGCTTCATAGGCCAATGTTTCTTTTTTACTGAATAATCAGAGCTTACATGGAATGAAAACTAGACACCAGGGAGAGTGGGTAAGTTTGTGCATTAATCAACAGCATGTTACCTCAGAGAGACCAGTGCAAGTTGCTTGCAGAAAATTATTGCAGCAAAATACCATTTTCTGATCAGACAGTCCTTTGCATCAGAAAAGCACCCCCAAAACAAAGCTTACTACATCAATTGGCACGGAGAAGCTAGGGCTCAAAACAACTGCTGCTGATCTAATAGGCAGCTGACGTCTTTTTTTCCTTTATTCCCACCTCTGCTCCTTGCCTGTGAAATAAATAAGAAGAAGATGAAAAAAAAAAGATGTGTTCCTTCTTTGGACATGTATTTGCTCCCTGGCAGCACGGAGCGGGCGGGCGCAGGCAAGGCCACCTGCACGTCATCGGTATTTACACTTCCATTTCCCGCATCCCGAAGCCATTAAAGCAGCCAGGCAACTAAATCACAGGAAGGTCAAGTGACACCTTTCCTCTCTGCAAACTCATCCCCAAAAGCCTCTGGCAGCGCGGTCGCCCCAGCACCGCGCCAGCTGCGCAGGATGCACGGGCAGCACCGCACGCTGCGGGTCCTGCGCCCACCGACCTCTCCCACCCGCAGCGGGCACGTCCCAGATGTGCCCAAGTCCGCTAATGACTCGTTACCAGCAGCGAGAAGAGATCACAACTCATTTCCCTCTCTATAAACAGAGCAGATGATATTCCTGCCTGGCTGCAGTTCATTAAATGCCAGTTTAAATACTATTTTGGGTCAGGGGTGTGATGGAAGATGCAGTTTTTCACGGTGAACGGAGGCATTATCGCATTTCACTCCGGCAGCAGCGGTGCTGGAGGAGCTGCCCCAAGGAGACCTCGTCGACCGCTGCCTCAGGGGGCAGGAAGGCCGATTTGCCCGTTGCATCTGTAATTACTGGTTGATCATATTTGGTTTTATGTGTTTAACAGGCCCTATGAAGTGTGACAGGAGCCATTGCATTTGCTTAAGTAACCTGTCTCTCATAATTCAATTAACTTCACAAAAAATATATAGGAAGTGACTGAAATACCAATTTTGGACACTGTTTCCACCAGGCAGCCAGATGGAAAAGTACAGCCCAAATTTTAATGAAACGAACCCAGGCTAGAGGCTCAACAAATTCAGCTAAATGGCATCAAATAAGCCACGTGGGAAGGTGCTTTGCCCTGGAAGCTGTTAAACGCAGTAAACTCAAGGAGAGCTGAAAACACCAGACATTAACGTTCACATAGACTCAGTGAAGCAGAATAAGGTAATAAATAAAGAGCAAAATGAGGAATCGCCCATGGTTCAGCACCAACCCAGCACACCCACCATCTCCACCACTTCCCCCACAGCAGAGCAGAGCTCCTGATGCTCCACAGCTTCAGCACCGCAGCATCCCCCGTCCCCGCACTGCGAGATCGGTGCAGAATCTCTCTGTTGGGCTCTCAAGATCCTCTTGCAACTGGTTTATCAGAGTGCAGGTCACTGCCACTTCTGACCCAGGGGACATCTCACCTCTGGCTGAGAAGGATCTCTAAGAGGTCAGAGACTTGGGCTTTGTTTATTGTAATCGGGGTCTTTATTTTGAATTTGCGTTGGGGTGAAGCCTTTCGATTTTTGTGGTTTTGCTGTGTAACACTTTGCAGACCTGCTGCCAGGAGCGAGCACCCAGGAGCGGCTCAGCTGCCCGCAGGCTCCGTAGCCACCCTTTGCTGCCCATCATCACACCCATCGCTGGCAAGCAGAGGAGGCTCACAGACTCCAACCGTCCTTTCCTCCCCGGTAGCTGGCATGGAACCCCACCAACCTACGCACGATGTGATCATCCTGATAGCCCAAGCACAGCACTCATCTTGCGTGTGATTTTTCCTGATTTTGCTAGGTACCAATTGCTGGTGGGCTCCAATAGCCCATGGTACCGCGCTCCGTTGGCACAGCAGTTTTCTCTCATCCAAAATTCTCCCCGTTGCATGAAATCTGCAGTGCTGTCAAGCAGACAGACAGATGCCGCGTAGGACACAGCATCCAAGGGAGATATTAAACAAATGCCAATCCCTGCTCAAACCAAACCCAACAAACACGTGTCAAATAAGCTTTAGGGCACGAGTTAAACTGCTTATTCACACCATTGGTGATTTAAAAGGTCAGAGTTCTGTCCAGAGCTTCACTGGCCTATTTGGCAGGTACAGTTGAAGCAAAGCAGCCTCCATGGCACACGTCATCCTGGGACGCGAGGTGGTGAGTATCATATCAGCCATAATTGGCTCCTGAGCTCAAATAATCAATACCATTTCCAGTGAGGACAACAAACATTGGCTGAAACCCAAACAAGGATTGAATTGCTGCCGCCGGAGCGCTAGGAAATGCTGTAAGCACTGCGAGCTGTGCTCCACGCGGCACTCTTAAAATACCTTTGGGAGGATGCCGGCCAGATGATCAGCTTCCAGCTCAGGGGTCTTTGCAAGCAGCCAAGGTGGCCACGGAAAGCAGGGAAGGAAATCTCCAGGTTTACAGCCCTGACCAGAGATCAGCCTGACAGTGTGGGTCTGCAGAACGGTGAGAAAACAGCAACAGTTTTCTGCCTCCGTTTTCCACCCTGGGGACCCCTCAGGCTCACGCACCCTGTACGGCTGGAGGCAAAGCACCAGGCGAGAGTCCTCCTGCTCTGCCAGAGCGCTGGAAAACGTGCAAGACGCTCTGAGAAAGTGCAACACCACCAGAACTTTTTTTCCCCTTTCTGTACCTAATTTAAGTGGGTTCAAATTTCTCATTAACAGGGTTAAGGGGAGATAACTGGAAAATGCACATTTCCACAGCAGAAATACATCTCACCTACCCACATTGCTATCTGGATCAGTGCTGTGCAAAGCACTGCCAACCAGAGACTTACTCCCTTCCTCCAAAAGCATACCCTGTGAGCTGCTTTCCGTGGACCTCGTTCCAACTTAACGGCAATCAGATATCCACTTGAGGACACCTATTAGCTTTCAAGTGAAACTGTAACTATACGATGGATTTATTGTAGTGCTTGGAGAGAAACGAAGGCGCTCAGCTAGTTTGTTTCTTTGGTGTGGTATGTTGGATCATCTCCTAAGCACTTCTCTTCACTCAGTACACAAATTTTTGCACTACAGCAGAGTGCTCTGGGTGATGTGCTACTCCTTGATTTGTTCTAGTACTCTGAATGAACCAATTGCTCATTCAATTCATCACTATAGGACTTATGTTCACAGCCACAGCTAACTCCAACTGTTAAAAAATAATGAAATTAAAAAATACTGTGGATTTTTTGACCAGCCTTCTGGCTTTAGATGCCTTACACTGTACTTATTTCACCTTTTATAGCCTCCCTCTGCAAAAATGACAGATAGACTCTTGTTTGTATTTAAAAGATAGAGAAAAAGGCTCCTGCAATAGCAGGACTCCAATGGTCAGGCATTAAAAATAAAAGTGCTACCAACTGCAAAATTAATGATAAATTGGGAGAGCTGTCGCCAATGCCTCTATGTGGCAGCACGGTTTATGTATATATATATTTTTAATAGGATTTTTATGTTTATTAAAGGGTTCTATTCCCACTGCCCAGTGGAAGCTTTTTCATTGCTCAGCAGTTTTAAAATCCCATCTTTTAATGAAATGAGGGATTATCTCAGGTCATAAAGCCTGATCTAAAGCCCGGGCGTCTTTCTGACTTCTCTGTCAGCTTTATCAGGCAGCCACTGAGGAGCGGCTGGAGAGGCCACCGGGTGCTGCAGCCGGGTGCTGCTGAGAAGAGCGTGTGATGGCCAAAGCATCAACGGGCCCACGGGGGGCTGGGATGCCCAAGGTAGGTTTCCAGCACCCCCAGGTGTGGCTTCCCTGACATCTAATGAAGTGTTTGAACTCAATGTCTCTGCTCAGAAAACTTTTTAGGATTTTTTTATCTTTGAGGGCACCATGGAAACTGGCCACATGAGCTCAAAATCTTGGGGTGGGGGGAGAGCGGGAGGACGATAACCACCTGAGCCTCATCTCTTTTGCAAAATTAGGCTAAGTAAACATTCCTTTAATGTTAGGAAATGGAGCACTCTTTCTCTCACTTTCAGAAAGCCGTGTGGAAGGCGATAAAGCAGGGTATAGATGCCACTTATCAGTTTCCACAGTGTGCTAACATCCAGAAAGAGCTCTGAAGCTAGTCCAATGCCCAGCTCTCTCTGTCCCAGTCCTCACTACTCTGGAAGCAGGAGGGTTATTCCTGCAGGATGTCCCATTTCTCACTTCGCTCCACTGCAAGGACAAGCTGAAGCAACCCACCGCTGAGCTTCGCCCACGGGGACCCCACCAGGGCAGCAAAAACGTCTTGGGGATGTTACAATGTAAATCATAACCTTTCAGAGGATGCAAATACCCCTTCTTTTTACCTCAAAACGTATACGCTGCCAGCTTCACCCTTAATAACTGGGAGCAAAGCCTTTCGCTGCTGCACAAATTCTAAAACAAGCCCCGCAGGCAGTTTGCAGCGTGGTGTGAGATGGCTGCCAGGCAGAAAGTCCTTGGCGTCAGTTTGATTCGAGGGCCACAGAGCACTCCCACACCAAGGGACTTATCTAAGCATAATAGCCGGGCGAGATGAAAGCACACCGCTTGGCTTCGCGTTGGGAAACATGATGATTAGGTCCAAAAAGTTAATGCTTTTGTGCACAAGACAAGGATGAAAATCCTACAGCTCTGATTCAGTTGAAATCATCTCACAGGCTGATGAGTTCGAGCTCATCCTGGGAAGAGGTCAGCGCGCTCACGACCAAGCAGCTTTTGCCATTTTTTCCATTTATGCTAATGGTTCGGTCAGCTGCCACCCTGTTCGGAGGGCAACACCGGAGGTGATGGGCGCCAGAGGCAGGCACAGAAGACATCCCTGCGAGCACGACTGGCAACACGAGGAGCGCAATGCCCGCAGCATCGCATCTCTGCCCTGCAGCCAGCGCGCTGGCTCAGTCTCAGAGGCACGAGCCAGCAGCGAGACATCTCATCCAGTGGCACATCAGGAATTTCTGAAGTGCTGGTAGCTCCAAATGTTCATTAGATACCGAGCGCTACTAGCAAACAGGATGGCAGGTTCCTCCAGGATCACAGTGGATCGCCAAACTTCAATTTTTGTCTCTTTTATTGTTCTTTGTGCATCCCGGATTTGCTCCTGATGGGATGCCCGGGTACCTCTGCAGGGCTGGATCCCCAGCCGGGGAACCTCACCATCTCTAATGGCGTGCTTCTGTGTTTTTGACATTTTCTTCTAACAGAGCATGCAAAACTCATGCAAAACAGAGGGTTTTTTATTCCAAACTCCCTCAACAGGGAAGCTGTGAAACCTGTCATCTCATTTTCCTATTTAGGTATTATCCCACTCACAAAACTGTCAAAAGAACATTGTTAGGTTCATAAACTCAAATACTCTGCAGTGAGGAAATGACAGCTTGACATTTTACATATTTAACCTCAATGTTTCTGTGCCTCAGTTTCCTATCTATGAAGTGGGGACAAAAAACCCCATTTCTTCTAAATTTTGCTCTCAAGAAACAGCTGACCTGTTCAGCTGAGGTTTATACACGTCTCACAATTGAAGCATTTCACAGTTAATGCAAAAATCAGCACTAGGCTGATTGGAGCATGGAAAATTTCTGCCCAGAGAGGGAGTTTGGCAAAGATTCAAGTGTCTGAAAACAGGGTGAGAATGGAAGGAACTGGGGAGTTTTGCTCTGGCCTCTTTGAGCATCTTTCCTTCATCATTGAGGAAGGAAGCTATGGTGCTATTCTGGGGATATTAAGGTAGATTTGAAAGGCAAAGTATCAAGACCATAAAAGACAGAGAGACAGAGGGAAAGAAAGAAAAAGAAAACAAGAAGGAAGCAAGCAAGAAAGCACTCTAAGGAAAAACAAGCACCCAGAGCCTGTCAAAGTCTCACCCCCCGAGCCCTGGGAACCAGCGCTCGTACAGCACCCAGCATGGACCAGCTCTCCCCAAATCCGCACCTCCTAGGAGTGCTCCCAAAGCACCTCGAGCAATGCCGCCCTCTTCCCTCATTTCTCACATGAAATCTATCTTATATTGGTCCTTGTCTTCTGTTTCAGATTTTCTTTCAATTACGGATTAACTGAATCTAAAAGGCTATTTATGGGTTTACATTAGAATGGGAGAACATACCCAGTGCAATTTTCTCATGTTTTCCTGACAATTCAATTCATGCTCTACCCAGTGTAATGACCAGTTTGAATTTCACACTATTCATGTGAATAGGACAAATTACACACACAGGGAATTACACACAGTGACCCCAGGTCCCATGCCCATCTGACAGAAACTACTGTTATTACTCACAAGCAAGGGAGTTCTCCAAACCCTTTACTGGAAGGAAATTATAAATACATTCATCTCACCTTTATTTTATAAAAATTGAGAGACTCAAAAACCTGCTTCCAAGAGCACCGAGGTCACTCGGGGCATCTCTTCAGGCCCTGTTCTCAAAAGAGAGAGAAATAGCTCCTAACCAGAGACATCAAGTGATTTAATACTGACTATTTCCAGCCGCCTCGAGAGCTACTGGAGAGACTGTGTCAGATCCACCAAAGCTTCACTGGCCCCATAAACAATTTTGAATTTTCACAACAGCTGGAAACTTTCTACGTAAAGTACCTACTCTTTCTAACCAGCCCCATCCACCATCCCACGCAACACAACCCTTTCTGCAGGCACTACAATCACGCAGCTCTCTAGCCAGGCCTTTATAAAAAGGTTGTAGGGAAGGGAGGGCAGACCCCTGTGCAGCTTCTCTAGTCTTATATATCTGCCCCCGTACCTGCACGAAGTAGGAAAGTCTTTCTGACAGCGCTGGAGACGTCGTACTCAAAGAGGGGGAAGTCAGTGTATTTTTACCATTTACAAGAAGACATCCCAGGCACAACGTCCGTGCCCCGGGATGATGGAGGAGGACAGTTTGTGGCTGCTTCTCGTCGCCCATCTGGGAACACGTGCTTTCTCAGCAGACGCCAAAGGGATCCTCCCCTCTGCTGACATGGACACAGTCAACGTGGGTTTTGAGGAACGAGATGAGATGCTGAGGGGTGGCACCTTCCTGGAAAGTCTACTAGCTAGTCCGTTAAAATCAGCAGAAGCGGCAATGTACTTACACTAGTTCCAGAGCTTGGGAAGGAGTACGTGCTAATTAAAATTCTTCTTTCTGCTCAGCACGTCCTCAACTGCATTTGTACAGAGCAGAGATGACTCCATGTGCCTGACTGATCTATTCACACCTCTGGAGTCCCCTGCTCATCCCCATCCCTGTTTCTCAATTAAGGGTGCAGACAGAAATTTGGGCTAGTTCCAGCAATCAAATCCGCCTGGCACACCACTGGGACTGAAGAGACAAACCAGGGACTTTTACCCAACATAAACTGTTCAGGATCTCTCTTGCTGCCTGAAAACAGGCAGGCAGAGGAACCAGAAAAGCCCATTCCCGGGGAAGAGCTAAAATAAAGTGAATATTGTTGCTGGAGCCTGGTGTGAATGCAAAAAGCCAGAAAAAGCCAGCTAAAACTGTCTGCTGCTTTTTCTAACTTTAAGAAGCAGAGGCAAGAAGCGTGCGGTGTCAGAAAGGCACCCGCTCCTGTGCAGCCCCTGGGTCCATGGTCTGGGCACGTTACGTGTTCCTGGAAGCAAAAGGGTGGACAGCCCATGGTGCACGTGCGCCCGAGCACACATCAGGTCCAACCCAGCACCGCTGCTTAATCCAGGCTTGGCCAGACCGGAGTGCCCCATAGCCCGGCAATGCTCACCGCCTCCGCACAGCCCCAGCCAGCTGCCAGCCCACGTCCCCCCATCATAACGAAGGTACCATTGTATTTGCAAAGACATCTCCTGCACCTGCTAAAGGAGAAATCATGGTTGAGAGCTTGGAAATGATGTAAATCATGTAATCATACACCACAATCATGCTGCATCAGCACTGGTGTGGCCAGCAGGAGCAGGGAGGGGATCGTGCCCCTGTACTGGGCACTGGTGAGGCCGCACCTCGAATCCTGGGTTCAGTTTTGGGCCCCTCACGACAAGAAGGACATTGAGGGGCTGGAGCGTGTCCAGAGAAGGGCAACGGAGCTGGGGAAGGGCCTGGAGCACAAGTCTGATGAGGAGCGGCTGAGGGAACTGGGGGTGTTCAGCCTGGAGAAGAGGAGGCTGAGGGGAGACCTCATCGCGCTCTGCAACTGCCTGAAGGGAGGTTGGAGCGAGGGGGGGTCGGTCTCTTCTCCCAAGTAACAGCGATAGGACGAGAGGAAACGGCCTCAAGTTGTGCCAAGGGAGGTTTAGATTGGACATTAGGAAAAAATTCTTTACTGAAAGAGTGGTCAGGCCTTGGCACAGGCTGCCCAGGGCAGTGGTGGAGTCCCCATCCCTGGAGGGATTTAAAAGACGTGTAGATGAGGCGCTTGGGGACATGGTTTAGTGGGCATGGGGGGGTTGGGTTGACGGTTGGACTCGATGATCTTAGAGGTCTTTTCCAACCTTAGTGATTCTATGATTCTGTGATTCTAATTCAAAGATCATGGTGGCACCGCAGATAGCAAATATGCCTTTGCTGAGGATATCAGCACCTCGGGGTTTTTGCTGGCTCCCCAGCTGGTCCTGCTCACTGAAACACCAGTGGCTGCAGGAGTGATTTTAACTTTGCTCTTTTCTTGCAGGGATGTGTCTCTACACCCCAGGCCTCTGTCGGCGCGGGCTACATTTCTGCCATGTGCTGGGCATATGGATCTAGAAAGCAGAGCCAGAACTGAAGAGCAGCTGACCCCAAGGTGGTGAAGAGAAAGCACAGCAAAGTTCTCCCACTGCACTCTGTCTTGCTTGTTTTGACCTAAATGATCTAGATATTGAGAGATGCCCTTCCAAGTTGGAGATGTGGGACCCCTCCTTCCTGCAGCACCCGGGGCCTGTGGACAAGGGGTTTGCACTTAGTTATACAGGAGCTGCCACAGGGAGTCCTCCAGCAGAACACAGCTCGCTTGTACAACCGTGCTCCTGGATTTGGTGACTATCCAAATCGCCACTGAACAGCAAGCAAATATTTGCACAAGTTCACAGAAGCTTTTTATGGAAGGAAGGAGCAATGATATTTAGAAGATGAATACAGTACGCTGCAGGTATGAAGATTTTTGTAATTGAAAATATGTGCTGAGGTGCTGGGGAGCCTACATAATGCTAACTTTCATCAATATTCAGAAAAATAAGTGAAATACGTTTCTTCTTATTCCCACTGCTTTTTTCTCTTTTAAATATGGCAGAATCAGAGTATAGATCAACTACATGTTGGAAAACGTGAAACTGCTGATTTCCCACAGCATTTTAGCACTGGTGTTTCCTGAAGCAGCTAGTTCTCAAGATGAATACTCTTCTGGCTGCAGCAACAGCATCTCTCTCTCTTCCAGACTTTTCTACACGCCTTGCCCAGTCGGCTGCTGGCTTAGGGGTAAGTAGAGCTGCAGGCTGTTTCACAGGTGCCCTGTCCCTGCCAGACAGAGAGAGACCGCAGGCAGGGATGCAGGGGCAGTGGCAAGGGTTGCAGCGTGGCAGATGGGTGCTGTGAGTCCATCTCAGTGGTCTGGCCCCAGCAGACATGGCTTACCTGCCTTACTCTGCCACTAGCTTGTGAGGTGACCTTCAGCACATCACGTCCTCTCCCTTACCTGTGTTTCCTTTCCATATTGAGTATTTTGTTGCTAAAGTCCTTTTCTCTTGCAATACGTATGTGAAATATTGGCAGCACAGAGCATTGTGGTTCCTGGGCGTTACAGTAACAGCACCAAAAATAAGCTCAGGAGATGTGACTCGGCCACCCATCCCGATGCACTTAAGGGAAGCAGCTCCCCTTTATTTGTCTCCTGGTATTTTGATTTCATGCAGTCTTCCCAAAGCCACCTGTGTCCGCAGCACCGTGGCACTCGGAGCCATCCCCAGCAGTGCCTGGGCCACTAAGGTGAGGGGTCCCCATGCCTCCTCTTTCGCTCTGAAGTAGGAAAAACAGCAACAGCTGCAGAAATCCAAGCAGTTGCTTTTTTCTCCCTCCATTAGGCTCCAACCTACAACCAAAACAAGTGACTCCTTTGGTCTGCATCTGGAGAACAGCTGGATCCCCTTGCACTAATGAAAGGCCAGGATTTTCCAGGGGAGAAAGAATGTGTTTGCAATGCAAGTTCCCTTTGCAGGAGAGAGATCTTCAGCCATGTGAAGCACAATATATTTCCTTTAAAATCAGCAAATATTCCTCCCAATCTCAACTTCCCCATCTTCAAGCAAAGAATTAGCTCCCCTGTGGCGACCTGATGGAGAGCTGAACTCGACAACCACTAAGCGCTGCACTGCAGCCTCCCAGGCAGAGGCCAGAAATGCTGCCTGGAGCCTCTGCTTGTCCTGCACCAACCATTGATCCACCCAAGCAGCGACATGTTCTGCTCCACATCTACCAGCCCGAGCTGCTTCACCCAGCACAAACCTCTGAAGACCCACGTGAACTCACATGCCCAAACCCTGGCTCAAGATTTAGTATCCGACGAGTACATGCACCAGGCTTTGCAGGGATTTTGCAGCTATGACCGCTTTTCCCCGGCCTCCTGGAAGCCCCCGGACTGACTGTGGTCCTCAGCCCGAGCCCGAAATGAAGGTTGTGGCAAGAAGAAAATTCCCGTGAAGCTGTGCCCTGGGGGGTGCAAGGGACGGCTGTTCCTGGAAGTGTTCTGCCATGTTCTGCCACCACCTGAAACACAGCGGGAGTCTTGCGTGCACCCTGGGTCATGTCCAGAGCCACAGCCGTGGCTAAGGCAGTGACGTGAATGAGAAAGGCCATTTTTAACACGAGTGGGTCTCTGATATACAGCAATGCTAGAGCAGGGCTCTGCAAGGCAAGTACCTCTACACGAAAATGTCAAGCTCTCCAACTTTTGAAGTTGTTTTTCTAAATGCCCCCCTCCTCTTGTTCCAGTTAAAAGATGTGGAGTAGAAGATGTCTTTCTTGGAGATGTTCTGGATACCCACCGCTGAGTCAGACCAGAGGCAGTTTCAATAGTGTCCAGTGACAGACGATCACACAGGTCCATTTTTAGGGTGTTCCCAGCTCACTATAAGACTACAGAACGGATCCAAAGCACCGCCCAATTACATCCGTTCAAAAGGGACTTTCAGGGCAGTGCAGACTTATCTGCATGTCTGCGGGCAAACCAGAGAGAAACCGGGAGTGCTGGCTACCCAACCCACCATCGTGAGCATGATACCCTGTTTGCCACTTGTCATCTGAGCCCATCTTCATAAAAACCAAAGACCCTTCCCGGCTGCCGGCCACGCAGACCAGCTGGGCTCTGCTCCGTCCCCATCTCCTGCCAGTGCCAGGCACGCAGGTGGCACAGGATGGTGCTGGGAAAAGGATTCACAGCAGCTCAGTTTGCAGTTTGTGAGACGTTTCTTTCTTTCTACCTCCCCTTTCTTACTTTATCTGTGAACTTGTGGATAGACAGAGGGGATATTTCAGTACTTTGTCTGAACTGGGAAAATCTTTCCTTGGCTGGGACGTGCCAAACTATTCCAGAGGTGTCATCAGCCTTCACCATTTCTGGAAAGCCGAGTACGTAGGTGCGAGGGCTGCACGCACTCACTCAGGCAGATGCTTTGAAACACCAGCACAAGAAATGCTACCTTTTCTACAGCTGAAATCCTTAAAGCTATGGCTTAGTGTGCACGAGCCACCATCCTTCCAAAGGCACGGTGCGAGGCACAGGCAGAGAGCAAACCTTCCCCTCCTGCCAAAGCGACAGGTCTGCCAGCGGGATGGGGTTTACCAGCCAGCCCGGACTGCAAGTGATGCAAACATCTCCCCCCCGCCTGCTTACACGCACGCCTTGGAGTTGTCCTGCACCTCGTAAAAAGGGGTCTGAGCCACGGGCACCTTCTCTGACCCTGTGAAGAAGGGGCTACTCTTCTGGAGGGAGATAGGTGTTATGTTATAGTTCACTTTTCAAAATCTGCTTAGGATTCAGGGGTAGACAACTGCTACTCATTTCTACCTATACACACACCACCTGGAGATAAGCCGGCTCCCCGAAATGGGATGCAAAGCTCGTTCTGTGCTTTATTCACCGACGGTGCTGTGTGGAGGGGTGCCCCTCCCTGCCTGCAGCCCCCCAGCCCCGGGCTGCGAGCTCCCCTTCGCCCCTGCCCTGCTCCCTGCCCAGAGCCGCCGCACCAACCCTGCCCTCTTCCCTGGTCAGCAAAACCCCCACTGCTTTTATTGAAACGGTACGAGAGCAAGTCCTGCAGGTAAAGCGAACCTGCGCATGCAAGCCGGGGAGAGAAATGAATGCAGATGAGTTTATTTTCGCAGAGCCTCCTACTCCCCGCGCCCCGGGAGTTGCTGACATTACATCATCCCAGCACCCCCGCCCCCCCGCCGGATCAAACCCTGCAGAGGCACAACGCTTCTGCTGACGGCTGCTGGAAGCAATAGCCATAGGAAAATTAACTCTTTGCTGTGCAGGACGCATGCGGCACTTCCAGTGGTTAGTAGCTACCCAGCGCTGTTTTCTCGTGATTAGCTGTTACAGAAAGGGATGTCTGAATCCTCCGAGATGAGCAACCCAGCAACCTCTGCCTCCAAGGATCGATCTAACAGAACAAGTATCCATCTAACAGGACAAAGAGTCCGAGTTGCTCCCAGTCTGTCCCAAACGTAGGACTAAAGATGGGCAAGAGAAGCCACCTGATACCTCAAGGAACAGACTGACAGTTTTGCCAGAGGGACACGACTGAGCAGGACTTTCAATTCCCACCCACAGACTTCAATTACCCAAGACACGGGTATTGTTAGTGTCAATTTTCCTCGAGACCCACGTGGCCCGACGGAGCAGCCGCCGACTGCGACAGAGGCACAGGCATCTTGTCGAGAGCAACACAAAAGCTTTTCTTTGCAGGAAATTAAAAACAAGGAAACAAACACCAGCGCTTGCGTAAGCCCCAGACTGGCTCAGACAGAAAATTACCTCGAGACTGTTTGTGTTCCAGATCAATGGATCAGCTGCAGCGTGGGGCAATTAGCACCTTGGAATTATTCAGCAAGCTGAGGGGTGGGAATTTTAGGGGAGGGTGGTGAGGGAAGGGTGAGAGCGAGCAGGAATAACAACAGATCTTTCTGGATACAAAAGTCAAGGCTTGGCTCGGGCTGAGCCCAAGCTACAATATGAATGTGGCTGTTGGATGCTTTTGCAACCAGGCAAAAGGGGGACAAGAGGGAGCTGGATCCTGGGAATGGGTATATGGTGTGAACGTGGAAAACAGAGCAATTTTTTTCTAGCTGGGACTAAAGATACCTGCCAGGTTATACCACAAGCCTATTTTCTGCTGTACCCAGCACTCCAAGCAAGGCAAAACTCCTCTATAAGCAGATCCTAGCTGTGCTGGGTATGTGGATGGGCACGAGGTGCAAATCAGCCACAAAGGAAAGACTTCAAGCAGGCATCAGCCGGGTTCGGGCTCTGCCCAGCTCAGCACGAGGCTCAGGACCAGCCCCGTTCAGAGCAGCGAGCATCCTCGCAGCGGCTGGGTGGCCCTCTCCAACCACGCTCCACACCAAAACCCATCGTCGTTCTGGATGTTACAAAAATACTGGTCTGATTATTCCTGCCACCATTAGGAACAGGAAAATCTCATTATTTCCTACAGGTCTATAACGCTCACATATACATAATGTGCTTTACTGTTGCTACCGGAGAAGGAGGTGGGAGGGAAGCAGGGATGACTGTGGCTGGCTCCAGTGTAACCTCTTTCATGGCCCTGCTCTAAACAAAACAAATCTCCAAATTCACCCGGGAGAAATGAGACATTTGCTCAGATGGGCCTCGTTCCCCAACCCGCCAGGACCAGCAGGAATCACTCCCTCTCCCTGGGGAATCACACGTGGCCTTTGCTGTGGGACGTGGGGGCCTTCTCCACCATTCCTGCACACCAACCCACTAAAAAGCCAGATAGCAAAGACATAACAAGGATTAAAGCAACTTGCTTTAAAGCCTTGCTCCTTTCTAACAGGTCTCCATGCTTTTATTATTAATCGAGGATGAAAGAAAACAACCTCTGTCCAAACAGTTTTTGATTATCACGAATACATTTGCATCTAATCTGAAGAGGCCAAGGCAAGCCGAGTGCAAAACTCTTTCAGGCACTGATGCTCTTAACACTTTGAAATCACGCTAATCTGATAAGGCGCTGAGGGAATTATGCAAGTAAACAACGCCGGGCCCCGATAAGGAGTATCAGAGATAGGGCACCCCGCATGTTGGGGGCTGGCAGGGAGGCCGGCAGCAATGGCCAGCACAGCTCCCCGCAGCCCCGTGCAGGAGAAGCCGGGGCCGGCGCGGGGAGGAAGGTCAGCCTGCCCCAACCACCGATGGCTGCAGCCCGTGACAAGGAAAATTAAACAGCAGGACGCCAGCGCTGCTGCTCACAGCTAGATTTTCCTGAGCGTTAACACTAGATCACAGCACTTCCTTCACCAGGATACAGAGAGATGCAGGAGGAGGGCAGGCTAGAAACCAGGAGTAAAAGTGGCCAGGATATAAGGGTTAGCTGCAAACGAAGCAAAGAGGAGGTTTTTTTTTTCCTTGCCTCTGCATGGTTGGTTGGTGTTTGGCAAAACCTGAGCCCTCTCTGTGTTCCAGGTTGCTGCTAACACTTGAGCTTCATGCTTTGTGAAAATGATGCAGGAAGGCTGCAAACTGCTGCCCGTCCTCCCGCCGTGCCGGCTTCGCTGGGAACTCGCCTCCTACCTCCCTGCAGAGTCCTCCAGAAAAACAAGCCTCACAGTTGGAAGAAAGCTGATCTAAGGCCCAACTCCTAAATCAACTTTCTAATTTAGGGGCAATTTTTCAAAAGCCTCTCCCCACCCTGAGGAGCCTGATCAGAGCCTGATTTTGCGCAAGTGCTGCTCTCAGCCCAGCGGCGCTGGCGCTGCGCTGGGACTCAGCACCTCGAAAATAACAGGCTGCAACTCAAACCCCCAAAGCGGACCCACCCCAGAGCAGCAGACGCTTCCTATGAAGTGGTGTTGCTACCTTCTTCGCCTCGCTTTCCTTATTTATATAATGGGGATACGAACCCTGTCGTTTCAGGAATGCTGATGAGTGATTAATAGCTGCAAAGCATTTGGAAGGTAAAATGGCCTGGGTAATTATTACCCTGAGCGACAAAGAACACAGTTCAAAAGTACACACTGATAGATTACAACATCATACGAGAAGGGAGCACCCAAAATCTCCCAACAATTCCTGCTCGAGGGACCAGGTCCAATGCAGTATGTTGTGAGAGATGTTATGGCATTTTCAACTCTTCTTCAGCATTTGATTCTATTATTATTATTATGGTAATTGCCAGTGGGGGGGGGAAAAAAAAAAAAAGAGATTACTGGGTTGAGGAGAAGGCTGCAGGAGAGGCTCACACTGACGGGACGAGGCAGGAATAGCCGCTCTCCCACCACTGGCTCCCCTTTCCTTGGCATCTGCTGTCTGGAGCACGATGCAAGGGGAGCAATGCACGCGAGGAAGCCTGGTCCCCTCGACGTGTAATGTGGGACCTTTCCCCGCAGCAGGAAAGGGTGAACAGGGACACAATACCTCTCCCATTTCCCACTCACCCGTTTGCACAATAATTGCAGGAATCTGAGATCCCTGAGAGCTTTTCCTCTGCCTCCAGCAAATTTGGTTGAAACCAGCAAAGCAGAGAGACCCATTCTCTGCATATGAGCAAATCTCACTTTCTTGCAGAGAATGGTGGTGTTCCTGAGACAGTAAGGCTTTCGGGTAATCCGGCGCTAAGTGCCACCGAAACAGCAGCATTAGTAGTAATTAAAAATGAGATGCTTTCCACACCAGGCTGTATACTTTGGAGGCAGCCAGTTCACCCAAACAGGATTATGATAGCTCAGGATTTTACTTCTTTATTTCCACTCCCTTAACCATGAGATCAATGCAGCCAGCCTCGGAAGAAATAGGCACAAAATTGACTTACGCTGAGATGGGTCTGAAGCAAAAACGTATTTTTCCTCTATTTCTCCAGAACATTCAAAACAAATACAAATATGGAACAGGACTGACACTGGAAAGCAAACAGCATTCAGTCACCCACACAGACCTCTAACAAGCACTTTACTGCATAAGTGAAAATCCCCTGCAAAAGCAGTTTAGTTCAGGGGAAGGAAACCTTTAGGAGAGTGGTAGGAGAACTCCCTGACTGCTCATTTGTGGGAAATTAGAGGTAAAAACAAAACATACGAGGGAAACCAGAATGGTTTAAGTGGGAAACCTCCAAACTGAGGAAGCAGTTGGGTTGTGGTGGCCTGCTAGCACGTAAACATATAATACTTGTGTGCATCTATATACATGCCCCTATATATAACTCATAAGCATGCCAGCTTCTGCAGACACAGCAACGCTCTCTCCTCCTGACCAGCCCCTTTTTCAGTGAGTATCAGACTTGTAGGACAGGTAACTTGTCTTCAGGCCACACATGTGAGCTGGCATCAGGAGCATTTGCCCCCTTTTTGACCCAGCATGTTGGTTCATTCTATTTATGTATTTTTGATCTGTAACCCACGACAGAGGTTTTTGGCACTGTTGCTGGAAGGTCAGAGTAGGACCACAGAAGAGCAAGTCCCAGGCACAAAGCCCTGGCAGAGCATGATCCATCAGCTGCCTCCGCCAGGAATTTGCTGTGTTTTGAATTCAAAGAATCTCTTTCAAAAACAAAAAACCCACTCAGACCTCCACGCCAAGATAGTAAGCTGGCGGCCCAGAGCTGGTGGAATAGCACAGGGAGCATCCCACGTTCAGACGGGGTAGCCAACCTTACAGACATGCTCAGCCACAAGACCTGCAAGAAGGTCCTGGGGAGAGGGAAGGGATGGAGTGAGATGGAAGAGACAGATTCATGCAGGAGCAGAAACGCCCTCTGAGAATAGGCTCTACTCCTGCCCAGCACTGAGCACGCTGTTGGGCAGCCGGTTTATCAGCATTGCCTAGGGCAGGAGAAAGCGCCTGCAGAGCTGATGGGGAGCTAAGAACCATTCCCTGGATTTCCTTCTCCCTCCAAGGACTATAAAAGACATTTCATAACTTAGATCCTACTTCCATTAGGTGCCAGTGAACATCCCCTGATGTTTTCTGGCACTGTCTTATTGCAGGATTCAATAAGAGAGTCCAGGATGTGTGCCAGAGAGGACAGGAGGTTAAGGCAGGAGGACGACTTTGGTCCCGAGCCCCTGTGAAAGAGTCAGGTGAGGCTGAGGAACAGGAGAAGACTACACGAGGAAGAGCCAGGTATATCAACAGTGTGGGGAAAAACATGCCAGGGTGCAGCTACCAAATGCACATGTTCTCTTCATAAGTTCCCAAGCAAACTCATGCATATAGGTGTTAGATATCCTGGGAGAAGACATTGGGGTGAGGGGTGGGAAGAGCTACGGGGCTGGGTTTTCAAATGACAGAAGAGCACAAATCTTGAAGGGATGGCACTTAGGAGCTTCCAGCAGTCCTATTTCTAAAGACCTAATTCCCACATGTCTGAAGAAGGTCTAGAAAAGAAGGTAAATGTAGGGGCCAGGAGCTTCCCCTTGCACAAGACAAGCATATATTTAAGGAAGCAACAGCAGAGAGAGTTGTGTTTTATATTCCCAGCTGGAGACAAACCACAGCATCCTGTTTTTCAGAGCTCAGGTTTAAAAAAATCCCCCAAACTTGATGGTTCATGCCCACTGATCTGACAAGACAGTAGCAGGGATTTTATCATTACAAATGCTTCATCATAGGATCACCCCTCCTGCACCTTCTTCATGTCCCACGGTGGGGAACGCCTTTCCTGGGAAGGGACAATCCCCACAGGATTAGAGCATTTCATGGACTAAGCACACACTCCCACTGCCTCCCCACATTCTCAAAACACACTATTTATTGAACAGGCACAAGGGACAATACAAGAAATACATACGATGGTGATTTTCCCTGGGTGGATAATAGCACCTTCTCTCCTCCGGATGCCCAACTCTGGCTGCGTTGCCCATCAGCAACCAGGCGCTCCCCTGGCCGCAGCGGGTGCGTCGTCACCGTTCACCCACTCACGGGCTGGCACGTGAATTTTCTGTTTAATAAACTTTCCTGCAGTTTGTGTTTCTCGGTAACCCTGCGGTAGTAGTCATGGTGACAAAACTGGGGTCCTTGGCAACACACCAATGATGCTGCAAATCTACGATGACTAATCCTAAAAGCCTAATTTGTAGAACTCATTTAAATGCTTAAAGATATGCAGGTCACTGCAGGGGTCGATTTAATGGCTATGGCATATCTGATGGTGAAGCAGTTGTTACAGGAGGAGCAGCCAGGGCATCTTCTGGTCATAAAATTAAGTGGATTTTTAATGCAAGATGTAGACGAAAGATTAAAAGGAAAGCACAATTTAAACATAGGCACAATAACAAACCCAGCTGATTTCCAGTCAAAGAGCTGGTCAAAGCTTCCAGATCAAACGCTGTTTTAAATAACAATCCCCCACAACAATATCGCTGATACAGTATTGCCTGGCTTATTTGTGCCTATTGAGAACGTAATGAATGCTCCTCTCAACACATCTTGCCCAGGAGCGTTCAAAACCATGGTGCAGCACAGCCAGTTCCCCAAACTGGCCCCATTAAAGGCACGCAGGGGATGCAGACTGAGGACCTACCAGTGCAATGGTTTCCAGCTTCACTAGGACGGCCGACGGGCCGAGCATCTGCCCCGTGCCGCCTTCCCCTGGGAATCTCCCGGGGGAGCGTGCGCAGGACAGTGGCTCTCGTTACCTATTCGATGTTTCAGACTTTCAGCTCTTTGCTGGCACTAAAAAATTCATGGCCACATCTCCAGTTCCTACGCTGCTGACATCACCAAGGGAAGAGCGCCAAAGTAAGTATATTGCTGTAACCGCGCTTGGCTGGACCAAGCCGGCAGCGTTAAAGCCATTGGCTCTTTTTTCCACAGCTTTGGCGTTTCTCCTCTCCCACTGCCTGCACCTGGCATCCAACACACATTGGCGCAGGGAAATGGAGAGTGGCCTCTGCTCATGCACAGTCGGCAAAACCCACTTTGCGTAAGCTCTCTCTCCCTTGTTATACAAATAAAGCAATAAGCACTGTAGACAATATCTCACCCCATAGAAAGCAAATCACGCTGGCCTGAGGCTGTAGAGTCCTAAATCTTTATCCCATAGTGCTAAACAATTACCACTCACCTAATTTGTTGTGGTTTTGAGTAAGCGTTCACATCACTCTACTCAGCAACTGCCAGAGACAAGCATCAACAGACAACCAGGTTAAGCTGCCGTTTGATCACACAGCGATATGATTTCCATGTTCTGATCCACTGCCTTAACCCACTGCCCCTCCTACACAGGCGTCTTCCAGGAGAAGGACTTCTTTCATCTGACCAGGAGATGGGACGTGAAGCACATTCATGTGGCAGAAAGGAGGCAGCTTTAGTTAAACGCCAGCAGACAAAAATATTTGGTAAAATCCTAGTTCCACTTACTTATCAGGATTTCTCCCTCCTCAAAACTGGCTGCAACATAACTGCACTTGCCATTGCGGCTGACACAGAGCCAGCCTGAGCACAAAGCACCATTGGTTCCCTTCATTAGTTTGTCAATATTTCTGCTCCTGCAGAGGAAATTGAGTTTAACCAGGAGTTATCTCCACTCATACTTCATGATATTGCTGTAATAAAGCAATAGCAACAACAATAATTACTATGGGTACTAATGACTTCTACTGCACCTTCAAGAGCAAAACGTGCCACACCACGTACGTAATGCTTACTTGGATGCAATCAAGACGCTTCTTGGGTAAATTCATGCAAAACAAAGGCTCTGTAAGTCTTGAAGATAGACTCAACCTTTGTTCTTTTGAAAAACAAAAGCCCTTGCTGATCCCACTGGGGACTGAACCAGTGATCTTAGAGGGCTTGGACACTTAGACACCATCTCCTGTCACCTAAAATAGCACCTGTGACTCCTGCAATGGAAGCATTAGTCTCCTTGACCACAGAGATGCCATAGCTCATTAACAGGGTGCATCCACTACAGTAGGAAACCTGAACATAGATTTATGCCATTGATATTGTCATTCTGGTCTTCATGCTTGGGTATAGAACAGCACAATGACTGTTTCCAATGATAAGGAAGAGAAATGGCAATGCCATACACCAATTACAGCAAAAGATGGGGAGTCCAAACCCCGCTTTCTGAATCCCTGTGATCCAATTGAAGATGCTTCAACCATGGCTCAGTTTCACCACTGGTGATAACAGGTCTAGTTACCCTCCCCCAGTACTACTGTGAGGCTTTAATTAAAGCACTCATATAATTTTGTGATACCTAGTGTTATGTACAATGTTGTAAGTCTCTATGCAGACTGAAAGCCTGGATATGTGGATGTAAAGAGGCTTTTGCTCATGGCTTTTTCAGCCAGGACTATTTGAGCTTCTCTTGTCAAAATAACGAATCTTACACCCATCAGCGGTGTAGCTCACTGCTGCTGCCCGTGTCACCTTCCCTGCAGCTCCTCCTCGCGTCACCTCCAGCGTCACGTCCCCTCGTCCCCTGAACCCTGCCCAGGGGACCACTGATGCTCCCCCCTGCCCCTGCCCTCCAGCCCTGGCCAAGGCACTGCCCCCTCGCAGCACTGCTCAGCCTGCGCTGCCTGCTCTGCCTCTCCGAACGGTGCTGCGGGCCCTGCACAGCCACATCGATGTTTCAATACAGAAAATAAGGGTAAACCATGGTGTGTATCGCACCTCGCCAGCGCTGGGTAAGAGGCCCTTGGGGGTTTACCTCATTTCAGCAATTGCAGCTGGGCTGAGCGTTCGGGTGCGGAGTCAGGTCCTGCTGGCAGTTCAAGGGGGGGCTTAAGGATGGAAAAGGCAACATACTTTTAGCTGCAGCTCAGCTAGAGGAGAAGAGCTCCCTATAAAACACTGCCTATGAAGCTGTCGAGTCTTCGACGGCTGCTGCATAAGCAATTGCAAAATCTATTCCCTGCTGCACTTCTCGCTCACCTCCTCCTGGAAACCCAGCGTCTACCACGGACATTTAAAGCTCAGCTGAACAAAGCATTAGAAAAGGGGCTGCGTGGACTGACGGCGTGGTCAGTGGGGTGTGCAAAGAGGTGACTTGAAGAGGCATTTACTGTTTCTAAAACTCCAGGTAGAAAAGCAAAACAAGATTAAAGAAAAAGAGGGATCAAGAGACGGAACAGGTTGCTGTGCGGTCTAGGGGACTTGTAAGCTCTTCTCAACATCTGCAGAAGGGTTTGAACCCAGAATGAGAAACCCTGGGATGACGCTAGTTAAATGCTTCAATGAATTGGAAGTTATCTTCCAGTATATTTTTAGTTGGCACCAACAGGCATTACATAATGGCTATTATATAACAGCACTATAGCTACAAACACTCTCTTTTGGGCTTTTTGTTTGTTTTTTCTTTCTCTCACCCCCCCCCCCCAAATCTTCTCCTTAGTGGGAGATTGATCAATAATTACACTTTCCATCAAATGAGGGAGGCAAATCCTTAGGAGAAAAATCAAATGGAGTAAAAATATTGTTACTAAGCCTGTGAGCGCTTCTCTCTTGCACAACCTCAAACAGAATTAACTATTCCCAGAATAGAAATTCCACTAAGGCTTATCTGTAGTTTAAAGGGACAGGCTGTGATTCTGTGCAGACACTAAATTTCTCAATACTGGAGGGTTTTTTATCTCGGAGTGATGATAGCTCAGCAGACAAAAATAAAGGGGGGGGAGCACTATGTAAGATGCTGAGGAAAAACTGAAGGAGATTTTCTTTATCTGCCGGCAAGATCATTGCCTGTTGGTGCTCCTTTAAAATCTTCCCCTGGCATATTTTTTCATCTTTTCCGCCTAACAGCCATACTGGCAGAGCAACAGAGACTTTTGCTTCCAAACTAGGTGCTACATAAAAAAAAAAGAAGAAAGCTTCCGAAAGCTAGAAATATTTCCTTTCCTTTACTTCATATCTCTGAACCTGAAGAGATAGCAGGCGCTCTGCCTCTGAACGCAAAAATAAAAACCAGTTCAGTGGCACACCACGAGCTCCCACATCACACTGCCCTAAGAGCTTAGGCAAGGGCTCACTTTGCTTTTGTTATCCCAGCTCAGAGCCACTCTGACAAACACAGCACTCTCAGGCATTCTGCCTTTTTCGGGCTGGTCCTCTTTGAAACAAATGAGCTGATTCCAGAAAGAGCAAAAGACATCATCTGGCAAATAATCACTTTTTTTGCTAGCAAGCTGTTCCCTTCTGCCGTTTCACTCTCCCACCTCCCCAAACCCAGTAATGCCACTGATGCTCTCCTGCCTCGTGCTAGGTTTATAAATAACCCAAACCCTGGGCTACCTAGACGGGAAGGCATTGTGCTGAGCGCATCGCTGGGTGTCACACACGGGAACAAAAACAGCCCTGAGAGAGCGGAGAAGGAAAAAATACAAATGCAGCTGCGTGGAGAGCACAAAGTCAATTCAGAGTCAGGCTTTTTGGCTTTAGAAGCTGTCGCGGCACACAGCAGACCCCACTCCGGACAGCGGCTCTGAGGGCAGCGATTGCAGCCCGGTGCAGAAGGATAGCCTGGCAGGGCTGGTCGTGTGAACATGAGCAAAAAACCCAAGGAAACAGGACAAGGAGGGAGCAGAAGGGATAAAAACGAGGTAGCTGGCATGACAGTGCTAGGTCTGGGCTAAAAGTAATGCCGTTGGGGGGAGAAGGAAAGCTTACAAAAACTTATCAAATCTACTAAGGTACATTATTACATGGGGAATACTGCCTAGTTCTGTTTCGTGCTTCTGACACCTAGCTATTACGATCTTCAGTAATTAACTTGAGAAAAAAATAATTTGCTGGAAAAGCTGAGAAGTTGTTTGAGCTGTGAAGATATGAATGCATGAGACTCCTGCTCCGCAGCGCTCTGCGAGTGGTCAATGCTAACCACAAAGAATACAGCCTCTTGTCATTCAGGACTGAAAATATTAGAGAAACAAGTGTCAAAACAAGCAAAAGCAGTAAGTTTACTTGCATTTGTCATGGTTTTCTCCTCTATACAAGCCATTAAGGGATTTTACAATAACGGATCACTTGCAGCACTGGGAAATAGCAAAAACAAGCTTAAGTGAGACAAACGTTCATGGTTCTCAGGAGAAATGCTCCTAATTCGTTTCAAAGCTCCCCTGCCCTGCTGAGCCTGCAGCCCCAGGTGCTCAGGATAAAGGCATTCGATACAGGGTCGGACGCAGTGTTGTTTCTGCCATGGAGTGCCCTTCTCAAGATCAAAGCTCTGAAGGCAAACACGGCCCAACTGCTAAATCCCTTGTTAATGAACCCTTCTACACGGCTGTACATATATACTGGTTGCTCGTTCACGCATGTATGCAAAGGGGGGGCGGGGGGTGGGGGGGCGAAAAAAAGACATCCTCAGGAATCAACAGCCGAACAGCCGGTCAGGCACTGTTTATCAAACAGACGGTTGCAGTTGCTGTTGCAGCACTTCTGTCTGAGCCGGCAGCGAACAGCCTGTCCGCCAGCAGCGCAGCCACAATGGGCGCGCGCCCGGGGGGCTTCCTGCCGGGGGGAGAGCAAAGGATGTTTAATTTAAAAGGAAGGGAGCAGCGTACAGACTGTGTGAACTCGTAAAAATCAGGTTTCACTCTGACATACTCAAAGTTTGGCTAAAGAAAACCAGCTGAATTCTGTGAGGACAGAACAGCACAGCCCTTCTCCATCAGGAGCTTCCTTTGTCCAGCTCCTCATTAGTCCCAGCCAGCACAGAGGGGGAAGAGCGGCTAAAAAAGGGCTCCTGTGCTTACGGACCAGACTGGGACAAAGCCCAAAGTGGCACTACTGGATGTGCTTGGGACACAGCAAACAGCCTGGCAGCAGGGAGAGCCGCAAACGCTGCAGAAGGGACTCCTGGATTTCACCCCTGCTCTGCCACAGGTGTGTGCCCACATCTGAGCCCAGCCACTTCTCCTGCCAGACCAGCATCCAGGAGGTGACACAGGCAAGAAGCTCACTCCTTCCCTTGCCCCACTTGATCTCCACATCTCAGTGGACCCAAACATGAATTACCATTCCCATTCCCACCCAGCCCCTCCACACGTGCCTTTGCAACAGCCTGACACATCAAACCTCCCTGCTGTGAAAGCAGCACAGTTAGCCCTCATAACCTTGAGGCATAATGCACTGAGGTGCGGTTCGATGGTGTTTCAGAGCTCCTGGGTTTCTTACTTTTACGAGACTTCTGGGGAAGCGCACGCAACAGGACCGCGAAGAATCCTGACTAACCAGCTGCACGTCCACGCACGAGCCTCTGCAAACATGCTGGGTAAAAAAAGCCAACTTCACTGTAAAGATTGTTCCACTGTATTTAAGATGGAATTAAAACATATTTAACTCGTATAAGCGATACGGAATAAATTTAAGAATAAAATAAAAAGCCTCAGATCTGCAAAATATGAACCATTAATCAAATAGACACTCTGAAAGACTTCTCTGTGAAATCTCTAGTGATTAGCTGTGGGCACTCAGCCAAAGAGGCCTGCAAGCTCCATTTCACTGACATGTATTTTTAAACTAGCTCCAGCAAAGAGGAGGCTATTTGGGGCACAGAAAACCAGCTTTGGGGGCTGGGACCAGTCCCCGCTGCAGATTATCTTGCAGAGCATCTCTCTGTATCTCAGTTCTCCATCTCTAAGACTGAGATAAGATGCCCTGCTCCTAATTCCTGCCTAGTTTTTCCAACCAAATCTGCAGGGCATAGACCACCTCTTCCTACATTTATGGAGTATGCAATGCAACTCTGTCCCTGTTTGGTGATGATATTTGTGATATACACCATGAGACAATAAAAAAAACAGGGTTGAAAGCTGTTCAGCCATAACACAGCCAGTCTATGGCAGGGCCAGTTAGCCCTAGATCATTCCCAATTCTATTTAATGCATTATTTGAAACCACCCAGCGATAGAGAGCCTGCTACCTCTTTAATAGCTATTGATTACATGTATTGCCACAGCCCGTGACACAAACTACTAGAAGCATCTCTCAGACTGCATTAACATCCCCTGCAACTCCAGGTATGCCGAAACCTGCCTGGGCTGGGTCAGGAGAGCTGACGTTTCATCAAGCTAGTGGCCCCTGCTGACTTGTGCTGAGCAAAATATCTATTAACATCTCTCAGTTTGCAAATTGCCCAGAATGCTACAGAGACAGGAGGTTACACTGGTAACAAAGACAGAATTAAGCTGACAGTTTTAAAAGATTAGTAAAGTGTTGTTTTCCATTCAAATTAGGGGGGAAAAAAAGGATTACTTATAAAAAAAGAACTTCCCCCACAGAGTGTTTACTCTCTTCTGAGATGCAGCAAGAGATATTTGCATTACTGCAAATCCTCATCAACAGAAAAGCAAATGTTTAAAAAGAGGGAGGGGAAAAAAAAAGTTTGGAAAAAAATGCCAGTTAAAAGGTTTTCAGATTGGTCTGCGTGAAAGAAAATGGGTAAACAGTGCTCATCTAAACTCTGCCAAAGCAATAACCATTTCAAGGGTGCAAAAGACTGGCGGAGCGGTGGTCAGCAGAGGCCCTGGGGCGAGCGGGCTGCCCAGCGGCAGTGCCACCAGAGCCGCCAGCCGTGGCACAGCGAGCCGCTGCTCGGCTGGAAGGAGGCAGCAAGTTCACTCTTCTGTGCCGGCCAGAGCCACCGCCTCCCTCTCCGAAAGCCACGGTGGGGGTTCAAACTCATGGTCGCTTTTGTAGCTTCTGGAGATCCTCCAGAAAAACAAGGTACAGACCCAAAGGGTAGCTACGAGGGCAGATTCCTGAGCAGGCACCGCGGCTTGGCTTCTACCTGCTCATCCTGCAGGACACAACAGCTGGGGGAAAGGGAAACCCTGCGTGGGAAGGTGAGGTGCTAATTAAAAAAAAGAACAGAGCAAGCAGAAAAGCAGCCATCAGTATCTTCAGTGTGCCTCACCAGCTGGGAGTGATTTGATTTAACATGCAGTTTTGTTCTAAATACTTGTACCATGTAAGTTTTTAATATAAGTTTTTACTGATCACTTTACTTGCAACAAAGAGACCAGAGGCAGCGGTGCTCTGAAGGGCCCTGCACTTGTTTCAAAAAGATGTTTCTTGCCCCCATGAGTTTACATTTCAACCTAATACAGAGAGACAACAGACGTAAGCAAAAATGCATTCTGGCTGCTTTCACAGCATGAGAAACGTTAGGAGAATAAAGAAGATAAGCACAGACAAGAATAGTTTAAATTCATTTCTGCAGACATAATCTGAGAAGTGCGAAGCGGAACTTCTCTGTGCATTGCAGGGAATCAAAAGCAAAAGAAAGTCCCATGACAGGACTTAGCAGACGCTCAGCACAAGCTCTTGAGCAAAGAAAGAAAACAGACATCTTCATAGAAACACAAGTTCTGAAAGAACTGATTGAGAAAGATGATGGATGTCCCAGAGGAGGCGGCTCACCGCTGCTCCACAGCTTCACCCTCTCCTCCTGCGCTGGTCAGGCTGTGGGCAGACGGGCACACAGCCCTACCAGCAACCTCGCTGCTCCGCACGCGCTTCGGCTCAGACTCCTGCCTTCAGGCTATCCTCCCCAACTCTATTTCCGAAGTGTTACCCTGACACAGCTAAAATCTAATTTGTAAGAAGTAGAATTGGACCTACCAATCTTGGGTCCTATATAAATAAAAGGACAGCTAACTTTTTCAGCTCTGCTGTGCCCTGTTGTTGTTGTGAAACACCATGGGACAGCATGGCATGAAAGAAAGCATAGAAGTGAAGCGTCCTGCAGAACAAAGCCGTTATGTCTGTGTTGGACTCGCATGACCTCTTCCTTAGGGTAAACAAATCTGGACTTCTTCTGAACCAGACACCAGTCGGAGATGACTCTCCACTCCCCAGGACTCCCAACTGATCCAAAGATGAAAGAGAGCAAGAAAACCCTAAACGCTGGGCTGTTGCAGCCCCATCTCTCCCATGTGTGGCACGGATGGCCCTTCAAACAGGTAAAAGCAATCTCTTGACCTCCTGGACTCGAGTTAATCATTAACTACTTATTTATCATTTATTAACCTTTTATAACTTCCCTATACATGTGCCCTTAATGAAGAGAGTGATCCTTTTCAATATAGATGGACATTATCTGCAGAGTTTCTCCATAGGGACAATTTACTCCAGATCCCATGACAGCTAGAATCTGGGGGCTATTACCTATGCTTGGAAATCAATGCATACAGCAAAGGTCAGAGATCATGCCCCACAGCACCCGTCAGTCTCCAGTGCGACAGTCCATCCTGCAACGATGCTGCAGAGTAAAGCACTAATGCCTGTGCCCAAGTCCCAGTGATCTCAGCGGAGGCTCAACACCCATTTAGCACCTGGAGCTGGAAACAGTGGTTCCTTGCAGACAACTTCTCACAAACCATCATCCTGGAGCCTGCTTTACACCAACCACTCCAGCACAGTTACCAAGGATTTATCTTGCACGTAAAAATGTTGTTTAAGGTGGTGCAATATTGAGTGCTCTGAAGGTAGGAGGCTGCCAAACTGAGGTTGTCACAGACAGGGACACAATCCTATTTACACGAAACCAGTCTTTCTTTTCCTGCCTTTTACTTTATTTAGTCTCCAGCTTCCACCAGTGGGAAGGATGCAGCTGCTGCAGCCCCCAGCCGCATTCACCACCTGAGCCAGATGCCACCCCAGTGCGGGAGCTTTGGGCACTCAGGTAATGGACCTCAAAGCAGTCGCCTGTAGGGATGCAACTGAACGCCTGCATCGTGAAGCAGACACAAGCGGAGGTAAATTATCACAGGCAAACTGAGTTTTGGCATCAGCCTTTCTAATAACCCCAGGCACTTTTAGTAATAGTTGAAAGAAAATGCTCAGAAACCAAACCAGTAGAACTACCAGCTTAGACACTGAAAACTGCTGAAGAACTGCAGTTGCATCAGAGCTTCATCGTGTTCTGCACATGCTCCTGTTTTAGAGCCAGCCCATTCAGACGTGCTGCCGTATGCTCCGCAATTGTAGCTGGCCTTTTCCACTGCTGGTGTGGAATGAAAGACACCCTTTGCTGGTGAGTGGGACAGGTACCTGCTGCCATGGGTGCCCTCGAGGGCAGTGGGGAAAGAGAGTGCTCTGGGTGGCCAATTTCTGCTCATCCACAAACCCAACACCCACCAGCATGTTCCTCTTTCTTCTCTTCCCACCTCCCCATCCCAGTCACCCACACCAACAGCACTCGATCGTCATCGTCTCCTCCCATTCTCCTTGTTCATACATCCTTTTTTGTCTCGTCTTGTCTTCCCCACTGGTCCTGTGCCCCATCTTCCCCCCAATGCCTACCCCCTGACACTAGGTCCATCCCCACCAGCCTGTCCTCATCTCCACCGCTGCTGCTCTCACTCACAGATTTCTCCCCTCCAATCTCAGACTTCTATTTATACCTTTATTCTGTTTCTTCCTCTGCATTATCATAGAATCATAGAANATTATGTTGGTAAGAGCAGGGCAGAAACCTCCCCTGCTCCCACACGCCCCCGAGGGTCCCTGCTCCCCACCGCAGCCCCCAGGCAGTTATTACAAAGGTGGTTTTTCTCCTGCCTTACCCGCACCCTGGGGGTACCACATGCTCTGCAGCAGGAGCTGGGCTATGGACTGCAAAAAACCACAGCAGATTCGATGTCACTTCTGACACTTTGGCTAAAAAACTCCAGTGCGCAACACACCTACACCTGGGCTGACTGGTTTGAACAAGGCAAAGGTGCAAAGACACCTCCCCTGCCAAAGCACGAGAGGACTAGAGTTCTTCAAAGAAAAAGTTGTCAATATTTTGCAGTATTTCTTTCCAAGCTGCTCCTGAGAACGGCTTAAATAAAAGCAAATTGAAAAAGACGGGTCCCCTGGCATAGAAAATCTCACCCCAGGTCACCAAACAGGCAAAGGGTTAGGGCATTTTAATGGGAAACACTGGGCAAAGCTAACAGAAGGCTGTGCTATCAGCCCCACCTAGAACGAGTTTTAAACTTTTGCTGACACAGTTCATCATCTTACAAAACAAATTGCTCCAAGTGAACTGTGACATTAGTGTGTGTGATTCTCCAGTTGCTCAGGCTATTAATGTTTAAGATGTAATTAGAAGTAAGGGTAGAAAATAGCCTTTGCAGAATATTTTTCAGGCCATTAGTTGAAAGAATTTTCCACACAATTTCTCTCTGGCATTTCTGAGTACAAGGGCCTTCTCTTTATCAAGTGCTCCCCACCCCACTAAGCACCACACGTTTTCGGCAGCCACGCCAGCCACCCACCCACTGAGCGTCAGCGACTCCAGCTCTTACACCACTGCTTCACCAAACCGGAGAAGATCAGGTCAAATTAGACGTTTATTGACAAGGAGCTGCCTTGTTTCACTCGCCTCAGTGGAAAAAGGCCAAATCAATCCTACTCTCTAATCCACGAGTCCCTCTTGGTAGCCAAATTGTTAAAGAATTGAAGGAAGAAGCTGGGAGAAAAACAATAGATTATTGCACATCTACGCACTGTAGAAATCATATTTATTGTCACTATGCAGCAACAGAGACTCTGTCCACTTACTAATGTACAGTTCATTAAGGCAGACCTTTTCTATATGGGAAATTGCTTCTTTGCCTTCTGCTCACCTTGGAAATAACTACCTTCTGCACTTCACTTAAAACCTTTCTGGCCACCTAGAACCTTCTAGCTGCAATGGCTGCTTGGAAAAAAGTACTTGCCAAAGAGTCTTTCAGTTTTTTGCTTCCTGGACCACACTACTATTATTATTTATGTGTTAGTAGAGGCTAAGAGACCTGGTCATGGACCACAGCCCAGCTGCCTCACGCCCACGGGGTGGGGGGGGAGGGATCAGAAAAATTCAAAAACACGAAAAGGAGCAGATGAAAAGCAGTGTCTAATTCTTTTCCTTTTCCCAATTTTCCACCAAGTGCTTTTTAAGCATCATCTTTCCATCTTCAAACAAGGAAGAGGCTGCACCCTACGTCAGTGGCCCAACTAATCAAAACCGACAACAGAAGTGTCCCCACCTAGAACAACCCATCAAAAACATACCAAACTCAACCACAGGAATCTCTATAGAATAGGCTCTTTTTTCATACTAAATTTCCCTCCAGAAACTTTTCAAGTGGAGAGAATTTTCAAAGCAGCCAGGGAAGGACTGTGAATCGGTGACAAACACGATCTGAAACACTGCGGTGCCCCGCAGCGCTCCAGCACGCGCCTTGCCTGCTCCACCGAACCGCCCTGCTCAAAATCCAGTGTTTTGCACTGCCAACAGACCATCAACTCCCCTTGTCACATAACCCAAGTCAGATACAGCCACACAATGAGGCTTTTATGCGAGTACATCCTCCGCCGATGCCCTCCTCCTGCCCGCTGGGAAGAGCCGGGCTCCCTCCAACTGCCCTCCCTTCCCCAACGTCATACACGTCCGCGGGCGGTACGTGAAGGGGGCCTGACATTTCGGATATTGAAGCCACGGTCAGCACGTGAGTGGCTCTCTAAGCCCAGTGGAAGAATACGTACGCTTAATATGCCTAAAATTAAGCAGGTGCATATGCCTTAAAGGTGCAGGCGCTGCACCCCAAAGAGCATTGCTATTAAACCTCCTGTTCTCGAGAGTGTTTTTCTTTGGGGCTGGTGCAGTGTACTCTGCAGCTCCTTTGAACTTCATGTTTATGAGACACCGGTTGTACTTTTGAAAGCAAACTGGTTTCAGTTTGTGGTTTCCTTTCATCCAACTGGGAGGCAATCTGAGAAGCTGGCATGGATTGTCCTTGATTCTTGGACACATAAATACATTTCCTTGTAAAGGTACATACAAGCACTAAAACCAGGCACATTGTGGCTTGCTGGAGTATTCATCTAGGTCAAGAATTTGTTTATACAAATTCTAAAAATGAATTTGTCTGGGGGGAAAATGATCTCTTCTCTGTTTAGAGCATGAAGAGACATGGTAAACATCCATCAGAGCAGGCACTCCTGTCTGCTGCAAACAGCAGAGAGCTTGTTCAAGAGGCATTTTATTTTTTGTTCATGGTTGAAATGCCAAAACTGACATCCACCAGAGGCTCATCCACACAGTGACCCGCATAAATCCTCATATCCCACATCGCCAAAGGCTCAATTCTAACTTTTTAAAACAACAACAAAAAACCAAACAAAAAGCCCACCCCACACCCACCACAAACCCAATTCACCAAACCTAAGTCCTGGTATCGGTGAGGACTTCAGCCGTGTGACAGCAGTGCGCAGAGACCGGGACATGTCCCGAGGATACCCTGCGCTGTTGGGCTGTGCTCAGCTACGGAGGTTCGTGTCGGTGTGAGCTGCCTATTTAATTCACCAACTAAAGAAAACTTTGGTTTGGTCCTGGACCACTGAGTGCTGGCAGATGCCCTTACTAGATATATTAAAGCTTGAAAAAATCCAATATACTTTTCAGTTTTAAGCTAGAGTTTAAGTAAAAGTTTCTGAAAAAGGACAGCTAAAAATGCTTTCATTTTTCCCTTCTACATCCCTGAATATATACATATACAAATACAGGTATATACACATACATACACACAGGCTTATATATATATATATATATATATATAAAAATTGGCAACTTTTAATTACACAAGTTCAGCTCAAGTGTTTCAGTAAATAAACATCTTACCCAAGCCCAGGGAAGCAGAAAAGAAAAACAACTGTGAAATAAGTATCTCGCAGACACAGTTACTTCTGCAGGACTCCAGAGATTACCACTTATTTAGCGCTTACAATCTGCTCAGCAGCGTGCAAGGCAGAAAGATAAAGAAATCAGGTTGTGGGGACCCTCCAAGGGCCACATGCCCGGTGCTTCCGACACCTCCAGCCCTTGAGAAGTCACCTCTCACGTCTTACAAAACTCTTCAATTCCACCTACTCCAAAACCAACTCAAAATAAATACAAACTGTGACTGTGGAGATACAGTTCATTCCAACTTCAAAAATTCAATAAATGGGGAAGGAGGGAAGTGGGAACTGAAGAGGGATGGGTAAGTCTTGCAAAATAAACATGAGGGTGTCTTGGTAGAACACAGCGATAGAAATGCCAGAAAGGGCAAACCCAAGAGAAAATGAACACCACTCACGCAAAGCAAAACTGGGGACATGTTTACCACTTGTTGCCTAGATGGTATGCAGAAAGCTTGGAGAGGAATTATGGAAGAAAATGGAAAAGAATTTGAGTTTTTATGCTACTCTGAAGGAAGTTAACCACTGTAAATCATATCTTATACCTAAAACTAGGTTCCTAGAGTCAGGAGTTAGCATTTAAAAAATTATGTGATTCAAACTGAGTTTTATAATTTTTTTTTTTTTTTTTCCCCAGAGAGGTATGAACCCAAATATATTGTGATTCTTTCCATTTGTCTTCTGGGGATGAAGTGTTCCTATTTTAGAATTTGATTCTTCTCTATCAAGAGAAAATCGACTGGATTTTTTCCTGTTTTTTTTTTT